>CM030833.1:8740880-9150880 GCA_018105865.1 Metaphire vulgaris | reverse complement strand
TAGTTGAACGTTGGAATAAAACGTATAAAAGTATGATTAAACATGTAATTGTAGAAAATCCAAAGCAATGGCATAATTTGATTCCATTCGTGGTATGGGCTCGGAGGGAGGTACCCAACGCAACCACAGGGGTGGCCCCATATCAATTGGCATATGGAATTAGTCCAAGAGGTCCATTGACTTTATTGAAAGAGATGTGGGCTGATGAGGTTGAGTTACCACCAAATTTGGGAGTGGAACCTACTATTTGTTTACAGCAATTGAAAGAAAGAGTGAAGAAAGCTTTAAAATATGCAGAAGGTAATGCTTCGAAACAGCAAGAAAAGTATGCTTGTCAACACAATAAAAAAGCGGTAGATAAATCATTTGATCCTGGAGAGTTGGTGATAGTTTTGTACCCAACCTCAAATAATAAACTATTATCACGGTGGCAAGGTCTGTGCCAAATTTTACAGCGTCAATCAAAATATTCATATTTAGTTGATATGAAAGAACATGGACGTAAAGTGGTGTATGCTAATAAATTGAGGAAATATTATGTTAGAGGAATGAGTTGTATAGCTTTGATAGAGGATGATGACAGTTTTGGTAATATTGTTGAACAACCAGTACTCGTTGATAAAGTTGAAAGTGTTGAAGTGTCATATGAACAATTGTGTCATTTAAATGTTGATCAATGTGATGAATTAATGCAAGTGTTAAATGAATTTTCAGACAGGTTTAGTACGAAACCCGGTTTATGTGAGGTTGTAGAACATGAAATAAATCTAAAGAGTAATTTTGTGCCTAAGCAATTTCAGGCATATCGTGTACCCTTAGTGTACAGACAAGAGGTTGAGAGACAATTAAAGCAACTGTTAGAAGACCAAATAATTAGGCCATCGAACAGTTCGATGACTAGCCCACTGGTTATTGTGAAGAAAAAGAATAATGAATTGAGATTGGCTTGTGATTTTAGATACATTAACCAACATACTATACAAATTCCATATCCCATGCCATTGATGTCTGAAGCATTGAATAAAATTGCGAAATCTAAGTATATTTCTGTGTTTGACTGTCGAAATGCTTACTGGTCTTGTAAAGTCAAAGAAACTGATAGATGGAAAACAGCGATTATTTCTCACATTGGAATTTTTGAATGGAATAGAGTACCGTTTGGTATGGTAGATTCAGGTAGTGGTCGTGTGACAAAAATATATTGCGATAGTAGTGATCATGCTATTGGAGCATTATTATCACAAATGACAGATAACAAAACTGAAAGGCCTGTTGCCTTTTTGAGTTGTAAACTAACTGAGGTACAACGTAACTGGGCTGCTATAGAGAAAGAGGCCTATGCGGTAATTTGGGCCCTGAATAAATTCAAAATATGGATTTTGGGTAATTCTGTGATCGTATTTACCTATCATAATCCATTGTTGTATGTGGCAAACAATAAGACCAGATCAGCTAAGTTAATGAGATGGTGTTTGACGTTACAGGAATTTGATATAGAATTAAAATACAAAAGGGGTTCTTTGAATGCGGTGGCAGATACATTATCTCGGTTAGTAGTAAACAGTGATTAGAAATATTTGGTTTTTCAAAGTATGATTTACCAATATAAATGATGATTTACCAATATAAATGCCTGAATGTTAATTGGAGGTATTATTGACCAAATGCCTTTTTTATAATGGAAATTTATTATGCATTCTTATTGTTATTGTTATGATATTATTGTGTGATTATTAAAGGCAGGAAAAAACTGTATGATTATAAAGAATAATAGTAATTGTTTTGAACATTATAATCATATAGTGATAAGATTTGATGTATGATTATTAGTACTGTGTATACTGATGTAATTAACATATAAATAATGTATAGGTTAACACAAGATGACACAACAGACAGTTTACAAATTAAAAGAAAAAATTAAATAAGGATTTTAATTTGTAAACTCGGAAAGAAAAGTGATGTGAGCACGTTTTTGGAGTGGGAAATGGTAAGGAGGGAATAAAAGGAAAAATTAATGGAAAAGCGCTATATAATAGAGTAGGCGTTATGGGAAGTCATCTTGTGGGATATAGTGCAGAAGTCTGTCATGGTTTAATGGACGAGAGCACACTATCATAATTATATTTTATTTTATGATTTAATTAAATTCTTCGATAAATTACTTGACCGTGTTTGTAGTAGGTTAAAGAAGAGATAGAAAAGGGTCAAAAGGTTACAATTTTCAATGAGAACTCATTAATTTTCTGGCACTTTTACAGAGTGTGACCATTAATAAAATCTTGTCTCAGTATTTTGATGTAAAAACGGATCATGGAGCCATTGATATCAAATCACTTTATTCTGTTCAGTCTAAATTTGACACAAAGAGTGGAAATATTCATATTGGAAATGCACATAAAAGCATTGAAGTGAAGATTACACATCATGGCAACTTAATTATTGGTGAGACTTGTTAATTAATTAATATAATTAATTATTTGAAACTGACTTGGATATGTTGTTTTCTATAATTTTACATATCGGAGTTTATGAATAAAAATGCTACAACTTTGAGCTTTCATTTGTTTAATTAATTGTGCATTGTGCTGGAAAATTTTTTAATACCAGTATGTTACAATGGGATGTTCGGTTAGAATTGACATATCTTTACCAAATGTTGACTGATTTTCAAACTTATTGATTTATTTTGTTCCACTGACATCCCCCTACAACGATGCCGCTCATCTGATTGGGGTTACCACTGAAAAATTTGCGCTACGGAGCTTCTAAAAAAATGTTGGGAGGGGTTCTATTTTAGGCCATAAAGTGGACCCGACCCCCAAATTTCTTTGTTTTGCATGGATGGTTAGAAAGAGAAGTAAAAAGGCTAAACAAAGGCATATACCTCATCTTCTTAGCTCTTATATAGCCTGAGATATCGCAAATTTTAAAAAAAGTACAGTTTTCATTTTGGAAGTTTTTAAAAAAAATAATTCCCTGGTACAGTGATGGCATCTAAAAATTTAATCCCTGGTGAAGGGGTTAAATGACCTTATCTTAAAGTCGCCAACATGTAAAAAAATTTATATAATGTGCCTACGCATATAACACACGGGGGAGCGTGCATAACCTGCATAAAAACCTGTATAAAATGCACAATATATGCAAGCAAATACAACTTTATTATTATTATTCCAGGACAATTTCTATAGCGCTGTAACATAGTAAAATACCAAAATCAAAAGTGCTTTAACAACGCTGACATGCCAATGAAGGTCCAAAGGTGGCGATGTTAAAATCCGCTCGGATGATAGAAAGGACTTGATGCCATTTAGAAATCCGGTGCTAAGTCCTTTAGAAGTGGTCCTTCGCAAGAAAATTGTAGCCACATTGACAGGTCAATGAGGAACGGAAGATGATGTTAGGGTGCCGCGAGTTGGTAACAATAGAAGTTTGCGACGAATTTTGAGAAAGTTATGTTATTTTTTTTGAATTTGCGACATCTCAGGCTATATAAGAGCTAAGGAGATGAGGTATACACCATTGCTTAGCGTTTTTATTCCTCTTTCTAACCATCCGTGAGAAACAAAAAAATGTGGAGGTAGGGTCCACTCTGCGACCTAAAATAAAACCCCTCCAGAAAAATTTTTTGAAGCTCCGTAGCTAAAATTTTTCACCAGTAACCTCACTTTGGTCAGCGGCAAAGTTGTAGGGGAATGTCAGTGGAACAAAATAAACCAAAAAGTTTGAAAATTGGTCAACATTTGGTAAAGATAGATCAATTCTAACCCAAAAAAGTCGAATTCAGGAAGTTATTAGCCTGACCCTCGCTCCAAAGAATATATATTCTCTCTTTCAAGGAGCCGATATAGCTGAAAAATAGGTGCTATCTAGTGAATGGATGGATACTAAAGCGATTTGCAGCATAAAACGTCTCTGATACATCACGTGCGTTTCACAAAATGCCTCTAAACTTACATGATGAACCTGGCTCGGGGATTCCAAATAAGGAAAGATGACGTTGGTCGAGCTGAGCTCGGGGATCCCGGTGAAGGGGTTAAGTAAACAATTGGGCCAATATCAAGTGACCATTAAATTTCTTGATCATAATTTGGCTGTAACATAACAGGAAGATGTCTTGAGTGAAAGAAATTATGGTGAAATGCACAGAAACCACACAGCACAATTGAAAAATATTTATATTTATCCAGAAATCAATAATAGTGGTACCTAACGCGATTGCGATTTTCCAGCTGGCCCTCTTCTGTTCTCTCTACCTTTCAGCAGCCTTCAATACAGTGGTTCATGTTGTCATCATTCGTCAACTTGAACTCTCTGGCGACCCCGGCTCTGTGGCGACCTCGGCTCATTACATGGTCGGTAGTCAGCCAGTCCCCTTTGAGTGAGTTTCCAGATTGCCATCTGCCACCAACTCTGCCTGATCGGTGGCGTTTATTTCACTTTCCACTTCCCAGCCATCAAATGAGGTGTCCACGGCTGCCGGGCAGACCCCATACTGAGGATGACCGCTCCTCAACACAGGGTCCCGATTCTCTTCGTCTGACATCTCCCTATCCATCCTGGCTGTGACCTCTTCCAAGAGGCACTTTAACTGGTTCCTCTTATAGCTGGCTATTGCTTGGTCTCGACTATTGCTTGGTCTCGGCGCCTTGAGCGATTTCTGTACATGATTTTGGCCACTGGCTTAAACTTTGTACCGCACCTCTTCAACCTTGCTAATGTACTTGTCTTCCGCTCCCTTAAAGATAGGCAGCGATGTCTATCCTCTATTGCTGCTTCTTAGCATGCTTGGTTTCTTCTGCGCTCAATTTTAGATGAGCAGCGACGTCTATGTTTCCTCAGCGGCTTCCTAATGTGCTTGATTTCCCGTTCTCTGTTCGACAGTCAAGCATCTGTCTCTCTCAACAGCTTTGCTCTCAACAATGTCTACTGTGCCTGAATGGACGGCGGCCCCGTCTCTTCCTTCAGCTATCACAAGCTGTTTCCCGTCCGCTTATTGACAGTCCGGTGTCTGTCTCTCTCTCGCCGCAGCTTCACCACATGTTGGTGTCTACAGTGCTCAAATGTATGGAAGTCCACTCTTTTCCTCAGCACTCTTTCCACAAACTGACTCCCCTTGCCAAACGACAGGTGGGCTTCTGTCACCTTTCTTGGCTCAGAGTTGACCTCGGCGCAAGTGGGAGCAAAGATTGGCATTTTTCATCACAGCCCGCAGATGATGGACAGGTGTATGCCTCCTGCCGTCCCTCAGATACAGGGCGCCTGCGATCTTGGTTTGAAGAATGTCTACAGGGTGTCTCTGAAAAAACCCCAGCAGAAAAACTATGATTTCTTAAAAAATCCTAAATATCTATCATATTAAGATTCTTCCTCTGTGCCTGTGCCTCTGTGCAAGCGTTCTGATTGGTTGGCTGTGTGAACGTTCTGATTGGTTACCTTCAAGCATTCGAGCGTTCCGATTGCTTGACTGTGTGAGCGTTCTCATTGGTTGGCTGTGTGATGTTCTCATTGGTTACCTTCAAGCGTTCTGATTGGTTGGCTGGGTGAGCATTCTGATTGGTCATTCTGGAATATTAAAACCAAGAGCTTTTGAATGGTAGCTCAAGTGTGCCTTAAAGCGGCCTAAAATGAGAGATCTGGTGAGGCCGGATCTTAGAAAAACCACGCTAACATCGCTGGCACAAAATTTAGGCTTAAAACTGCTCAAATAATCGACTCTAAAATCTAATCTACATATACGATTACAGATTAAATATCAGAGCATTGGTTTACAAGGATGGTTTTGTGCAAAAGATGCAATTAGCGCACATATTGTATAACTTTTGAAACTTTTGCACATATAACTTTTGAAATACGCGACCCATCGTTCTAATTTCAGCTTTCGCCCATGCGCTAATTTTTTAAAGATCGTATTTCAGTGAGATATTTGATGGATGGCTGTTAATAAATCGAAAATAAGGATTTTAAAGGTCCCATGGTAGGAATCAGATCTCCAGTAGTTACCCGTAGACATGCAGCTATGACGCCGTAGATTCCAGTAGCTGGTAACAATAGACGAGAAATGCAAATTTTCCACAATAGTATACTGCACTGCAAGCGAAGCGAGCATCTTTCTAGTATTTCTATCAAAATTGCCACACGTGCACAGCACATATTTCCCCACCTTTCTGCTTATTTTCATCTCATTTGCATGTAAAGTGGCCAAATTGTGAGATATCAAAGTCAAACTTCGATTTTTACTACTCAGTCGCAGCATGACAGGTCTAGATATCTAGCTTCACATAAATTTGGCTTCATGTCAATGTTGGTAGTAGTAGTAGTATTAGTAGTAGTAGTTGTTGTTGTAGCAGCAGCAGTAGTAGTAATAAAGTTTAAATCGAATGCAAATTTCTATCTCAGGCTTTTCCAGTTGAGAACTCCCACATGCTTTAGCCCCAGCACAAAATTTACATATAACATCGCCGTCATCATCAGAAAAGTTGAAAAATTTTGACATTCTATACGTTGCATGAGTTTTGATTCCACTCTTTAGGTTTCGAAGAGTTCTTTCAGCTATGCGGACTTAAAACTACCGACAACTTTATTAAGCTTTGTTTGATCAAACTCATCTTCACGCCTTTGGTTGTCCATTAAAATAAGATGATGTCCAAACTACTATCAATATAAAAGAATATTTTCATTAAGATATACTCCTAAAACCGGATTTCATATGCATCAAATAGGCCTATCATAAATTAATTAAATTAAACTTCTCTTTAGGAAAGTTTAACCGTCTTAACTCTAAAGTTCTTAACTTCTTAGCCTGTACGACGTATGTTCGTAACTGAGTTTTCCATAGAAATTGATTATCAGGAAGCTGTGACATCTGGTCCCTGGGGTTTGGTGGAGGAGGAAGTCTAGTTGGCTCATTAAAGCCTTCTTGGCTTCAAAGAGAGGTACCGCTGGCAGTTTATTCAATCAGAATGCTTGTTGTTGGTAAAGAGATAAAGCACACATCTCTGATATATATTCTGATTCGAGCCAGATTATACACTTTGATCTTAACCTCTCTCGACCTTTCTTGCTTTCTCGACCTTTGGTCGATAAGCGATGAATGCAACTAAACATCTGTATTTAAGTTCCATTTTTGATCATGATTTACAGAAGTTTAAACTTTAATGGATTATGCTTTGGAGTATCAAACTGTGTTATGCTAGGCTGTTAGGTTATTATTTTGCAATTCTTTATCTGCTGCGCTAAGAAGAAAGTAGCTGTGCGGGATGCTGGAACACTCGCAATCGTGCACAGCTTAGAGGGAACATTGGTTTTGGCTATATTAAATTAGTCATTAATTAATCCCTTGACCAATCTTTGTGCTGAATAATGATTTTAGATTCTTTGGATGGCTATCTCAGTGCTGTTTTGAATGCAGGAAATGTTGATGTGTTTGCCAGCCAAACTGGTGGCATTGACATTCATGTACAGTCAGGTAAAACAACTTTTTTCTCTTTCATTTCAAAGTGGATTGTTGAAAACATCTCCAGTAAGAGTTATTCATTTCATAAAATGAGACATTTCCCAAAGTTTCTTGGTTCTTCAGAATTTCATTTTTTGTCAACCACACATTTGTTTGAAAAACCTGTCCTTAATGTTCACACCACAATTTTGAATTGTAATGTAATGTAATGTAACAAAATATTTGTATAGCGCCTCTTCTGAAAGGTCACTCAGAAGCGCTTTCACAGCAAATTACTGTATATTAACAAAGAGATAAGTTTTAAGTCGTTTCAAAAAGAGGGCCATAGAATTAGGAGTTGCTAAGCCACGCATACTGGCGTCAAGAGCATTCCAAAGGATAGGGCCAACTGATTCAAAACCTCGCTTCAGGAACATGGAAGTTCGTGCTTGGGGCACACTGAGAAGACCATTGGTTCTGGACCGAAGACATGGCCGACCAGGGATAGAGCTAAGGGGATGGAGTAGCTCTGAAAGGTAAGATGGAGTGGCACCATAAAGAGAGAGTGCAACCGCTCTCAACATACGAAACTCAACTCGAGCAGGATAAGGCAGCCAGTGTAAAATAGACGTCATATAATCACTAATGTGATCACGTCTTGTGACACCAGCAATCACCCTGGCTGCTGAACGAAGAACCATCGGAAGTTTATCAAGCCGCACCGATGGAAGACCAGCAAAAAGTGAACCACAGTAGTCAAGCCTTGAGCAAATAAATGCATGAATCAAAGTAGAAGCAGATGGCATGTCTAGTGTACGTCGAATCACTCTAAGCTGGCGGAGATGATAGAAGCAACTGCGACAAAGTGAGTTAATATGATCCATAAAGGTTAACTCAGAGTCAAGAATTATACCAAGATCGCGGACAGAGGAGGAGAAAGAGAGGCCGGGGAAGGCAGCCTGCACAGACATATGATCAATTTTTAAGACCTGACCTCGAGTACCAAACCAGATGAGCTGAGTTTTAGCTGGATTAAGTAAAAGACGATTTGAGTGCATCCATGAATGAAGTAAGTCAGAGGCTTCAACAAATTCATGAGTGATCTGCAGCACATTAGTGGGGCTGGAATGTGAATAGTCCTGAATATCATCAGCGTACATATGTGTTTTAAAATTATATGGTGCAAACAAGCGTGCAACATCAGCAGTATAAAGTATATACAGAAGCGGCCCAAGAACCGAACCCTGAGAGACTACGCAAGTGACTGGCACTTCACGGGAGTAGGAAGAACCAAGTGATGCAATCATGCGGCGTTCAGAGAGATAGGATTTTAACCAGGCCAGAGGAAGACCAGAGACACCAAATGAGACAGAGAGGCGCTGTAGAAGAATATCATGGTTAACAGTGTCAAAAGCAGCACTGACATCAAATAGGGCAAGAAGAGTGACTTCTGACCGATCGATGGCCCTATAGAGATCTGAGAGAAGATGCAAGAGAAGCGTTTCAGTGGAGTGTGAGGCACGGAAACCAGACTGGTATTTTGGCAGCAAATCATTAGCCTCAAGATATGGAAGCAGCTGAAGAGTGACAACCTTCTCAAGGACCTTAGATAAGAAACTAAGGTTTGAATTACCTTACAACAAAACTCTCTCTTATCATAGACTGATTTTTTCATTCGATTGTGGCAACTAGCAAGCATCATTTAAATAGGACTTGATTATAAATTAATCAGACCCTCTTTAACACATTGCCTGCTGAGCCAAATATTATCTTCCAGCCAAATTGAGCATGTAGCTCTACAAATGAAATGGCATAATCTCCAAGCTGATGCCAGGACCTCATATGGGACACATGACGTACATCAGGGTGGCCAGCATGTTAGGTGATGCTTGTTCATCTCAAGATCATTGATTAGTACTCTAAACTGTGAATTTGTGTAAGCACGCATAAGTTTTGCAGTTAATATTTGCAAGAAATGTTTAACCCATTTTACATCCAGAGTGCCTTATGCCATACATTCGAACCAGTCTAGCAGACTGCATCTCCGCTATTCAACGATAGACAGATGTGAACCGGCTACAAATTAACCCCAGCAAGACCGAGTTCCTTTAAGGACAGGTATCCACTCCGAGGCAGTCACCTCATCAGTCATAAACCGTTTATGATTGATGATGTAGACATAGTACTGAAGATCAAATTGGGGTCCTCCTGGACGAGAACCTCACACTTGCTGGACATGTAGACAGTGTGATTCGCACCTGTTTTTACCATTTGTGGAGGATCAAATTGGTTTGTCGCTACCTTCTGCTACCAGATGTCATTAAGCTTGTTCGAGCTCTTATTTTGGTACGCGTAGATTACTGTAATAGTGTAATTACTGTATTGTACTGTACTGTAATTACTGTAATTACTGTAATAATAACTCGGCCTCCCGGAGAGACAGCTCAACAGCCTCTAATCGGTACTCAACATTTCAGCGCTGTTAATTTTCCGAGTCAGGTGGAACGGACATATCACACCGCTACTTCGCGATAATCTCCACTGGCTGCAGATCCCTGAACGGATTGTTTTCAAACAATGCGTGCTGTTTCACAAGGCCTTGCATGACCTTGACTCATCATCATCATTAACCGTGGGCTCATCGCCCGTTGGTGCATAATGCCATCTCCACAGTTTTCTGCCATTCTTTTCTGTCCATTGCTCTGTGGCTGAGATCCTGTAAACTGCTTCCACGCCATTCTTCAATATCATCACACCATTCCTTGTGTGGTCTCCCTATCTTATTGGCACCCTCCATTATTCCAAACATTAGAGCTTTGATCTTTTTGTCCTCTTTCATTCTGCATATGTGTCCAAAAAGATGGAGTTTCCTTTGTTTTACTCTTTCCAGCATGGCTTGTTTGGGTTGAATTCTCCTGTATTCTCCTGTTCTTCATTTGTGATTTTTTTACCCATCCAATTCTTAGTATTTTTCTATAACATTTTCTTTCAAAGGCTAGTATTTTTCTTTCCAAGTCTTTGGCAATGGTCCATGTTTCGCATCCATATAAAAAGCTGCTGAAGATATGTTGACCTTGACTGCCTGGTATATATATCAGAACTGGTGTGCCAAACTTCACCAACTGACAGGTGGATGGAACTAAGATCTTCGTGGCCACGGTTCTGAGGCAACGCAATGGCCCTCCGTTGGCTAATCGAGAAGATGAAGCAGTTTCTCTGCTGAGCTTTGGCACATGACATGTTGTAAATAGTAACTGTGAAGCTGTCCATTAATTGCATCAATAAAATAGGGGGTTTGAAAAAGTTTGACACTTGTTGACAGGGAACGGGGGGTCAAGATAAATTGACATCAAAAATTTCTTTTTTTGCAATTAATTTAATAAACCAAAATATATGAATTTTAATGTAATAGTCGGTGATCAAGTAAGATTTTTACATTTGAAGCAGCAGAGTGATTACCACCATTGCTGCTCCCAAGCCCAGCTGAGAAATGAGGAGGGTTGGGCATCAGGCTAGCAACCCGACCCCATAAAAAAGCACTGCTACAGTCCTCCGTGGTACACACTTGCTCGTTAACAGCCCACCACAGAAGTCCTTAACCAGTTGTGCTCTTACCTAGAAAGCTATAGTCTTGCATCATTTTATTTTGGTTTTATTTGATGTAGACTGTATGTAGACTTTTGTCGATTGTAGTGCCTCCTGCTTATTGAATGACCAACAAGTAAGATTTTTACATTTGAAGTAGCGGGGTGATTACCGCCATTGTCACTCCCAAGCCAAGATGAGAAATGAGGAGGGTTGGGCATCAGGCTAGCGATCCGACCCCATAAAAAAGCACTGCTACAGAAAAAACAACAAAAATTCATTCATCAAATCAGCAAAAGGAAGTGAGTACGACCAAGCCTATGACACATCAGGATGAAAGCCATAAGGAAATCCAGACCCAGATGAAAAACTCGATTCTAAGTGCAAAAACAGATACCAGACTAGGAACCTGGAACGTTGGAACCTTGTATCAAAGTGGTCGCCTGGCACAGGTTCTACGTGAATTTGAAAAGTATGATATGAACATTCTTGGAATTAGCAAAATGGGATGGACTAAAGCTGGCAGAATCGACAGTGAAGAAAAGACCATCATATATTCAGGACACAAAAAGTGCTACGAATTGAGATGATGATGATGATGATGATGATGATGATGATGATGATGATGAGCGGGGTGATGCTGCCTTTCATGCACGTGTCAGGAATTGAACAGAGAAAGGGTTATTGTACAATAGAGACGCTGACAACTCTAGTGTTCAGGACCACATATCAGGTATTGGTCTATTGCACTGGTGACGACTGAGCTGGACACTTAAAGTTCTAAACTCAGTGCTGTATAAATGTATTTTTGTAGTTCATTGTAATAAGCAATATTACTAGCGGGCCTATGAAAATCCAACGAAAGATATGGGGGTTAAAAATCGCTTAAAATTTTTTGACATAATTAACCCCTTAACCGGGGATTACATTTCAAACACCGTCACCGTACTGGAGATTTAATTTTTGGGAAAACTTTAACTTTTTAAATTTGCTTTATCTCAGGCTATATAAGAGCTAAGAACATGATGCAAACATTTTACACCAATCGCGAGGACTGTGTTCCACTCGTCGGTTTTTCCGAAGAGTTACTCGCCGTCCTCCACTTTTTCCACATTGTTCTGGCAGCTTCAAGTCGGTCGCCGTCGAGACTCCACCAATGGCCGCTATTAAAATGGCTGTTGCGTGACAAATCTACGGGACTGCGCGATTGACTGTCATTCCAGACTTCGCTGGAACATTCATCAACATCGGATTTGCTGAGATTACGGTGGCGAAGTATCCTCCAACGGAAGACCGCTTCTTCAGAATTCGCCGTCAGATTGGATGTTGCCGTCCGCAGAACGAATTCTTCCATCTAGGGGGTCTACAACACCATCTTTCCGCTCCTCGCTAACGTGTGTTTTACGGAAGGACCGCTTCTCATGGACTCGATGCCAGTTTCTTCATGGCAGCGAGTTCATTTTGTCATTCGAATGGATTTTTAACATCGCCATTTTGACCTTCATTGACACATTAGCGCTGTCAAAGCGCTTTTGATTTTGGTATTATTATTATTATTATTATTAGCTAGACGATTTCTATAGCGCAATAAGCATGGCAAAAGTGGCCAAAGACAAGAGCGCTTTACAAAACTACGAATATCCGATGGTGAATAAGTAAGTCTTAAGATTACGTAGAAAAATTCCAAGAGAGTCGGAGTTTGTGACAAAGTCCGGTAGTGAGTTCCACAGTCCTGGATTGCCCCGTGTAACCGACCTGTCCCCGAACTTAGCCGTTTTAGACGGGGGAGGCACAAGCAGTTTAACGCGACTGCCAGATCTAAAATAATTTTTATTGTCCCTCTCTTTCTGCCTTATAGCAGACTTATACAGCAGTTGAAGCCTTTTATCAGAAAGGAAGGTAATCTGGTTTTCTGTTCCAATATTGGAGGTCCTTATGAATGCCTTAGAAATCACTTATGACCCACAAGAATGGAGACTGGGTCTCTATGTTTCACCGTGTAAATTTATCTAGTAGGATTGTAACAATAAGCTAAATAAGTCTTAAATTATGTAATATTGCATCACATTGAATACTACCTTCATGGGTAAACCGAGGCATGGGGCTGTTTTTCATAAAATGAGAAGTGCTAAGGCAGAGTATAAGTCTGCTATAAAGCAGAAAGAGAGGGACAATAAAAATTATTTTAGTGATACATTGAATGATGCCCTCATGCAAAAAGATTTTACTACCTTTTGGAAGTCCTGGAGAAATAAATTTGGGGGAAGGAGTAATAGTTGTGCTAAAACTGTGGATGGGTCCTGTACCGAACCTGAAATTGCCAATGCATTTGCAGATTTCTTTCGCTCTGCCTGCACACCCAATAACAGTAGTTGGCACGATAATTTCAAACTGCAGTTTGAGGACTGTCTCTCAGGCTATAGGAGTCAGAGTATAGAGTGTCCTGTGATCTCAGTTGAAGAAGTGGGCATAGCAGTTAGTAAAATTAAGCTGGGCAAAGCAGCCGGGTTTGACAGGATAACTATAGAACATTTACTGTATGCACACCCAATTGTATTATCTTGTATAACTCATTTGTTTAATCTAATGTTGAAAGAAGGATATGTGCCAGAAGGTTTTGGTAATGGTATCATGATCCCTCTGCTAAAAAATTGCACAGCAGACCCTACAAGGTGTGACAATTATAGGGACATAACCCTGAGTCCAGTAGTGTCTAAGATCTTTGAGCATGTATTACTGGGGAAATTTGGGGGCTTTTTGGGGAGCTCTGACCTGCAGTTTGGGTTCAAAACTGGGGTAGGATGCTCAGATGCCTTATACACATTGAGGGGGGTAATGAGTTATCTCAATAGAAATTCATGCACAGCTGTCATTTCTGCTCTTGACATTTCGAAAGCTTTTGACAAAATTAGTCACTATGGGCTGTTTTTGAAGCTGATACAAAGGAAAACCCCTTGGTATTTCATTGAAGTTTTACTCAACTGGTATTCCAAATGTAATGTTATGGTTAGATGGGGTAATGCCTTATCAGAATCTTTTACTGTAGTGGCTGGGGTACGACAAGGAGGGGTTCTTTCGCCTTTGCTATTTGCTGTTTATATTGATGATGTAATTTTAAAGTTGCAAAATTCTGGATATGGCTGCTATATCAATGATTTGTTTGTTGGATGTTTATTGTATGCTGATGATATCTTATTGGTGTCACACTCTATATCCAGCATGCAGCACATGCTGGATATTTGCACCAATGACTTTGTGGATTTGGATTTGAAATTTAATGTGAAGAAATCTATGGTCATGAGGATTGGGACACGTTGCAATATCGCATGTGCTGTATTGGTCCTGGATGGTGTTGCCTTGCCATTTGTGGAGGAAATTAGGTATCTTGGAGTGACACTGAAAAAGGGCAGGCACTTCGGGCTATCTATTTCGGAAGTTAAATTAAAATTTTTTGTACGTTTAATTGCTTGTATAGTCTAGAGATGTGCGGGTACAGCAAAATGCATACCCTACCCGTACCCGTGGAAAAACTTTTTTACCCTACCCGTACCCGCTAGCGCTATACCCTACCCGACCCGTACCTGTAAGCTGTGTACCCGTACCCATAACCGACTTTGGTTGGAATTTGGAGTTTTTGGATTTGGAATTTTGGACCCGTACCTGCGGGTGCGTTTACGGGTACAAGTACTACAAGGACCTGTACATGGACTCGTGAACCCGTATCCGTTCCTAGAGACTATAGAGAGGCAACAGTGAAATAGGGGCTACGAAAGTGGGATAACTATTCATTGTAAATAGCACGCATGTTTATATTAGGACAGATCTAGTACTTAGGAATCAGGATAATCAGTCAGCTAGCCTAAGCCGACATGAATGGGCTTGTTTAAAATATTTAGTAGATATCATTTATCTATGAGCAGGCATTAGAGCTCAAGTTAAACCACAAAACTTTACCAGAAGAACTTTCTCGGTCAAAGAGTCCTTGGAGGAGTCAGAGGACGCCATTATAGATTTATTACTGATGATGTCAGATTACGTCATCTGTATTTCCTTTATGTTTTCAGTAAGTAAATGCATGCTGTCTGACAAACTGAACGCGATGTACAAGTTATACTAATACACTTTACTCAATATTATTTTTCTATTACTGCATTGCTAATTTACTATAGTAGTGATAAATGAAAATATAACTTTTCGGGTAAAACGAGTATACCTGTACCCGTAGCCGCTATACCCGTACCTGTAGCGCTGTACCCGTACCCGACCCGTACCCGTAAAATGTGTACCCTACCCGTACCCGCGGGTACGGGTATACCCGCACATCCCTAGTATAGTCGCAGCAGAGCTGACGCTTCTGAATTGATATGCGTTAACCTGGTAAAGAGCTATTGTCTACCTATTGTATTGTATGGCATGGAAGCCACATGTCCAAACAAAAGTGATCTTAATGCTCTTGAAAGACTGATTCAAGTAGTTGTGTGCAAAATTTTTAAAACATGTGAGGCAGATAATGTTGAGTATACAGATAATGTCCTTTATAAGTCAGTAACATTTTCACTGTTGATCAGTGTTATTTAGAAAGAAGTTATTATTATTATTTCTAGATGATTTATTAAACGCTATAACATAGCTAGAGCTAAAATCAAGAGCGATTTACAGATGTTCATAAGATGCGCGAAATAAGTGCGTCTTGAGGGCAGTCGCAAACGCCTCAAAGGATTTGATAGATGTCACTGAGGCGGGAAGAGAGTTCCAGAGAAGGGGGTTGCCGCGTGTCACGGATCTTTCCCCAGCATCACCGTCTTGGACGGAGGAGGGACATAAAGGCGGATTCGCTTGTTTGATCGCAGCTGTTTACGACAGTCTGTCGGCATCGGCCGCTGTATGAGCGCAGAAATGTACTCCAGGCAGAGGGTCATTCAGTGCTCGGAATGTGACCATACAGCGTTTGTAAGCTATACGCTCCGAGATCTTCAGCCAGTGTAGCCTTTCCTTTAGCAATGGAGTCATATGATCCCTCCATCTCGCGCTAAAGATCAATCGGGCCGCAGCGTTCATGACCGACTGAAGACGGTCAAGCTGATAGTCCGAAAGCCCCAGAAGAAAGCTATTGCAATAATCCAACCTAGATAGCACTAGTGCCCGAACTACGTGAATCGCTGCTGATGTTGAAGTGTACCGTCGAATCTCTGCGATCCTGCGCAGCTGAAAGTAGCAGGCGCGAGTTACGGAGCTCACTTGGCCGGCGAGGGATAGAGAGTCGTCAAGAAGTACACCCAGAAGGCGCACCTCCGTAGACAAGTAGTGGTGCATGACAGCATCACCGATCGTAAGAGGAGAACGATCTAATAGGTGAGCCTTCCTGGGAGTACTGATCCATAATAATTCTGTTTTACCGGGATTAAGCGCGAGGCGATTTGTCGCGGTCCATGACATGATCTCATGTAGATAATCTTCGAACCGAGATCGCAGGTGCCCCGTGTCTGAGGGACGGCAGGAGACGTACACTTGCCCGTCATCCGCGTAGGCATGCCAGTCTAACCCATACGATCCGGCGATCCGTCGCAGATCAGCTGCGTAGAGGATAAAAAGGAGCGAACCTAAGGCTGAACCTTGTGGTACTCCGCAGCGGACGGGGCGTTTGGCTGACATGTGACCTTTCCAGGAGAAGGACTGCGTTCTTTCGAAAAGGTAATTGCGCAGCCAAAGTAACGCTGTGTCTTTTATTCCAAAGGAATGATCGAGGCGGCGTAAAAGGATGGAGTGGTCGACAGTATCGAACGCCGCAGAGAGGTCGAGCATGCACAAGAGCGCTTGCTCCCCATTTGCGATCGCATCGACTATGTCGTTGAAGATCTTAAGTAATGCCGTCTCAGTGGAATGGCCCGCTCGATACGCCGACTGGTGGTGAGGCATGAGACCATTGCGAACCAAGTGCATGATAAGCTGCTTGCTTATTAGTCACTCTATCAGCTTCGAAAGAAATGGTAGGTTCGCAACAGGTCTGAAGCTGGCGGGATCATCGGGGCCGAGGCCTGTCTTTTTCATATGCGGACGTATGACAGCATGCTTCCACAGACTCGGAAACTCGCCGTTCACCAGAGAAGCTGTCATCAGTGCTGTCAGATACGGAGCTAGCGTGGCTACCGTTTCCTTCAAGAGCCATATGGGAAGTGGATCTGATGGACATTGCTTGTTGGGTGACGACTTTACGCTAGCTATGATTTCAGCCTGTGTTGGCGGCGAGAAACTGTGGAAGAAGGGACCCAGAAAGACGTTATACGTCACGGGGCCTGCTCCGGCTGTCCTGTTCCGGATATTCGCAACCTTGAGATCGATGAAGGAATGATAGTCGTTCGCCGAAAAGTCAGACGGCGCACGGGAAGGTGTATCGTTATCTCCGAGCAGACTGCCCAGTACATTCCACGTCTGCTTGGTGTCGGATTGCACGGAGTCGATCGCATGACGCCAGTACTGACGACCTTTCCTCCTCAGTTAGATGATAATGCAAGAAATGGAATTTCAACGACACGTATGCTTCATATTCTAAAATTTCTCCAGCATCTTTTGAACTAGTTCAACATAGTTTGATGCTTTATTGTTGCCTAAAAAGTTGATAACTTCTTGCAATGATTTCCAAGTTATCAGCTCAATGTCGTCAAGTAATTATATCAAAATGACGTGATGTTCCTGATCTGAGGGTCAACAAAGATGCCTTCCTTAGTCTTGCTGATGCAATGAAATTTCTCTCTCAAATATTTGAAACATCTGCTATCTTTGTTCAGTGCTTTTACAAAATTCTTCATCCGTCCATGTTTCATGTACAGGTAAACTTTGCTAGAATCAATGAGAGGCTGGTGTGCTACATTATTTTTGCCTGGCTCTAAGGTCTGATGAATAGGCCATAGAGATGTGCGGGTACAGCAAAATGCATACCCTACCCGTACCAGTGGAAAAACTTTTTTACCCGTACCCGCTAGCGCTATACCCGTACCCGACCCGTACCCGTAAGCTGTGTACCGTACCCGACATTGGTTTGAATTTGGAGTTTATTGGATTTGGAAATTTCGACCCGTACCCGCGGGTGCGTGTACGGGTACAAGGACCTGTACACGGACCCGTGAACCCGTATCCGTTCCTAGAGACTATAGAGAGGCAACAGTAAAATAGTAATAGTAAAAATAATGAAAGCAGAGTACATTTTTTAAAACATGTCATATTTCGAGTTTTCAACAAGAACTTTGTTTAAATTTAGGTCTGTAAATGCAGTGCTTACAGTTCCTTGCACAATACACAACAGTTCAGTCAGTTCAACAGTCTACCAAATTATACATAGGCTACTGGTAGTGCTTTAAAAATGACAAATCAACTAATAGTAATTTACTTAAATTTCCTTTGCAACTAAAAATGCACCCCTAATAGGTTCTAAATTGTACTAGAGAGTAGACTAGAGAACAGAACTATGACCTATATTGCTACCTACAACAGTTAATAAAGTGCATTGAAACAGCATTTCAGCAAAAATCTGTTATAAAGCAAAAAGTTTTGAAATTGTTCAATGTTTACTACTTTGGCAACTGTCAGTCATATTTTAGAAATCGAGTTCCACCAACAACATCATTCATCGTTATTCCCATCACTTTCTTCATTGTCTTTTCCAGATGCATACTCTAGCTTTGACTTGTGATAAGATCGCAGCAACAACAGTTCATCAACGTGTTCTGGATCAAGATTAGTACGCAAATCTGTCAGAACATGACCAGCTCCACTGAACGCCCTCTCACTTCGATTCTGAGTTGCTGGAATGGCATAGATGCTTCGTGCAACAAGTGCGAGTTTTGGCAATTTCTTCGCTGAATCCTGGGTCTTCCAAAACTGAATGGGGCTTAGTTCATCACAGTCAAAGGAGGAATTGAAGTATTTGTCAACTTCAGTACCACTCTGACCCCTGTCATCCGGTTCAGCTTCTGAATTTTCAGAATCTGAGTCCATTAGAAACTTTTTAAACTTCTTCGTGTGAGGAGCAGCTTGATCACCAGATGTGCTAAAGCTTGCTATTAGAGACTGCAAATCAGAACGAATGCGAACCACTTCAGCCTCGCGAGACTGCAGAGCTGGGTGATGCATTAATGGTGGGAATAGAACTGATGCAGCACAATGATACCAGGTCAACTTTGACAAACATTTGTCTGCAACACCTTTAAGAAGATGCATGCAGAGTGCATGCACTGCTGATTCTTCCCCACCCTGACCTATAATTTTTCAATTTGTTTGTGCAATTTGGAATCCAATTCATGCAGTACAGGTATCACAAGATGAAGTGTTTCTTGTTTTTCAGCAGCCAGTTTCTTTGTGGCTGCATCAAACCACTTCAGCAGTTTGCAAACTTCAACACAAATGTGCAACACATGACTGCCTGTCAAAGTCCTGGTGAAGAGCAGCCACTAACTTCGCATCACTGTCACTTACAAATACAAATTTGCCGTCTCTATTTATATCTGCGTCACATATACCAAACTCCTTTAGCTTATTCCTGAGGTCATTTTTAATGCACTGCGCATGTTATGTCTCTTCTTCATATTCTTTTACACAAAGATCGTAGACTTTAAGCTTGAACTCTTTATCAACAAATGACACAGCTACTGATGTGTATTCAACCTGGCGAAATTTGTCCGTCCAGTGATCACCAGTGAAAGCAGCTGGAGAAAGACAGCTTGGAATTGATTTAAATTGAGTTGATAAAGATGTTCGAATTTCTGATCTGGCTTCCTCAGCAAGCGTTGGCAGCACTCTCCGAGAATATGTGGAATGACTGTTGAAAAGTGTCTGGACATTTGCATTTGGGTACCTAGCACCAATGTCAATGAGGGATTGTGCAAGAAGCTGAAACCCCTGACCCTTAACAAATGACAATGGGCGGTAGTCGAGTGCGCATTAGAGCTGGGTCGATTACGATTGTAGCGAATTTATAAATAGCTGAGGCCCGATAGGCCCAATATAATAATAGAATCACCACATGTAGTGAGAGAGAGCATTAGATGTATGCGGCGAGCCATTAAAGAATGCGAAGTTGAGATTGGAGCACCCTGAGGCTAAGCACTTTGAGGTCGGAGCACCCTTGAGGTCGGAGCACCCTTGAGATTGGAGCACCCTGAGGCTAAGCACTTGAGATTGGAGCACCCTGAGGCTAAGCACGTTGAGTAGAGCACTCTGAGGTCAGAGCACCCTGAGTGGAGGCACTATAGATGCGGTGCGAGGCTTGAATGATAGATGCGGTGCGAGGATTAAGCTGAAGGGCGGTGCGAAGGGTGCGGAGGCACAGCGTCGTAGGGCGGCGCGATAGATAGGGTGCGGAGGCACCGAGCCATAGGGCGGCACGATCGGTGCGTGAGAGGCACTGAGCCTAGGGAGGCGCGAGGCACTGAGCCATAGGGCGGCGCGAGGCACTGAGCCATAGGGCGGTGCGAGGCACTGAGCCTTAGGGCGGTGCGATCGGTGCGTGAGAGGCACTGAGCCGTAGGGCGGTGCGATCGGTGCGTGAGAGGCACTGAGCCGTAGGGCGGCGTGGCACCAGGGCGAGCGCACGATCGGCGTGAGAGGCACTGAGCCTAGGGCGCGCGAGGCACTGAGCCAGGGCGTGCGATCGGTGCGTGAGAGGAACTGAGCCGTGGGGCGGCGTGAGGCACTGAGCCGTAGGGCGGCGTGAGGCACTGAGCCGTAGGGCAGTGCGATCGGTGGCTGAGAGGCACTGAGCCGTAGGGCGGTGCGAGGCACTGAGCCTTAGGGCGGTGCGATCGGTGCGTGAGAGGCACTGAGCCGTAGGGCAGTGCGATCGGTGCGTGAGAGGCACTGAGCCGTAGGGCGGCGCGAGGCACTGAGCCATAGGGCGGTGCGATCGGTGCGTGAGAGGCACTGAGCCGTAGGGCGGCGTGAGGCACTGAGCCGTAGGGCAGTGCGATCGGTGGCTGAGAGGCACTGAGCCGTAGGGCGGCGCGATCGGTGCGTGAGAGGCACTGAGCCGTAGGGCGGTGCGATCGGTGCGTGAGAGGCACTGAGCCATAGGGCGGTGCGATCGGTGCGTGAGAGGCACTGAGCCATAGGGCGGTGCGTGAGAGGCACTGAGTCGTAGGGCGGCGCGATCGGTGCGTGAGAGGCACTGAGCCGTAGGGCGGCGCAAGGGGCTCTGAGCCATAGGGCGGTGCGATCGGTGCGCAAGAGGCACCGAGATGTAGGTGTGGCGCGATAGGCGCGGTGAGAGGCACTGAGCCGTAGGGCGGTGCGATAGGTGTGGCGCGAGAGGCACTGGGATATAGGTGCGGCGCGATAGGCGCGGAGACACTGAGCCGTAGGGCGGCGCGACAGGCGCGGAGGCACTGAGCTATAGGTGCGGTGCGTAGGTGCGGTGCGAGGCACTGAGCGTAGAGCGGTGCGTTGATGCGGTAGAGGCACTGAGCGTAGGACGGTGCGTTGGTGCGGTAGGGGCACTGAGCGTAGGGCGGTGCGAGGCACTGAGCGTAGGGAGGCGCGATAGGTGCACGGAGTGAGGTAAGGTGCGCAGGTAGAGAGGTGAGGCGCACGGAGCCAGATAGATTGAGGTGAAAGGACGCTTTAAGGGATTAAGCGTGGAACGGCGGAAGAAAGTACAGAGTAGTGCGCGAGGTACAGGTGGTAGAAAGAGAGAGCCTGAGATCTTAGCCAAAAAGCTAAGACGAACGACCACGTGCCTTAGAGTGAGTCATAACCCCGTGTGCGTCGAACCGGGCGGAGCCATCTGGAGTTTAGGAGGCGTAGTCAGACTTTTTGTGAGTCTCTATAAGGTTTTTTTGCTTGTCAGCCTTTTTCGGTAGAGACTTCCAAATTTCGGCACCCCCAGATTTTCCCGACACCCCCAAATTCACAATCTTACAATCCTAGAAATAAACACACCCCAGATTTTCCCGACACCCCACCCCAATTCATAATCCTAGAAATGTCCCTGGTCTTCAATCTCCTTAAAGGATCGAGCCTGGGTGGCAAGACCGATATCGTTAGCGTATCCAAACTTCCTACCTATGGTATCCGGTAAGTCATGTGTAGGCCTATAAGCCTACAAATTGAATAACATAGGTGCTAGAACTGAACACTGTGTTAGACCGTTTCACTGACGTCTCCAGGAGCTGACATCTCCCAAGTGAACTAAGAACCGTCTGTCAGAGATGGAGTAATTCCACAAGTTGACAGAACCAGGGTGGCAAATTGAGCGAGAGTTTGTACATTAAACCCGCATGCCACACCGCATCGAAAGCTGCTGTCAAATCCAAGTCCGACGGCATGCATGAGGAATAAATTTGTCCATCGTCAGCATAGGAGTGCGATGACAAGCCAAAATCCTTGATGATTGAGCTAGCCCGCAACGTACAAGATGAAAAGTAAGTGCCCCAGGACCAATCCTTGCGGGACTCCATGGTGGACCTGGCTCTGCAGGGACATGGACCTGGCTCTGCAGGGACATTAGTTCATTACACCATACAGCTTGTGTTCTTCCGGTGAGGTAGCTCCTCATCCACTGAAGTGACTGGCCTGCCAGTCCATACGATGTTTTGAGCCGACGGATGAGAATCTGATGATCGACTGTGTCAAATGCAGCCGAGAGATTGAGCAGACAGAGAAGTGCAACTCGCCCATTTGCAGTCGCATCCACCAGGTCACTGAATATTTTCAGAATGGCTGTTTCAGTGGAGTGTCCACGACGATAGGCTGATTGTTCTTGCGGCATCAGTCCATTCACACTCAGAAAACTAACCATCTGCAACCATATAACAGTTATAGTTACTAGTTACAAGGGATAAAAAGTAACTAGTCACTGAGATTAGTTACTAGTTTCCGAAAGTAACTAGTTTACTGAAAAAAGTAACTAGTTACTAACTAGTTACATGGCTGGTTATGTATCAAAACGTACAATAATCAACGAACAATTGAAGATAATTTCAAATTCTGTGTAACAGTCACAGTTCCCCAATAGGCAACATTAAACAAGCAGTATAGTCTACTGAAACAAAACATGCATCAATGTTTAACTGATGTTCATTGTTAAAATTAGAGTTTTATTAGCTCTCAACAGTAAAGCATTTAGAAGTGCTTGTCAGTTAGACTGTTTCTGCGTGGTGTAAGAATCTGCCCAGTGCCCACCCACACTGAAAAGTCTCTCTACTACAGCGTTTGAAGG
Organism: Metaphire vulgaris; assembly: GCA_018105865.1. NCBI lineage: Eukaryota > Metazoa > Annelida > Clitellata > Crassiclitellata > Megascolecidae > Metaphire > Metaphire vulgaris. The sequence continues at coordinate 9,127,652 of CM030833.1, read as the reverse complement.
AAGAAGCGTATTCTTCCTAATAAACACTTCTTTCACCAATGGAAAGCGCTGAAGACTGGCGATGTCATGTGCAGCATCATTCAAATAGAGATCCAGTTCAGACTGTACCGTTGTGTTCCCAGGATCTGACTCATAAAAGCAGAAGAATTTGTGCCTTCACTGGATTGTGGCATAACATTTGAATTTGAAGTGTTGCCAGCATCTTGGTGTTCCGGTATGTAAGTTGTTAATGCAGTAACTCAATCAGTTGTATTATGCAAGTGCTTGAAATGCAATAATAGTAACTAGACACAGTAACTAGTAACTTGCGTTATTAGTTACTAAATATTATAACTAGTTACAGTAACTAGCGTTACTGTAACTAGTTACTACCCAGCACTGTGTAAATCCCACACAGGATCATTTAATTTTGGCTGTTTTAATAGATAAGGTAGACCATGTCCAACTGGAAGAAAATCTGGATCATTGTCAATGTCACATTCAACGTCCATATACTCCCCTGATGCGCCAGCAGTAGGCATTTCATCTGCGTTGCCATCAATTGTCCATACTGTTGATGGGCTTGGCACAGGAAAAGTGTCATCATAGTGCACTTGTCACATTGCTAACAGTAAATTAGGATACTGGATTGTCTTTCTGTGCTTAGCAGAATAGCCAGAAACATTTGTCAAACTTAATTAACAGTCACTGAAGTGATCTCACTGTTTGTGCCAAATCATTGGTATAGCAAATGGCATTGATGGCCTTGATCCATTCAACCATTTTCTGCGATTAGCAGCACACATAATACAAGAAATGTTTGATACACCGCTTTTGTCTTAGTTGTCTATCAAACATCCAAAATACAGTTTTTCAAATACAGGCTTTCTTAATTACTAATTAGTTTCTGCTGGCTCCTTAATTTAGCCTATATTCTCAGCATATACACTGTAGAGCAGATTGTATCATCTTTATTGAAAAACCTTTTAAAAAATTCATGCCGACTTCGGAACAGTTATGCAAAATTTTGACACTTTCCAAATGATTTTATGCCAAAATGAAATAAACCAAAACTAGGCAATCTACATACATCATTTATGAAATTATGACATTATTTATAACCAAGAATTTTGATAATTAAGCCTGGTAAATCAACTCGTAACTTTTAAACTCGGCGCCATCCTGTTCAAGGCTCAACACAAAAAATGTATTTCAAATACTTTTTGTCAAATACTTCCAGGAGGAGAGCAAAATACAAAATACATTTTCAGAAATTTATGTATTTCAAATACAAAATACTTTTACGGCCCCATGACAATCGACAGCAGTATAAATGGTTTAACAGTCTCCCAACCCAACCCAACCAATCAAATCTCCAACCTGACCCAACCTAACCCATCATAACTCCTAAATTTCTCACCCAACACAACCCATAGATGTAAAAAACATTGGAAAAATAATACAACTACAACTACTACAACTGCTCCTATTGGTCAGCGCAGTACTTTAGTCACACCATTCTTTAAAAACTAACTATTTGAGCAATCAATCTATCTGTCTAATCACTTGTCTTTATTTATAGGAACCCATTTTTAAAAATCACCTCTCAGGTATCGCTGTATATTTTCTGCCATTATCAGTGGCGTGCAAAGGATGGTTGATGTCCAAGTGATGTTGAGTCCAAGTTGTCCAACATGCATATAAGGAATTAGATTCCCTCGTCTTTAGAAAGAAAGAAGAAAGAAAGAAAGAGAACGTCACGATTAGAGTGGTAACTCGTCAAAAAGACTTCGCAAAGAATACAATATTCCTTAGAATGTAATATCAGTGTCCTCAGAGTATATGATTCTGACACAGAGTTATTGATAGTGAAGATGCCCAGCCGCTGTTGAAATGCTGGAGCCGTGGAATTATTTAAGCATGTGATTCGCAAACCATTATTCTTTTCAACGGGCACCATTAAAACGACAGATCAATACAGTAACAACAGCTCCCTCCAGCTCAGCTCCAGTATTGTCAGATTTCAATTGCCCATGCCCATTTGAGCCTCCCCACCCCAGGCGTTGCTTTTGATCTGCGGTTTAATTGCCCCTTTGATGGCAGTCCTCTGGCGACCTGGACACCCCCTGCCTTATAAATATAAAAGATTCTAGCGATTCACCCATTTTATCACAGGAATCCAGAACATACATCAATAGCATCTTATTATATAATTCTTGATGTCCGGCGAATCGGTCTGTCGGTCACGATACACGGCAGATTTTGCAAGACGCTGTCGCCATAACGAAATATTGTTTAATCAAAACTGTATTATCAATGGAGCGTTCAACGAAGCGTCTTAATTGCAGCTTAAACCCCCGTTCCCATTCCCTCTCCCCATCCCTCTCCCAATCGCCCCACCACCAACCCATTCCCGCCTTACCCACAGGCCCCAAAACCCCATTCCCCTTCCCTCTCCCATCCCTCTCCCAATGCTCTTCCCTTTCCCCATCCCTCTCCCAATCGCCCCAGGCCCCAACCCATACCCGCCCCACCCCACAGGCCCCAAACCCCCGTCCCCTTCTCTCTCCCCATCCCTCTCCCAACCCTCTTCCCACTCCCCATCCCTCTCCCAATGGCCCCAGGCCCAACCCATACCTGCCCCGCCCTACCCACAGGCCCCAAACCCCCATTCCTCTTCCCTCTCCCCATCCATCTCCTAACCCCCATTCCCTCTCCCCATCCCTTTTCCAATAGCCCCAACCCATCACCGCTCCGCCCTACCCCACCGGCCCCAAACTCCGTTCCCAAACCTACACAACGCTGCTCCTAAAACCCGTACAACCCACTTTCCTCTTCCCAAACCTCCGTCTCCCTATGCCCTGCCCCCGTTATTATATGTATTTACCCCTTCCTAACTTCAATACCTATTTTTAAAATTTAACCCTTCAAGTGGAGATTACATTTTCAGACGCCGTCACAGTACTGGGGATTTAATTTTTGGAAAAGCGTTCTTCCGAAATGATTGCTGTAACGTTTTAAAATTTGCTATATCTCGGGCTATATAGAGCTAAAAAGATGAAGTTTGCACCATTGTTTAGATTGTTTATTCCTCTTTCTAAAAAATATGGGGGTAGAGTCCACTTTACGGCCTAAAATATCACCCTCTCCTCCAAAAAATTTTCAGCGGTAACCCCACTTTGGTCAGCGGCAAAGTTGTAAAGGGATGTCAGAGGAACAAAATAAACCCAAAAGTTTGAAAATCGGTTGACATTTGGTAAAGATCTATCAATTCTAACCCGATGACCCCAATGTTTGAACATAGTATTATCGGTGAATTTCGCAAGTTTTGAATTCTGAGAAAGTTTCCTAATTGTTTTGAATTTGCTATATCTCAGGCTATATAAGAGCTAAGAAGATGAGGTTTGCACCATTGTTTAGCTTTTTATTTCTCTTTCTAACCGTCTGTGCAAAACAAAAAAAGTCCAGCATTCACGAGAATTACGACAATCAAGTGAGAATGAGTAGCAGGCTGTTTGCTCGGCGTGCAAAAGGAGCATAGCAAACAAGAGAATCAAGCACTGCATGTCGTTCGACACTGCCAAATCATTACACTTACGTTGACTATCAAGAAAATTCATGCGAATGGGCGTTAACTCGGTTGAAGGCAAAGGCGGCGAGTGAAGGACAAATAATTGCGCAAATTGCTATTGCATTTGCACAAAATCGGGTGGTAAAATAGCCAATCTCCCCCGTCATTTTTGACGGGTAAACACCTAGTTGTTAATAAATTATCTCGGCAGCTTCGCGTCTTGACCGAATGCAGGGCACACTTATCTGATCTTAGTGCTAAGTAAGGTATGTGTCAGGCTGTCAGTACTGGCACAAGCATAATAATGAAAGATTTATTTTTAAAATAAGGCAGTAAGTCCGGTTAAATTTAATTAGTGGTATGACTAGTTGTTTACTTGCTTTTAATAAAGTACAGAAAGTATTTTGACCGTAAATTGTATTTCAAATACACAAAATACTTCTGAAATGTATTTCAAATACAAAATACTTTCTCAGTGACTATAAAATACAAAATACATCAAATACGTATTTCAAATACTTGTATTTCATTTCAAATACTATACAACACTGCTGGTCGATCACTTCTGCGCTCCACCCTACAGTGACTGCAACCTGGCCGTTGCTGGCCCGGTTGTTTGGAACAGTGTGCCAGCAACATTGCATTCCACCAATTCCAGCAAGACACTGTTTTCTCTTAGAAAGGAGATGAAGACATCATTGTTTGTTCCAGTTTGCAACTGACATTGGCACATTTGCTGCTCTGCGCATATTTGTGCTCTAGACATGTTCTTAATAATAATAATAATAATAATAATAATAATAATAATAAATATCTGTTAAAGTACAGACATACTTTGGCGGTAAGTCTATATTAGCGTGCTTTCAATTTACATTTAAGTGCAAGTTTTGGATTGGCAGCTCTAATGGGCAAGGGGCAAGTTTCAGATTTTTGGTAACGCAAATTAACAGACTTCTACTTTTGTGGCTATTTATTTCTGAATTTTATAATTTAGGTAATATTTTATTGAAACTTTCAACTACTTTGAATGTACAACTGGATCTCCAAGGGAGTTTGGTTATAATTGATGATCAGGCTCAGCTGTCAGACATGGTTAAAGCTTCATCTAATGGATTAACCACAGTCTCTGGTCAGTAAACATTAAAGTGAGATACCGTAAGTTATTTGCCAAAAATCTTATATTCTTTCATCTTGTTTTGTCTATAGCATCATCATCAGCCTGATGCAGTAATAAGCTCAACAAATACACAAGTTGACAAGATTTAGGAATAATAAGTTCCACAAATTTTACCCAAACCTGTTTTCAAAAATTGTAGTGATATAATTCAGGGAACACCAAAAATAATTATAAAAATGCTTGAATTTGCTATTTCTCTTATGTTTGGCACTGTTCTCACTGAGCCATTCTTCTTTTAGCCATCTGGATCCAGGGGTCATGATTCTTGTAAATTGGAGGCTATTTTGTCAATTTGCTTATTGTAAAATCTTGATTATATTGCACACAGGAGTATAATGCACACCCTTAAATCTCCACACTCAATAATGATTCTACTTAGCCACCAATAAGCTTAATTATTGTTGACAGAATTGTGAATGTTGCAGATGTCAAGAGATTTACCTGTAAAAGTTTCCAAGTGTGTTTACAATAATTAATTGGAGAGTATGTACTCCAATATCATGTTAAACGGAGATATCATTTTTAGACTGTCATTGATCATCGGCAGAGTCGAGCTGTAATGACACCTGGTTTTGATTAACTGGGCTAATAGCCCACCTTAAAGTAATTAATACCACCCACATTGTGGTTCCAAGCCGTCATTTCCATCTACCTCTGACAGCAGACACTTTGTCCTTGTCACAATCCTGGAATTGTTAATCCTCAAACTAGAAAGAGACCGAAGTTAGGCTTCTGCGCCGAATCTAAAGAATTTGTCAGATTCGGCCAACATTCGGCTTCGGCCTTAACTAGGTATGAGTTATGGCCATAAGCAGAAATTTTCAACATCATATAATTGATGACTGTAAAAGTTACTCGTTGTTTTCAAGTACCGGTAATTAATCTTGATTGTGATGTGTACGTATACTCTAGAATTCTGCTTCAAAGGTTGGAAGACTAAGTAGCCTAGCAAATAAGGAACAATATAGCCATTCTACAATGCTATCTCTACAATGATATCTCTACATTTGCTTTGCAAGTTCGCATAGATCATGATTGTTATTGGGGACAATAAAGAGGATTAAGGGGGATGTGGTGGGTTTACAGTGGATGGTTCAAAGCAAGTGACTATAATAACCTTCATTCATCAATTTTGATTCCCAATTCCAATGCTTTGAATTATTTAGTCCCACCGGTCTTCTGCAAAGTGGCTGCGGATTAACATCTAAATAGGCATATGAAGCTGCACACGAACGAAAACGGTGGGAGGGCCGCTTGTAATGGCCACAACCAGCTTTGTGAACTGATGATGACGGTTTTATGTATCAAAGGAGGTGTGACTTTAATGCTTTGTTATAGGAACAACTGTGTTGGGATCAATAGAACCGTGGGCTCACAACGCCTCTGAATAGAACCCCCCATTCGATTAACTAATAGCCGTCATAAGCCATTTTGAATGATAGCATTACTTTTCAGTTGCAGTCGTTGTGAGAGGTAATACTCGACAGTAGAAATGTCGTAAACAAATTATCATGTGTATTTTTATATAACCAGTGTAAAAAGTCACTTTAAATTAACAAGTGAAACTAACAAGTGAGAAACAAATTAACAAGTGAGAAAGTAACTTCTGCTCATATTTTATATTAATCATATGTGTATTTACAGCTCCAACATAAAACGTCACTGTTCACTAACTTTTAGGACTGCATGTCAACAGCTTCGGCCGAATCTATTACAGACAGTTTCGGCTTAGCTTCGGCAGAATGTAGGACTGCAGTTACGGCATCAGTTTCGGCTTCGGCCGAAACTGTAAATTTCAGCTTTGGTCTGACTCTACCTCATACTATATTCTTCAGAAACTAAAGCCAGTCTATCAATAATTTTTTTGTAAAGCCTTCTTGGTTTGCTAACATAGCCTAGTCATACTTATATAAAAAATATAAATAAATAAATATTATATAAATGTATACTTATATATTAATACCAAAATTATATAAATTTTTCCTCATTTTCCCCAATGACTTAATTTTACCAGCACTTTCTTTAGCTAAGCATCATCATTTGTGTATCGTTTGAATGGCTAAGCAGGTGGCATTAATAAGAGAGGAGACAGAGAGAGACAATTTGTTGGGATACAGAAATAGATAGGGAGCGACGACTTGGAACCACACTAACGGCTCTATTGGCAGCTTAGCCTATTTTTACTGCAATTCCAGGATCTTTTGATGGTTTTCTATACCTCATCTACAGATATCAGATTTGGCCTTTCTTCAGGCTTCAGTTTGTTCCTCTGTGCCGGTGTTGTCATCTTGACTGATGTGATCACCTTCATATAGCTATTCTGCATATTCTTTCCACCTACACTTTATGTCATCTAAATCTGGTGACGCATGACAGGCAAATTAAGGTGTCATAGATTGCTGGTGAACTTGGTGTCTCAGAAGGTTCTGTTATCACAATATTGCACGATCATCTAGTGATATCCAAGGTCAGCAGTCAACGGGTGTCAAAAATGCTGCCACCGTTTCAAAAAGAAACAAGAGTTGAATTTTCAAGGGAGAACTTGGGTCTGTGGCAAGCTGACAAGGAGACATTTATCCCTCAAATATTCACAGGTGATGAAATGTGGGTCTACCACTGGAATCCTGAAACTATACAGGAGTCCATGCACTGGAAACGCAAGACTTCACCACCACCCAAGAAGTTCCAACCCAGCCGTCAGCAGGAAAGCTGATGGCAACAGTGTTCTGGTACTGCGAAGGGATACTGCTGATCGATTACATGGTGCATAAGACCACAATCACTGGTGAAGTCTATGCAACTCAACTTGCCATGTTGAAGGATGCCATCAAGGAAAAACAAGGAAGCAAGTTGAGCCATGATGTGATGCTGCATGACAATGCACCAGTTAGGTTAGGTTAGGTTAGGTTAAAAAGTCAATTTATATAGCGCAAAAACATGAAAGAAGAGTCAAAGGCTAGAGTGCTTTACATTAATACAGGGTCTCGAAGAAATACGTTTTAAGTTTTCTTACGAACAAATCAAGATTGGACTCTCTAGTCACGTGACCAGGCAATGCGTTCCAAAGAATGGGATTTCCGCACTTGAACAACCTCTCGCTGAATTTTGCCGTTCGAGACGGAGGAGGGACGACCAGTTCACAAGTCAAAGAAAGCCATGGACGCTCTGAGGGAATGCATTTTCCAGGAACTCAACCACCCACCATACAGTCCAAACCTGACACCAAGCGACTATTTTCTGTTCAGAAACTTCTCTCATCAACCTACAACAGGCATCACTTCAGTCATAGCACAATTGTTTATATATCAGATAGATAACTTATTGAACGCCTCTCATATGCAGCAATTTTATTTGCATTTTCCGCTATTTTCGTCACATATAGAGCTCTTTTTGCTCGGTATGCGACAACTGGATACTGCCAATTGGGCCCCAGACAACTGGGCCCGACATTTGGGTAACAGGACATATGGGTACTGGACATCTCGGCCCCCGCACCATCGAACTGGACTTAATAATAACTGAGGGTTCGTTGTATAACTGAGGGCGGCCTTCTTTAAGCCCTGTCATCGACTACAAATTGAGTACAAACTCTTAACCCGTTAGTGCCCAAATCATTCCTGGCAATGCCAGCGTGTTTGCGCCGATTATACTTATGAAGGAGGACCATAAGAACACACTGGCGTGAAATAATTCTGCAGAGTACATGTTAACCCCTTATAGCAAGACGATCCCAAATGGTAACATTGGACACAAGCATTGCTATGATCCCATTTGGGATCATTATGTAAAAATGTGCATAAAACACTATAATCAGTGCAAATTATTACAAATGTCGCCATGTGATGACACATTGTACAATAAATTCAAAAAAACGCTCTACTTTCAAACGTCACTCACACCTTGCATATACAGTTTGCAACACAGTTCCAACATTCGTAATGTATATAGGGAATGTCGAGTGTTATGAGGGCATCAGTCATAAGTGGACACTTCTTCAGCCGGTTTTCTCTAGCAGTTCCAGTTGCTTTCTTATCTGTTTGTTTCTTGGAGGTACACATGAAGATCATACGAAGTAAAGAAGTTATCGAGGTAAACCTCATGGCATGAACGGTCCTCGAGACAGGACAACAACAATGTCACAACTTTGAAACCCAGTCCATTGTTTTCTAAACCTACATCGCTACCAGTAACTTGAGTCAATTCTTTAGATTTCTCAGTGTATATCGACGTTGAAGCGGTATCCAGTATTTGAGGCTAGTATCCAGAGCTTGAAGCCAAACCGGGTGGGCTTCCCTCTTACGAACATTTTGCACGAGTGATAGCCAAAGTAAGGGACCATTTCCTCGTCTATGCTTAGGAACCTACTGAAACAGCCAAACTGTTGCAACTTCCTACAAACCATTTCCATCAACAGCCTGACTTTGTAGATTTTGTCTCCTGCAGTTATGTTGTCATTGTCAGCTACATTTGTTAATTTCGGTAAACCTGTTCCTGCTCATCTTTGACGAAACATATGGTATTTTGACGTCCTCATCACGACACCAATATATTCTTTCCATTGGCAGGGAGTGACAGCCTGTGAGTAGCCTGATACCGATGAAGATGTCGATATCGCTTTTGTCTAGTGCAAAGGAAGTGTTGTTCTTCTGTCTGGCATACTTCACTGATTCAGCTATTACCGAATTCTGTACTTCATCGTCATAGTACAGTTTGAACGTTCATAAGGGGTTCTGTCATTCAAATCATGTTTCATCTGTTTCTGCTTAGCAAGTAAACTCTCACCATTGCAGGGAATTACTTTGGTAAAGCTTGCATTGTTAGCCCACTTTGATACTGCTGCAAACCTCTTCTTTGATGACGAAGGACCAGTAGTGGTGGTCACTTGCCTGCTGTTTGACTCTGTATTTCTGACATGAACAGCTACTGTTCCAGGTACCTCACGTGGTAGTTGAGATGGTAGCTGATTATCGTCATCTATGTCCCCCTCGTCTGACCGTGAATCTACGGTCGCCGGCGGAAGGAGAACTATGTCAACATCCATTTCTTCCATGACGAATTCGATGGCTTCTGACAGACCATCAAATTCCGCCATGTCCGCTGCAGTGGTACAAGCATTGTTGTTTTCGTTCACGAACGCAATGGCTTCAGCAAGCAAGTACTTTCTTTTCAGTGTCATGGTTTTCATTGGAGGTGACATGCAAAAACATTAAACATTCACTTACTCAGTAACTTACCGTGTGCTATGGTGCTAGTACTATGTGAACCCAAATGGAAACATAGCGACATTACGAATGTTCAGACTGTGATGCAAACTGTATATGCAAGGCGTGAGTGACGTTTGAAAGTAGAGATTTTTGAATTGATCGTGCAATGTGTCATCGAATGGCGACATTTGTAATATTTTGCACTTATTGTAGTGTTTTATGCACATTTTTACCTAATGATCCCAAATGGGATCATAGCAGTGCTTGTGCCCAATGTTCCCATTTGGGATCATATGAAAATTATGCAAAATTTTGTGCACTTAAAACAAAAATATGCTTGCACTTTATTACTGAAGCTAAACTATAATCATGTGTCTTGAAAATGCATAAAATTTCAATACTTAAAACTAACCTGTTGTTGAATGCCATCCTTTCAAATTTTAAATTAAAAAATTTAGAAAATCAGCTTTTTCTAACCACGGCTAGGTGACGTCAGCAATGATGGAAGAGGAAGCTGTGCATAATTTGATCAAAATAGACCTTCAACTAGATAATTAAGATATAAAATCTTTTTAGAGTTGTTTCGTATCTGCATCCCATGAGATTGTACACTTGATCCCAAATGGGAACATTGTGCATTAACGGGTTAATGGGAAGTGCTATTTCTTTTATCGTAAATGCAAAGTATAGGTCTATTTAATATGGGCTTATATGGACTTAAGAAGAACTGAGGCTTTGCTGTATCCCTGTAGTAGTGAATAACTGCGGGAAGTCTTCAAGCCCTGTCATCGGCCACAAAGTGAGTACAATTCTTTGAGCTCACAGGCATTTATGATGTTAAAGCATAAAACCGACAAACAAGAATAGTCATTGCCTATTGTAATTTTGATAGCACGCTATTCTCTCTTTCTCTATTGTATGGGACTGAGATGTCCAGTACCCAGATGTCCCATTACCAAAATGTCCCGTTACCCAAATACCGGGCCCAGTTGTCCGGGGCCCAATCGGCATTATTTGATGGGGTTTTAGATCTGTGACATACTTTAAAGTTGTTCGAGATTTGTAACAGCTTGTGACAGGGAGAGGGGTCAATCACTATCAAAAATAACATGGCTTACTTTATGGACAGCCTCCTATTCATTCAATTCTTAATCTTCAGTGACCATATGAGACTACGAGTACTTTGTTCCGCATGTCCGACACGATACAACATGTGTGTTAAAACTGCAATTTAAAAAAATTGCGCGATTAACACTATTAAAAAAATTAATCTCTTTGCAGCCCTAATAATTATTATTATTGATAGTGAAGAAGTTTGTCAATACAATTAGCTCAATTGAACATTAGGTACTGTAGTTGATGATTTTAAATTTTTTGGTTTGTATTGTAATAACATTGTTCAAAATATATTTGGCAGGGAAACTAGTGCATGGTGGTGAAAACCCTGCAGTGATTCGAGCACATACGAAAGTAGGTTCTGTGATTCTTCAACTTCAAAGCTGGATTGATTCAGTTAGACTTCATAATAACTCAGATAAATAATTAATTACTTCCTTTCATCTTTTGATTCTGCTTTTCATTTGGAAATTTTTAAAATCTGTAGGTGCAAGTGTAATGCCATTTACCAGTATGTTACATATATTTCGTGAATTTAGAATTTAGCATTGGTTGACAGCTCATTAATTGTCCTTTAATTTATGTCAAGACTGCTCAAGTTAAGTTTCATAGCATCACTATTGGTTGCATTAATTGCTATTAATGTACATCTTGATTACCGGGTATAGATCATATTTGGCAAACTACTGTATATTGCATCTGAAGTATTGATTTTCCTTTGCACTGGTTAATTGTTCTAAGATTTATTATGGAATTTTCAGTATTATTTTCAAGATTTATTATGTTGGAATTTTCATTACTTTTTTTGAAGTCTTGACTTAAAACATATGGATTTAAATTAAGATTGTCAGTGAGAAATTTGTATAACTTACACATACAGTATTGTATAACATACTTGCATATGATCATTAAGCAAGAACATTAATAATATTTGTACTTGATGCTGTAGAATTTTTAAAACTAGTGAAGATCCTTGGTAAGATACTCAGAAGTGGTTATATGTATAAAGCAAATATTATGGTCAGACAATATAGAATGGGGTTGAATTACACACAGTAGTTTTTTATTTGTGTAATTCTATACTATATGATCTTATGATAAATATTGTACAAAATTATTCTGGCAGGGGAATAAACAGGGTGTGTCAATAAAACCGGTATAATGGTATATCTTCTAGCTGAACAAGTTTCTTAATTTATAATGTACAAAGAAAATAACAACATAATGTTAAAGCTTACTTACTAAAGAATTTGAAAGACACTAACTTTATTCACTTTGCTAAGACAATGCGACTACAAATCGCGACTAGAGCAAATGTACAGTATAAACGATTTTTGTGATGTAATCTAAATAAGTGGTCAACAGAACAACAGCCGAGCACTGTGCTTGGGTATTAGGAAGATAACTAGCTCTTACGCACCTAGAGTGGCAGTATTCAAGGCATAGACCCCTTAAGTAAAGGACTGTCGGCGGGCGCGCTCGGGTCTGTGAACTTGGGTCCATCGATTTATTGACACCACAGCATCTATTACATGCCATAACTTAAGTTTGGATATAGATACAACTGTAAAATTTGGTAGTCTAACTCAGAATTGAATTTCCTGCAATATCAAGCAATCGGAAGTTGATGGCTTCATTACTTATTTAATTAACAAATTAATGTTTGTCCTTTGAGTTGCTAATGCAATAGCATAGATCTATTACATGCTTACATGCTATAACTGGAGTTTGCACAATGATACAGCTATGAAACTTGGTAGTTGCATTCAGAAATGAACTCTCTACTCATCCCAGGCAACCGAAAGTTGATGACGTCATTACTTATTTAATTAACAAAATAACATAGCTGTATCATCAAGCACATTTGATGATACAGCTATGTTAATTTGCAGCTGCAGCAATTAATAGCAACGCAATTGATGCACATTAATCTGTTAATTATATTGATACTATTTTCATTGTTGTCATCATCACATTCTTCTACATTATGATCAGCATTGTTGTGCTTATTATCCAGCATATTACACACCAACTTGATCATCTCCTCTAGAGTGAGATCTTCTGTAACAGCCTTACGAGGCACTTTGTAATGGCTCAGGAGGTTTTCCAACCGAGTTACTTACTCAAAATGGAATCCGAACCCAGAATCCAAAACGATCTACTGCCATGTTCCCGGACTCCATCAATATACACAACAACCTGCAAATTTGAATGAATCTTAACACAAGAAGCAATTTATGGTTTTTCTTCAAAGTCTACTGCATATAAACACAAATACTATATGACACTTTCCACTGCCAGCCAATCACTAACTGATCTGACAACCGCTGTTCAAAGTTTTCAACAATCGCAGAGAATTCCTCGATGCGATCAGCAGCCATCCCATCTGCAAAGGCCTGTTCGGCTCGCAGTTCCTGGCGATGGCACCAAGCAGCTGGGTCAGTTCTTTGTGGCGGAGCTGATCCAGACAAGTAAGAAGGAATATTTGGAAATATCGAAGGAAAGCATCATCAGTTAGTTTAGATGCCCTCTCTTAATTGGAAAATTTCCAATAACATCCTCAGTGACCACAAATCTATTCTCGAAATGTTTCACACAGTGACACATATCACTGTACGCTTTGTCACAGTCAAATTCTCTCTTGGAATTTTTTTAATCCACAACTGCCGATGCTCAGGGTCTGTCAGAAATTGTAAAACAGAAACATAGGCTCCCGAATTCTCATAATTCCCTTGACAACCTAGCGCACAACATCTATCTGGCATTTATAAAAAGCAAAAGAACTTGATATGACCAGACTTGTTTCTACCTTAAACCCGGTAATTGTGATATGACCAGACTTGTTTCTACCTTAAACCCGGTAATTGTGGATGGTCGATACCCGCATGTAAACAGGAAGTAGAAATCTGCGCTCTAACCAAACAAACCGAAGTACCAGTGTATCAGTCTGCGCATCGTAGCATATATCATAGATTTATAATGTGTGTGTGTGTGTGTTAAAGTCTATACTACGCATGCCTAACACCCAAACAAAGTTTGTAAAGTGCTATAATAAACAGTTCAAATCGCCTGTGTGTAGTGTCGAGTACCATAAAAATCACAATTAATAGACATAATTTGTAAGCATTACAGAAGCATGAAAATCTGTAAAAAAATTAAAATAAACTAAAGTAAGTATGCTTGTTTACGATATGTTATTTTCTGTTTGCCAAACTGTGAAAAATAAATGCTTCTTAAATTCTCGTGACCTTATATTGTGAAAATATTGGCACTATACGAAGTCGGTTAGCATAATACACCTCTCAAGATCTCTATGGAGCTGTCGCCGTTGGACTTCTTTCAGTACGAACAGACTACTTTCGGATTACTTCCTGTTTACATGCGGGTATCGACCACCCACAATTATCAAACACAAATAGTTATGCGTCGTCGTCGTTATCAACGTTGTCGCTATCATCTTCTTTTTCTACAGAAAACTGCGGAACACGTTGAATTAACAAAGGAGATATTTTCCGCATGCAATCTATTTGAATAGTCTCCCAAAAGTGTGATGTCTCGTTGGTATAGTGAAAAATATGATAGACTATATAATCATAAATAAGAAATGGAAATCAAGCATACTTGCTTGCAGGTCATTCCCCAGTGCAGATATAGGAAGTGACCACCAGCTAGTTATAGCAAAACTGAGACTGAGGTTAAAGAATAAAAAAACACCAAAGCCACAAAAGAAATTTAATATAGACAAACTCAAGGATGAATCGACTAAAGAACAATATAAGAGCAAATTGAAAGAGGAAATGGAAAAGAAAAATCTGCTAAAAGACAAAAAAGAGATAGACCAACTATGGGAAGAAATAAAAGAAATATACATTAAAGCTGCTGAAGAACAAATAGGATATATAGAGAGGAACCAGAAAAAGCCATGGATAACACAAATAGTACTGCAACTGAGTGATGAAAGGAAAAACCTTAAAGCGAAGAAAGAAAAAGGGGATAAAGTAGCCAAAAAGGAATACAATAGGATAACAAAAGAAATAAAAAGGAAATGTAAAGAGTGCAAAGAAAACTGGATACTTGGAAAATGTGCAGAAATAGAACGGTCAAACTTACTCAACGATTCAAGGAAATTGTACCAGACGATCAAAGAATTATGTGGACAAATCCAATTGAAGACAACCACAATAACAGACAAGAATGGTAAAGTATTAGAAAACAAAAAAGACATAATGACAAGATGGAAAGACTATTTTGAAGAATTATACGACAAGATGGAAAGACTATTTTGAAGAATTATACAACACAGGCAATAACAATGAAGACACCAACATAAGGAAGGAGAACAGAGAAGAGAATGATAAAGAAGAAATAGCAAACTTTACAGAAGAGGAAATAAAAGAAGCCATAAAAAGATTGAAAGTTAGAAAATCTCCAGGAACAGATATGATAACAACAGAAATGCTACAAGCAGGAGAGGAAATTACAGGGAATATATTCCACAACCTATGCAATAAAATATTCGAAGAAAAATCACCAGAGGAATGGGGAAAAGCCATAATAGTACCAATACATAAAAAAGGCGATAAAACAAACTGCAATAATTATAGAGGAATAAGCTTACTCAGTATACCAGGGAAAATATATACAAATGTGCTACAACAAAGACTCAAACACTACTCAGAAGAAATATTGACAGAGGAACAAGCAGGCTTCAGAATGGGAAGGAGTACAATTGATCAAATACATACAATCAGAAGGATAGTAGAAAAATATTGTGAAACAAATAAGAAAATTAGGGCTGCGGAAATTAACGATTAATTATTCGATTAATCATCAAAGAAAATTAACGATTAATTTAAAATTAACGATTAATTTTTTAATTTTTTTTGGTTAAACTATTAATCTTACTTACTGATTTTTTCAGAACCGGAAGTTGTACAATTGTACACAAAAACAAAAATGGATGCGGTTAGCGATAAATCAAATAAGTATAAGGCCATTTCAGGCCGTTTGTCTGACCATTTTGGTTTCAAATTAGCGTCCGATGGAACAATAATAAATGCGGAAAGTGGTTGCTGTGTGCATTGCCACAAGTCGTTCGCGTTTCACGGTTCTAACACTTCTCTTAGCTACCACTTGCAGCATGTACACCCTGTTCAGTATCAAAAGGTTCTCGACAGTAAGCCATCTGCGTCGTCATCTAGTAGTTCCCAACAGGGTAAAATGCTACAGTTTATCCGCGGAAATGAACGACCAGTGAGTTCTCAATTGCAGAATGATCTCAACAGTTCGTTGGCTACATGGATTGCAACATCTGGTCGACCAATATCAATTGTAGAAGATGAAGGTCTTCAGCAGACACTTCGTGTAGCTCTTCAGAATGACGCCTATAAACTGCCCAGTAGGCGTACTGTTGATGGTTTGCTGTCTAAGATGTATGACAGTGAGCTACTGGAACTGAAGAAACGAATTGAAAAGTCAACAGCACTTGCAATAACTTCCGATTTCTGGACATCAATGGGTAATGAATCTTATTGTGGTATAACGGGGCATTGGGTAGATGATGACTGGAAAATGCAGTATGCAGCTTTGGAATGCCTGCATATGGAAGAACGTCATTATGCTGCTAATGTTGCTCAAGTTTATGAGACATTTGCAGCTATGGGATATAACCACAAAGTTGATGGCTGTTGTAACTGACAATGCTCGAAATATGACTGCTGCTGTCGCAAAAACGGTGTTTCAGCACATCCCTTGTGTGGCTCACACCTTGCAGTTAAGCATTCTCGCCGGATTTAAAGAAGCTGACACTAATTTGCTGTTTGCTAAATGTAGAAAAGTGGTGGGACATTTCAAACATAGTGCTGCTAATACCAGTGAACTGGAAAACTGCAATGACTCAGATTCGCCATTACACAAGTTACAGCAGGATGTTCCAACGCGCTGGAACAGCATTTGCATAATGATGAAGAGTTTGCTGCAGGCTAAAGATGCTATGATCGCCATATGGCTGCACCTTGCGGTAAAAGCTTTAAGGGTCCAAAACTGTTGGACAGTGACTGGGAAAGAATGTCAAAGTATGTTGAAGTCCTGGAATTGTTTTGTGAAGCTACTGAGTTGCTTGGCGGTGACAAGTATGTTTCTTGCAGCAGTGTTCTTCCTGTACTGTCATCATTAACAAAGCATTTAAATGTCCACGATGATGACCCTGGATACATAGGAAAGATTTAAGTCATCAACTCTCGTTGACTTTCAAGCTCGGGTAACTGGCATGAATGGCATTGAAGTAGTCAGGATTGCAACTGCACTGGACCCACGTTACAAAAGTTTGCGATCTTTCAAAGAGGAAGCTAAATGTCAGACTTGGACAGCTATACTCGACAGATTATCTGCAACATCAGTCAGTGATGCTGAACAGTCCCATGTCAGTGATTCTGTGGTGTCTGATACTGTTCGTGACACAACAACCAAACGCCTGAAACTGATGGATTGGGATTCTGACATTGACGAAGTTTCTGAAACTGCTTCTGATGAACTTGGCCGTTACAAATTGGAGAAAAGAATTGGTGACGTTGAAGATCCTCTGTTATGGTGGAAATCGAATCAACATCGCTTTCCCAGACTGGCTACGCTGGCTAAGACTATGCTTTGTATTCCAGCAACATCAGTACCTTGCGAGAGACTGTTCAGTTCTGCAGGCTACATTATGAACAAGACCCGTTGTTCTCTTGACCCACAAAACGTTACAATGCTCGTATGTCTGCGTGATTGGCTGCGCAAGTAATGTTGAACTTAGTAATGTTTCTGCAGCCCGTTTGAACTAAGTCACATGATATTAGAACTTAGAAGTCAGAAGACTGAACAAACGCTCTTTGTTGTATGTTGCTGTTAGTGTAGGGGGCCTACTGTTTACGATTTGTGGCCCGAATGCGATGTCACATTTAACTAAATTAAAGATTAATTAATCGTTAATTTTTGATTAGTTAACTATTAAAAAAAATTAATCGTTACCAGGCCTAAAGAAAATATACCACAATTTCATTGACTTCAAACAAGCATTCGACAGCATACAACATGAAGATCTATGGCAAGCACTGAAGCACTATGGTATTCCAGAGAAGCTAGTGAATCTCATAAAAAACTTATACAGTAAAACAATGAGCAGAGTGAAAATTAATGGGGAACTAACAGAATGGTTTGAGATAACAATTGGAACGAGACAAGGATGTGGCTTATCTCCACTGCTTTTCAATATAATACTAGATGTGGTAATGCAAAAAGCAATACAAAACACAAAAGAAGAAGATGCTGGAGTAAAAGTATATGGGCAAACAATAAATAATTTAAGGTTTGCAGATGACATAGATGTGATAACAACAAAAGCAGATCACCTACAAATATTAACCAATGAAATAAGCAAGGCTGGAGAAGAAGTGGGGCTAAAAATAAATATACAGAAAACTAAAGCAATGGTCACGGGGAACAAGAAGGGAAAAGTTAATCTAAAACTAAAGGAGGAAATAATAGAACAAGTACCAAAATTCGTATACCTAGGATCAGTACTGACAGAAGATGGCCTAAGTGAAGAAGACATAATAAGGAGAATTGGACTAGCAAGTGCAGCATTTGGAAAACTTCAGAAGATATGGAAAGACAAACAAATATCACTGAAAACAAAATTAAAGCTATATAATACACTGATCAAACCAATACTATTATATGGATCAGAATGCTGGACCATAAAGAAGAAAGACGAAAGAAGATTAATGACTGCAGAAATTAACTGGTTAAGAGGAATAGCAGGAGTCAGCAAAAGACAAAGAATAAGAAATGAAACGATCAGAGAAAAGACAGAGCAAAAAGAAACGATACTCGAATCAATACAGAAACGAAGACTGAAATGGTTTGGTCATGTTGAAAGAATGAAGGAAGAAAGACTACCAAAGAAAGCACTATACAACTGTGTTGAATGGAAAAGGAGAAAAGGAAGACCAAGAAAAACATGGATAGAAAACTTAAAAGAGGATGCAGAAGAAATGCAAATGAACTTTATCCAATTGACCAGAGCAGCAAGAGACAGACAGAAGTGGAAGGAAAGAAAGAAGAAGAAGAAAAATCTATTTGAATACTAGAACAAAGGATTTCATTATCAACATCTTGTAAAATCTTGTAAATCCAATCAGAGACGGAGGCTTGGGCATCCGACGGTCAACCTCGCTAGCACTTCCTGCCTTTTTGGCTTCAGCTGCAGGTACCGCCAGGCTCCAGACTTCCATCCTCGCCAACACGGCAATCCCTGAGGACGCTCACTTGAACGCCGCAATGACACGCTGGTCTTTAGAATGCAATGAGCCAGACATTGTCGCGGGCGAAAACCTTCGCAGACAATCAGCCTGGGATCGTCCATTGGTTGAGAGAGACATTTTCCACTTAAAATCCACCATCACCTCTGACTTCCATCAAGCCAGAATCAACGCCATCACCGCGCCGCATTCAGGAGATTGGCTGTTCTGCCTCCCCATCACAGCCCTAGGCTTGAGACTCGACGATGAAGCAGTTCGGATAGCGACTGGCTTACGCCTAGGAGTGGACCTATGCGCACCACATCTCTGCTGCTGTGGAATGCCCGTGACCTCCGATGGATCTCATGGCCTATCATGCCGACTGGGTCCGGGTCGAATAGCCAGACACGCCGCCTTAAACGACGTCATCTGGCGCGCGCTTTCTAAAGCTGGCATCCCTTCTAGAAAAGAGCCGGTCGGATTGACTCGTTCCGATGGCAAACGTCCTGACAGCCAAACTCTCATCCCGTGGGAGAACGGAAAATGTCTAACTTGGGATGTAACAGTCATCGACACCCTGGCAAGCTCATACAGAGCCGTGGCTGCTCAATCGCCAGGCGGCCCATCGGAAATAGCTGCAACAAGAAAGATCGACAAGTATGTCAATGCACTCCCAAACTACGCATTCGTTCCTTTGGCGTTCGAAACGCTGGGCCCTATAAACGTAGAGGGTCTAACTTTCATCAGACGAATCGGCCGTCTCTTGTCGCAGCTGTCAGGTGATCACAGAGAAACGTCATTCTTACTGCAGTTGATTTCAGTGACTATCCAACGATTCAACGCTGTAGCCTTCCATGGGACGTTCTCGGAATTTCAATCGAACTCGGAATTATGCGGTGACGGCGGTTCTGTGCTCGATGACTTTCTCGGTCACGGGGATGTTGACAGTAGTGATAATCAAATTGAAGATTTGTGCAGTGTAAAGTCATTGGCATGTTATACGCATGTGCAAAATCTTGATACGTCAGAATGTGAAAGAGATCAGTCTCGTCCGATCCACAACAGCGCCGCAGGCCTTAGCGATCCTTTGGTCGAGCAACGAGAATCACAAGAGAACAGTCTGGATTTCTCATCTGAAATTACTACTGAAAATAAAAAGAGAGCAGAAGTAATTGCCCAAAATTACCCAGAGGGGCTCGAATCGGCGACCGTCTTGTCAGTCTTAAATCTAGCCCAGAGTCAACATGGCTGTTTGCCAATATCAACACGCAAACTATTTGTTGAAAACGACACGAATGAGAAAATTTCGAACGCAGTGGTTGGAGTCAGCGTAAACGACGTCGATCATCGCGAGTTCGTCACAAAGTTTTCCGCTTTTCTCAAAAAGTCAGTTCCAATGGCAGTTCCATTCTCTAATACAAAGCTTCGATTTCCTGCCGGATTTCGAATCATTATCGAAGGATTTGCTCGCAAGGTTCTCCGAGATCAGTCAAACGACATCTTTGCCTACAGATCCATTTACTTCGACTGTTCACTGCAGATCAGAGCAGAAAGTGGTTACAATTCCGTTGAAGTCGGCGCAAAAGAAAAGAATTACACATACAACAGTAGCGCTATTAAGAGAGCGAAACCGGAAGCGCAGTCGAGTTCAGACAACGAAGCTGTCGCCCTCAAAATCCAAACCAATTACAGTCTGAATTGCTCTAGAAAGATTACACAGGAGATGATACAGAACAGATCGGCCGTCAAAAATCAATCGGTGTTCCGAGGTCACCGAGACCGGAAGTCTATGGGACTCAAGGAAGAAGCGGGGACAACTCAACGGAGACGCTCAGCAAGGCTAATTTCATCACGCGAGCAGCATCAACAACCGGAGCAACAGCAACAGCTGGTGCTACAGCAACAGCAGCAGCAGCAGCAGCTACAACAACACGGAATTAGTTTCAACCATTTTCGCCAGAAATCAAGCAAATTGGTCGGATTTTTGGGGCACCGAATGGAACTCTCCGAGATTGGGGAGAAGGTCTTCGAGGCGCAATGCATTCTGAAGCGCAGAACGCGAAAACGAAAACTCGAATACCTGGTGAAATGGAAAGGTTGGAGCAGCAAATATAATTCCTGGGAACCGGAGGAAAACATTTTGGACAGTGTGCTGATTGAAGAATTTCAAGAGAAAGTCACTCCAGTGTCGGGAGCATCATGGCGGCCCTCGGCTGCAAGAGCAAAACACAAAGCGGTCGTTCAGCCCAACAACAACGGAAGCTCCGCTGAACCTCCCGAGGGCGAAAAACCCCGGGGCCAACTGGCCCCACCGTTGGATTAGGGGCAGCAATTTCGCCCTCGCCCCCTAGCGACCGCTGGTTTTGTCTTTATAGAACTGATATCGAGACGAAATTACATAACGCCAAAAACAACAACAAAAAATAATTAAATCCTTGAATCCGAATTTAACAACTTTCGGAACCGCAACTTCAGGATGTCCATGACTAGATTGACTACCTGTAGATCTCTCCATTTTACTTTCAGACTGAAAAACTTTTTACTATTAAATTATTGCGAGAATATTAAGCCGCATAAAATGACGCTATAATCTAGTGTTGTCAATTGCAGCACAATTTTTATAAAAAATACGTGGCATGACAGACAAATAGCACAATTTATAAGCCGTGATCGGCTTATCGTGAATTCATTATCGTGATCGTGAGCAGAGGAGTTATTAGAGAGATTGCATCGCAAAAAACTTAAAAGTCGCAAGTCACAGGCCTCGAGTCTCAAGTAAGTCTCAAGTCTTTAGCCCCAAGTCTCAAGTCAAGTCGCAAGTCGCGGGCCTCGAGTCGCAAGCAAGTCTCAAGTCTGAAAATTTGCGACACGAATCGACTCGATTCTCGAGTCGGCTGACTCGAGTCTCCAACTCTGCAAGTACTGTACTGTCTGTACTAATGACTTTTATTTGACGTTTTATCACGCCAGAAAATGTAGTATTGTTTCGATTTTAAGCTGCGTCTAAATGATGTCTATCGACCTAGCCAAATACGGGAGATTTAGTCTCCCGCGTGGCATCCGTCCGGGAGGCGGGAGACTGGGGCTGAAATACGGGAGCCTCCCGTAAAATACGGGAGATCTGGCAACCCTAATGGTGACGAAAAAGATGAAATTTTAACGGCAGTTGTGGAATTATTCAAAGATGACACTGAATTTAAGAATGAAGAATGCTTGAGATTGATTCTCGACAAGGAGTCAGCGACGAATGTCGGAAGCGAATCTATGCTCGAGGAAACAGACGACTCTGAAGCATACATTTCTGAGAAATTTTCCAATTCATTCTGTGGAAATGAGAGATTATTATTTGGTAAAAATTAAACTATTGACGATATTGCGAGCGATTTTGAAGCTGCAGGCGATTTGGCGAATGATTGTGAAGATAAAATTGCGAATAATTTTGACGATGGAGATGAGGATGACGACGAGGATGAATTTTAAATATTCATTGCGATTCCTATCAGACATGGACATGGGTCCATTTTTTAAAACCCAACCCAACCCACCAATTTTCAAACCCAACCCAACCCACGGAAACAGCTGGGTTACTTGACTCAACCCAACCCATACATAAAAATTTCTTAAATCCTCCTTCATCTCATAGACCAATGGGAATGCATTCCATATAGCAGATTTCATATTTCTGGATGCCTTTAACTTGTATTTTCCAGTTGCTCCTATGAAAAGGCATCAAAACAGATTAAGGGTAATTTAAAGTAATTTAAACAATCAGTATTAAGTAAACATTTGTACAATATATCACAACAACCTGGCAACCCAACCCACCAAAAAGTGGAAATTTCGGACCCAACTCAACCCATGGGTGGACCCAACCCATGTCCATGTCTGATTCCTATTCAGCGTAGATTGGGAGAAAGCCTTTGGACTAGTGTTTTTGCAGCACATTTGCATTTTCTTTCACTTTTGGATCCGATTACCCCCGTCTCACCGACAAGAACCTTTGACCCTGAGGGCGTGAGAAAGAAAGCCATTAAAGGGACTATTCGAATTCCCTCCTCCCCGCTCCAACCGACAGTTGATGATCGGAGCCTAGCCAAGCCGTTGGTGGATTCAGCCCCCACCTCGGAACTGATTGAAGCAGCAGAAGCAAGAGAAGGAGAAGAAGCAGCGGACGATGAAGAAATAAATAAGAAAACAGGAGATTTTACGAACTCTGAAAATTAATCTGAAGGAATTATTGGACTATTTCAAAATGACTCTGCGAATGGTTTGAATGAACGCAAAAGAAACTATTCAAGCGACAACGAAGAAACAAATCAACGTTTCTGCCCGAAGGAAGATTTAACCTTTGACCCTCGGGGCATCGAGATCGAGAACATTCTCACGGTGGATTTAATGCGAGCTGCAATGCCCTCTAGAGGCGAAGAGTTGAGTCAAAGATGGCTTCTATTCAGATGACCGCCTCTGCATTCCAGACGATCAACTACTACTCCGCACTACAACTGATGACACTGGCAGTCGGGAACTATAATTATTTAAGCGTGAAGGATTCACTGGATTCTAAGAACGAACTGATATTGGAGACCGACTCTCTCACGCACTTCCTGTCTTCGATCGAGGTAGGTCTACCCGAAAGAATTCGACTCCGAACGACATCTGCCGAGGCCGATCTGAGTGGAAATTGTCTCTTCTTTCCCACCGCCGCCCGATATGACCTTTAATGTCGATCCCTCCGCCGTGTGGAAGTTCATTTTCAAGCTGACACCGGCTCCAAACGATTTCAAGAGAAGAGGATGAAGACGCGATTCACCTCTCCGCACCACCGATGCGTCAAGAAGTGCCAAGCAGACAGAGAGACCGAATTCAAGCGGATTAAATTAAAGCAGAAGCATACGCGATGGAAAAGAAAAAGACAGAGACAGACTGAGACAGATCAGTCTGAACTGTTGGAAGCCGACGATCGCCATCGACGCCCATCGCCCGAAGGCACTAATTAACTGAGCAGATCCCTTTAGAGCTGACTAGAAGCAGAATAGCCATAAAGCCCTATAGAGACTTTTTCAATAGAAAACTCCAGGCGAAATTTAACCTTCCTAGCGTTAACGATGGGTTGCGGTCGTCCAAGAATTCTGAAACTAAGAGCGTTAACGACGAGTTGCGGTCGTCTATTGTCTACGTCACCAGTGGAGCAGGTGCAGCTGCAGGAGCAGAGGTGACCACCCACTTAATTGCTTTGGTGACACGCCCAACCAAATGGAGCCGCGGTCTGTGGCACACGAGGTATTCTTAGTGGACACTCTGAGCCAATTATTGCATTCCAGTATCCAATGCCCTTCGGCCAAAGGAGCGAACCAAAGTTCGCCGCTGAATAGTGTGACATATGGGACGGTCCTTCGGAAGCAATGTAAGAACGCACGGAGCGCTTTCTGCATGGAAATGTGCCAGAGAATGTAACGTCAAGGAGGTTAAATATAGAAAGCAGACATTGTAGGCTTGCAGTTTCTGTGGACTTTTTAGAATCTAGGTTTTCACTCTGTTAGACTTTTAGCTTTAAAAAGTAAGAAGAGAAGATGTCACGTGATGGCATTCTAAGTAGACAAGCCCCGCCTACCATCCAATAGACGAACACTAACTAGGACGCTGAACTGTATTATAGCTGAAGGCAGACACTCGTTGAGTCGTTGTCCGTACGTCGATAGATACAGACCCAACCATTGCTAGAATACATCTCTACTTATATAATATATTCAGACGTGTTGCCTTAGCATTAGTATAATATAAGGCACCACGCCACATAGTGAGTCGAGACAAAAATATAATCATAAAACTTTATAAGTCATTAGTAGGGCCTCATCTAGAATACTGTGTTCAGGCATGGATTCCATTCTTGAAAAAAGATATGGAGCTTTTAGAAAAAGTGCAAAGACGAGCAACGAAGATGGTCAATGGGTGCCATAATTTAAGTTACGAAAAAGACTTCAATATTGTGGACTGACAACATTAGAAAGGAGAAGAGAGAGATGGGGGATTTGATAGAAACATACAAAATAATGACTGGGAAAGTAGGTGTGCCATATGATCGATTCTTTACATTGGCACACTATAGCAGCACAAGAGGCCAAACATGCAAATTGTTTAAACAGAGGGTTGGTGCAAGAAAGAAAAAAATTTTAGTGCAAGAGTTGTGGAGAAATGGAACAGTTTGGACGAGGTGGGAGTGACAGTTGAAACAGTAAACAGATTCAAAGGCTATCTCGATAAACTAGGTTATTGAATGCAGATGGTTTCATCAGTGGTTTTCACACAGGCTTACCGTACTTAGCCTCCTAAACCACTTAAAATCACATTATTATTATTATTTTATTATTATTATTACTTTGAATGTAAAGCAATTTATCATTGCATTAGTTTTGTTCTAACATTGTTTTGAGTTATTCCATTAATTAAAACACATTCCTTGAATTGAAATAAATAACATATGAATTATACAATATGAAGATGATTGGAGGTTTTACAGCATATTTCAAGCTATTTGCAAATCTGTTTTTTTTCTGATGATTGTTTGGACACGATCTGGATTTTTAAAAAGTTCGCTGGCTTCACTGGTCCCTTCGAGGCCTTGTTCGACCCCTTTTGTCTTGGGTTTAGAAGACGTTGTACTAGACCAATCCTTATGCATTGCGATGATATTTCAACCTGGTCTTTGCCCTGTTTGAAACCAGATTGCCTACCTGCTAGAGATGTGCGGGTATACCCGTATCCCATACCCGGGGTACGGGTAGGCTAGGGTACACATTTTACGGGTCGCGTACGGGTATAGCGCTACGGGTACGGGTATAGCGCTACCGGTACGGGTATTCCCGTTTTTACCCGTAAGAGTGTGGCGACCATGTGCCACAGATAGCGAGAGCATTATTATTATTATTTATTTTCTATCGTTATTAAATGTTGCTTAACTGTATAAACTTGCTAGTTAATAATTTAATCTAATTAATTAGCGTTTATTAATAATGTATATTTGTACTAATTTTAATTAATTAATTAAGTTTTAATTCAGGTAAAACGGACAAAGTACGCGCTAGGCTAGAAGGGAGTTTAAGACGCTAAGACTTCGGCAAAATTATTAGATTCGTTACGTCAGCCCAAGACCGAGAGATGGGTTATAGAAACCAGCAACGACTATAGTCCCCGGGAGAGCCTTCGGTCGAATTGACTAGGAAGTTTAACCGCAGAAGACCGACGCGTCTGACTGTTCGATGCGTGCAGCTAGCGGAGACGGCGACGACTGACTGCGGCGACGGGAGACAGGACTGAACTGCTGACGGCGGCGGCCGACCAGCTGTGGTCACTGCGTCTACCTGAAGACCGGCACGTGTTAGGCGGCCGTTTGTGCAGCTGTTTTCATATCCGCTTAAACACCGGAGACCAGGGTCTGTCGGCGATGTGCTTCGCCGTCAGCGAAGCTTCTTATCGCCGCTGCCGACGACGCTGGGGAGTGGGTCCGAGTTTTGTCTTTCTGACGGCTAATACGAGGAAATACAGAGAGCAGTAGCCGATTACCCTCAAGCGCCGGTCTCAAAAATTTAAAACCTCTGAAAATTTGGCAATTAGGGGTATGAAATCTTGTATTCGCGGTTTTCTTGCTATTTTCGTGGAGCGATAGAGCAAAACACAGCGATTGAAAGCCAATGAGCAAATGGAGCCCGATAAAGTGCTAAAAGCTTCATCATCATCAGTGTTTCTGTCTCTCGACAGGTCCAGGTATCCAGTTATTCCACTCCGATCGATTGCTTGCTTCTTCTTTGAGTTCCTGATATCCTTTATTCATCATCCACTCCAACATCATCTTTCTCGGTCTACCTCTCACTCTCTTTCCCTCTATTTTTCCTTCGATTATTGTTCTTAGTAAAGAGTCATGCCGGAGGACATGTCCCATCCAATTTCTCTGCCTTTTCCGGATTGTATCTATCAGGCTTCTTTCTTCTTCTATCTCCTTCATGACTTCCTCGTTTGTCTTATGCTCTGTGTATTTTACTTTTAGCATTTTCCTCCAAATCCACATTTCAAAAGCCTCTAATCGTTTTATATCTTCCTTTCTCATTGTCCACGTCTCCGCCCCATACAACGCCACACTCCATATCAATGTTTTTACCAATCTCTTTTTAGGTTTAGTTTTAGTTTACTTTGCATCAGCTCCTTTCTCTTGTAAAAAGCTTCTTTTGCTATTGCTATACGTCTTCTTATCTCTTTATTGCATCTGGCATCGGTTGTTATCAGACTTCCTAGATAGCTAAATTCCTTCACTTGCTCTATGATCTGTCCATAAACCTTTATTTCCACTCTCATTCCTTCTTTTTACTTATTACCATAACTTTAGTCTTTTTGTATTGATTCTCATTCCATAATTTTCTGACACTTGTATCAGTTTATCCATTACTTCCTGAAGCCCTTTTTGATTGCTTGCTAGCATGGCCTGATCGTCTGCGAAGCGCAGCAGCCTTTAGTAGTACTCCTCCAACTTTAACTCCCTTATCTGTATTTTCCATCGCCTCTTGTACTAATTCTTCGATGTATATGTTAAACAGCAGCGGTGACAGTGGACATCCCTGCCTTACTCCTCTGCCAATCATACACGATTCACTCAGTTCTCCCTCTATTCTCACCTTCACTGACTGTCCAAGGTATAGGTTTGCTATCAGTCTTCTGTCTCTCCAATCCACTCCCACCCTTTTCAGTGCTCTCATCAAAATCCTCCAGTCTACTCTGTCAAACGCTTTTTCGTAATCCACGAAGCATATATAGATATTTTTCCATTTTGAAGTCTTCTCTCACTTAGCATTCTTAAGCATCCGATTGCATCCCGTGTTCCTTTCCCCTTCCGAAACCCAAACTGATCCTCTCCAAGGAATCCTATTACATCTGTTTTCGCTTGTACTCTTTTTGTAATGACCTTGAGTATTATCTTCGCCGCATGGCATAATAGACTGATAGTTCTATGGTCCTCGCATTCCATTGCATTTACTTTCTTTTTAATCGGAATCATTATTGATTGTAGAAAATCGTTCGGCCATTCTCCTGTCATATAGATTTGTTGGCAGATTTCGACCAGTTCGTTTGTTGCATTCTCTCCTAGTATCTTTATTGCTTCTGCTGGTATGTGGTCCACTCCTTCTGCTTTGTTGTTTTTCATCTCTTCTAATGCATTCAGAATTTCTTCTTTCATCAGTCCTGGTCCTAGTTCTTCGCTTTCAACTGTTTGCTGTTCCTCTATATCGAGTTCCGTTGGTTTGCCGTCTTTCAGGTATAATTCTTCTATATATTCTCTCCATCTCTCTTCCACTTCTCGTTGAGTTGTGAGTGTATTTCCTTGTTTGTCTTTAATACCCGCCCTGCTCCCTTGCATACCTTCTTTTTTTGTTAAATCTTTTACTTCCTTATATACTTGATCATGTTTCCCTTGTCCTTGTAACTTTTCTATTTCTTGACATTTATTCTCCCACCATTTCTCTTTCGCCTTTTCTGTCGATCTTCGCAGCTGGTTATTTAGTCTCCTATATTCTTTTTGCATATTCTGTGTTCTGCTTCTTCCATTTTCTTCTCTGCTCCATGTCTTCTATCATTTCATTTGTCACCCATGGCTTTTTAGCTTTCCTTTTTTCTTCCTTCCTACTTCTTGCTCCAGTTCTCTTACTACCACAGCCTTTAGTTTTTCCCATCTTTCTTCTGTTGTCCCTCCTGTGTTTGTTGTCGTCACTTGTTTTTCGATCTTCCCGCAATTTCTGTTGCCTTTTCTTTGATTTTATCCCTATCCCATTGTAGATTTAATTGTTTTCTCTTGTTTATGTATTTCAGTTGTATTCTCACCTTCATTACTACCAAGTTGTGATCTGTGTCTGCATCTGCTCCCGGGTAAGCTCTCGCATTTTTACACAGTTTCTATATCGTCCATTTACCATAATGTAGTCTATTTGGTATCTTGCTATGTCTCCTGGCATCTTCCATGTATATATTCTTCTCTTTTCGTTTGTAAACCAAGTGTTTGTTATCATCATGTTTCTTAACTTGCAGAATTCAATTAGTTTTTCTCCTCTTTCATTTCTAACCCCCATCCCATACTCTCCCACCACACTTCCTTCTCTTCCTTTTCCCACTACTGCATTCCAATCCCCCATCAGAACACAAAAATTTGTAGCTCTTATCCTCTCGATTTTTTCCTCTAGATATTCATAAATTTCATCCACTTCTTCTTCAGTATGTGTTGTTGTTGGCATATATACCTGTATAATTGTCAGATTTACCGGCTCTGCTTCTATTGTCACCATTATCACTCTGTCCTCATATCTATCTATGTTTGTTATGTTTCTGCTCAATTCTTTCTTTTATCGTTTCATATTGACGTATAAAAGGCTATTGATTGCGTTTCCCGCGTAGCGCTAGTTATTTTGGCACCCCGGGGGTGAGTCTAGCCAACGCGTCTTTGTCCGTGTTACCAGTGTTGCCATTCTAGCCATTGTTTTCACTGTTGCTTGGTTTGTTAATAAATAATAGTAAACCAATAAAAGGCAAGTTGCATTCGTGTCTTATAAAGTTGCTGTTGACCGAGTCTCAGCATGCTGTCAGTGAAGGTGACTCTTGGCCGTGATGAAAATCGCCTACCTGAGGTCACGTTAGTGCCCTGGAGGTCAACTCTGAGCCAAGGAAGGAGAGAGACGCCCGCCTGTCGGGGCGCGGGGAATATTTGGTGAATATACGCCGTTGAGAAAATGAGTGGACCGCCGTCCATTCAGGCACGGTTAACCTCGGTTTTTGGTGAAAGCGCTGAAAAAACAAATAAACGCCGCTGCCCGTCTAGGAGCGAGAGCAGAAGGTACCAAGCGTGCTAAGAAGCCGCAACAGAGGATAGACAACGCCGCCTGTCTTTTGCTTTGTCTTTCAAAATGAGAGCGGAAGACGGTTATATTACCGAGAATGAAGAGACGTGGCACCAAGTCGAAACCGGTAACCAAGAATATGTAACGAAATCGCTTAAGGCGCCGAGACCAAGCGGTGGCCAGCGATAAGGGGATCTAGTTGAAGGGTATCTCGGACGAGGCCGGAGACAGGACAGAGTCTAGTGGTTCCCAAAGCACTGCCCGCGGGCAAATTTTTGCTTGCCAGCTCTTTCTAAGTTGCCCGCGAGTCCTTTTAGTAATTTAAAAAATTTAAATAAATTATGAAATAAATAATAAGTGGAATAAAAGATAAACAAAATCTGTCATTTGCAGCAAAACCTACAGCAAGAAGTCATTGATTTGAAATGCAATTCAGTACTGAGATGCAAATTCTTGGAGTTGCCTGCTTTGCCTTCAGCTAATGATATGATCTCATGCTAACGACTATTGTCTGTCGAACAATTTGAACACTTGCGTTTGTTCGCACAAAGATATGTTTGTCGTTTTGGCTCAACTTATAGATGTGAGCAGTTATTTTCTGCGATGACAATTATCAAAAACAAGCAACGTTCTAGACTAACTGACAGTAACCTAGCTGCGCTTGTGACTTTGGGTACCACAGCTCTGTGTCCAGACATTGAAAAACTGGCATCTAATCTTCAATAACTGGAAGTTAAGAACGGTTACAATTTTAAAGTTTTGTAAACTTATTGAAATTTAATGATTAATCAATAGCAGTTTTCATAACTAATTTTAAATTATCTAACAAATTTATATCTGATATTTAGATATTACATATGATTAAGCCTCACAATTTGTCTTTATTTTATAAAAAATTGATAGACATTTAAAATTTATAACGTGCTTGCCCGCTTAAGTACCCAGAATAGTAGATTTTGCCCCCGACTTGAAGAGCTTGGGAACCACTGGGACAGACAGAGAGACGTCAGACGAGGAAAATCAGAACCCTGTGTTGAGGAGCGGCCATCCTCAGTATGCGGCCTGCCCGGCCGCCGCGGACACCTCATCTGATGTCGGTGACCCGGAAAGGCAAACAGACGCCGCCGATCAGGCAGAGTCGGCGGCAGATGGCGATCGGGAAACCGAGCGGGCGTTGGGGGCTGCCCGACCGCCGGCCGCGCGACGAGACCGCGAGCCGGAGTCGCCACAAAACATGATATTTTCATTTCTCACTACTATAGGAAATTAGCATTGCAGTAATAGAAAAAATATTATTGAGTAAAGTGTATTAGTGTAACTTGTATATTGCGTTCAATTTGTCAGACAGTTATATGCCACTGCGTGCATTTTATTTATTGAAAACATAAAGGAAATACAATGACATTATCTGACGTCATCAGTAAAGTAGCAATCATAATCAAACGTAAAATCATTGTAATGGTGCCCTGCAGTGATAATGTTCCTTTGGTAAATCGTTTTGTTGTTTAACTTCAGCTCCAATGCCTTCTCGTAGCTAAACTATATCTACTGAATCATTTTAAACAGGCCCATCGTGTCTTCTAGTCCTTGTCCGACATTCATGTAGGCTTAGGATAGCTGATTCACTGTGTTACACAATGTTACCAATCAGTTTCCAGTACCCCAGAAAGTACCTATTTGCCAAGTAGATTACCCTGATGGGTCCGTCTAATCGGCGGGGCGGATGAGCTGGCGGATGAACGCGGGCGTATGAACGCGGCGGATGAGAAGCCTGGCGGATGAGATGCCTATATGGGGGCGACGGCGGGGGGCGCTATATATGTCATATTAAGTTAGGAGGGCGATATAGGCTTCTCATCCGCCAGGCTTCTCATCCGCCGAATCAAACATATCGCCCTCCTAGCTGAATATGACATATAGCGTCCCCCGCCGTCGCCCCCTCCCCATATAGGCTTCTCATCCGCCACGGTTCTCATCCGCCACGGTTCCCATCCGCCGAATCAAACAGATCGCCCTCATT
The DNA here is from genome assembly GCA_018105865.1 of Metaphire vulgaris. Lineage (NCBI taxonomy): Eukaryota > Metazoa > Annelida > Clitellata > Crassiclitellata > Megascolecidae > Metaphire > Metaphire vulgaris. Next base: position 9,095,435 of record CM030833.1, on the reverse strand, counting down.
GCTGTATATGACATATAGCGCCCCCCGCCGTCGCCCCTCCCCATATAGGCTTGTCATCAGCCAGGCTGTCGCCCCCTCCCCATATAGGCTTCTCATCCGCCAGGCTTCTCATCCGCCACGGTTCTCATCCGCCGCGTTCATCCGCCCGCTCATCCGCCAGCTCATCCGCCCCGCCCTCATCCGCCGATTAGACGGACCCACCCTGATTCCTAAGTCCCTAGATCTGTCCCAATCTAAAAATGTGCCTCTTAAAAAATTTTTGTCAACAGATGACATGTTTTTAAAATGTGCTTAAATTGCCTTCATTAATACATTAATTTTGCTGCCTCTCTATAGTCTTTAGGAACGGATACGGGTATGGGTACAGGTCATTGTACCCACGGGTAGCGTATGATACACATTTTACGGGTACGGGTATAGCGGTATGGGTATGGTAGATTAGGGAAGTTTTTGTACGGGTAGGGTAGGCATTTTTCTGTACTGTACACGCACATCTCTACTTCTTACGCACGGGTTACGTTATTTTTTCCTATCCCCTTTTAATCTCAACAATAATAATTATTAATATTATTACACTAGGTAACGCAATTTTTGTTCCTGGCTTCTAAGTGTTATATTTCAGTTGCATATGTATAAAGGATCTGCAAACATGGTTATATTCATAATTATATTTGCTTACATGAGCACAGCTTACAAAAGTTGTTTATTTATACAATGGAAAAAGGTGCATTTTTGCTTCTCGAGAAGGAACATTATGTACTAATTGCAAATAAGCAACAACAGTCAAAATTACTTGAAAACATTCAGAAATGAGTTGCTTTTCGAGATTTGTGGCTGTACTGTCAATGGCTTTCTCAATGAAGACTTCAGACATAGTCCCCCATCACGTGTTTGTTATACCGTCCCTGGTAACGACGTTCAAAGTCCAGCATATCCTGATCAAAGCGCTCATCTTGCTTCTCTGGGTAGGCTCTCAAGTTTTCCTTGAATTTGTCAAGGTGGGCATGAAGAATATGTACTTTCAAAGACATTTTACATCTAATTTTGGCATGGTTTTTTATGGAGACTGGTTCAGTCTCTCATAGTTTTTAGCCTTGTAGTTGCCAAGAAAGCCATAGGCCTACAATACTGCAACGAAACTGTTTCAAGACCCTTTCGCCGTGCTATTCATCTTCTTGGCGAATACGACATGCTATGTAATCTTCTTTATCTGTGGTCCGACAAAGATGCCAGCTTCGACTTTTGCCTCCGAAAGCTGTGGAAAAAGATCTGGGAGGTATTTGAAAGCTGCGGATTCTTTGTCTTGACAAATTACTTGATGAGGCCTAACTTGATGTATGAGCATCTTTCGACAGTCTATCAGCGGCTCCCACTTGATGCTGTTCTTACCTGTGGTGAACTCGGTCAGCTGTGGCCAATCCCTTCTACAATAGTGGGCCTCAGACCTCGGTGTCCCGGTTGTTATAGAGGCAAAGAAAACCCAAGGAAATTTTGTGAAACCGCCTTGCAGGCCCATCAGGAATGTCACCATTTGGACCAAATTGAAGTCTCCAATGACTTAACAGCCATAGTTGTCATACTTCAAGGCACTCAGCAACATCTTGACACTGGTGTAGTCCTCTCTGAGGTGCAGGTGCACAAAATGAGCCATGGGGAGAGACAAGTACTTGTTACCATTATGAAGTAGCATGACTGAGGTTCTTGGATGAACTCCCTATGAATTGGCACCATCACTCAGGTTAAAAGTGATTGCTATGGACTCTAAAAGACCAGTGACATTGCTGCAGAAGCACAGCCTATCTAGCTGACTGAAGAATTTGGAAAAACGTTCACGACGCTTTCTCTGTTCTGTCACCTGCACACTTTCATCCAACAAGTTCCAGTCCTTGAGTCTAGACATCAGAAGCTCAGCATTGCACTTGGTGAGACCAAGATCAGGTCGTTGAGATCTTTCTGATTGGGGAAGTACGGCTTTCTCATCTCAGCTGTATCTGTGCAATTGTAATCTAGATCTGCAATATTTTCCTCGCTGTCTGCCTTGACGCGCTCCCCTTAAGACAGTTGATCCCTCCCTGTAGGAATGGGAATGGGGAGCTCATGCAGAGCCATAGGGTACCGTGCAATGCAAACGTAGCAGAATGCATTTGCTGGCTGCAAGCAACCTCTTGATGCCATCTAAATCAAAATTTTCTGGTAACTATTCGCTTACTCAGCAACAAGATACACTAGTACGTTGGCACCTTTAAAAGTCTATAGATGCAACTGAAAGCTCCCACAAAGTGCAACAGAGTTCTAGAAGATTCCAGAAGGTTATAGAAAATTCTGTTCAGATCTAAAAACTTATGGACAGCTTGCAATGTTCCAGAATAATAAGTATGTCTGCTCAGCTTTGAATGTGAACCGAGAATGTTTTCTATAATACATTAATTTCAAAATATCATTGCCCTGACCCCAAAAGCAAATTCAGTTTGGAACAACAACTGTTTTCTAGTTAGTTTAGGCATAAGGGACTAGAAAAACAAGCTATGAACCCAGGAACAAACAAAAATATTTTTATTGTTACGTAGTGTTATGCACTTCTATAGAACCAAATCTAATACCCAAGGGTATCAATCGATGGTACTTCAAATCCATCCGCAAAGGACCATGTCATTCCAGGCCAGTCCTCCCTGGTCCAGGAGTCTAGATTAAACACTGGATGCCAGGCAATAGTTTAATGCATATAATCAGTGGCGTCGCTAGGGTTGGTGTCACCCAGTGCGGTAAAATCGTGGTGTCACCCATTTAGACTTGGGACCTCTTCTAAATCTTTCTTATTTGTCCTTTCTCAAATACCGTGACAAGCAAAAAAAGGTCATCCTTGCTTGGTGTCACCCCCTAGATGGTGTCACCCGGTGCGGTCCGCACCCCCTCTCGACGCCACTGCATATAATATATATATATATATATATATATACTAGAAAGATGCTCGCTTCGCTCGCGCTCGCTTCGCTCGCAGTGCAGGATAGGCTAATACTAATCCAATACCTATACCTAATACCCAATCATTGAATTCATGCTGAACAACATTTCAATGATCGCCACCTAACCAAGCTCTGCGCCACGTAATAATTAGGCCTATGTACGTTAAAATCACGCAACTGTGGCCATTTGTGACGCTGTACACGTATTTTTTGTGTACGCTAAAATGTACGTTAAAATTGCGCAACTACCTCAGGCTGCGAACAATTGTTACCAATAGCAACGTCGTCGCACGCCCAGCCCTCTGACGCTGCAATGACTCGACTAAACCGTGTTAAACTACGAACAATTGTTACCAATAGCAACGTCGTCGCACGCCCACCCCTCTCACGCTGCAATGACTCGACTAAGCCGTGCTAAACTACGAACAATTGTTACCAATAGCAACGTTGTCTTCGAACATCGCCCACCAACGCATCGCGACGTAAGGACTAAACCGTCTACCAATAGTCAACGCTCGCCCACCAACGCATCGCGACGTAAGGACTAAACGGTCTAAACCGTCTACCAATAGTCAACCAATCAGAACGCTTGAAGGTAACAGACAAAGAGACATACAGATAAGGATTTTAATATGATTAATATGATATATATATATATATATATAATAAACAATGTGTTTCTTTGATCATCAACAGCGAAACCATACAAATACAAAGCAATATAATTTATTGAAACAATAAAATCAGATTAATCAAATACAAAGTTATCTATACTGTTATCTAAACTTACTCAACTTCTCCCAATTTAACCTTCACCAGGCGAAGCTGTAACGACCTTTTATTTATATATGATACACAGTTCCCCTCGTTTCTCCACCTTCCGTCCACCACAACGGAAGACAAACTTACGAGACATCTTGCCGAAAAACCGAGAAGAAAACGCCCCAAATTTTGTCTACAATTTCTTGTAGGCCTATAATCTCCCAGTTTCCCGCTGCTCGGCTCACGCCCGTCTCCCCTGCTTCCTCTGCTCTTTGGCGAAGTTGGCGGCCGCCCCTAATGGCCCATGATCACCGCTTCGCCTGTCATCGGTTTTTTATTGCCCTCTGACCATACGGCACTAACGCATAATTAGTTATATATGCTAAATAGGAACAAACAACTGTGCCGGATGTGACGGCACATAGCTACGGAAGAAATTACTTTTAGAAGCGGAAGGTTCTATGTTTAAACGTAAATGCTAGTGGAGGTAGTTAAGGAATTAAAGGAAATGACGATTCAGAGCTTGTTTGACCAGGTCGTAGGTTACGGGGGAATGCTGGAATAGAGTTTCAACGTCCTGGTACAGCAAATGAGAAAGTTCGGTTGCACATTTTGAGAGATGACTGATTTAATTAACGGGCTTGAAAGTGAGAGATAAGATGACAATCGTGTAGGTCCAGAAGGCAGAGGCGTTAAGAGCTTTCGCAGATAGACCGGTTTCAATGAATGAAATGAACTGTATGTACCGGTATTCATTATTATCTTGTACTGGATGTGTTCACACAGAGAACGTGAACATTAAAATAAGCAGAGGATTACAAACAATGGGAAGAATGAGAACACTATGGAGGAACAAAAGCTTAACAATGAATACAAAGCTGAAATTGCACAATACATTAGTAATACCTCAGATTTTATATGGATCGGAAACTTGGGTAATAAAAAATCAGACGAAAAAATTTTAATGGCTGCAGAGATGAGCTGTCTAAGAAAAATAATGGGAGTAAGCAAATATAAAAAATTGAGAAATGAAGACATCAGGCAACAGACAGGAGCCACAGAAACAATTATCGACTGGGGTGGGGCCCGGCCCGAGCCCGAGCCCGAGGCCCGAGCTTTGAGGCCCGCCCGGCCCGTAGCCCGTAGCCCGTACCTTGCCGCCCGGCCCGAGGTACGGGCGGGGCTGCAAGGTAATTTAATAAAAGTATAATCTGCTAACAGGATATTAAATACAATATTCGTTTGTAAACTCAAAATCAAATAATTTTCATTAATTATATTTTAAAAATTATTTTCTTAGCTGATCCCTAATTAAAATTTTTATTACAGCTTAGTTGTAGCACAGCTTAGTTGTAGCTATTGTATATATAATTGTCAATAGAACATTAATATTTTGTTGCTGTTAGGAAAAGAGGAGGAAAAAGGCAAGACTAAACAAATATAAACTTGAATTTATTAAAGAAATATTGTTAGCGCCCGGCCCGTACAAGGCCCGTAGCCCGTACATTTGCGCCCGTAGCCCGTACCTCGAGGCCCGTAGCCCGTACCGAGGCGCCCGGCCCGGTACGGGCCCCACCCCAGATTACACTGGTCTACATCAATTTTGCTGACTTGAAGACAACATGTGATCTTTATGTATTTTGGTGTGCTGAATCCAAAAATCGCACCCATTTCCTCCCATCACGTCCAGTTTTCCCGCAAAACGCTGTTTACTGATTTACTGTTTACAGTAATAACATGGCATTATGCATAATAATTCTTTAGCTATATTGAATATGCAAAAAGATAAGGATGTGCAAAAAGCTATGCTTAATATGCAGTGGACATAACTATTTAATAACACAACAGTTTAATAGGCAGTTTTAAACTGCAGACGTCAGCATTTTATGGATATAGGCCTATATAAGCAGCGTGAAACCGACGGCAGCATTCAGTCGTTCATGTGGCTTACAAGTTGCAGCAAATGTAACTATTTTAACTAGTTTTCTGTAGAATATGTAAACCAGCACTTGAACACTTCGTGGGTAGTGCAGGAATGATCCTGACAAATTTTGCTACATTTGTGGTTGTTTTACAGCACCTAAACAAAGGAGAGAGGTGTTTGAAATAAAGCTTATCATGCATATTTCGCAGTTAAATTGGGTGACCAGGAAAACCTTGGGCACCGCATAAATGCAGGACATTTGTTGAAAGCCTCAGACAGTTCATAATGTGACTAAAGGTCAGAGTTTTTCTCTGTCTTAGCTTTCTCTGGTCTTAGCTTTGGAGTTCCAATGGTGTGGAGAGCCTCGAAACCATGCATGTTGATAACTGCTACTTCTGCCTGGTAAATATTTCAGGCATGTCCACAAAGACAAAATCTTCCAACCAGTACCCAAATCACCCCTCTGCTCTGAGACCAGTTGCTCACTTGACGTAGTTCCTGTACCTATTTGCACTACTTTGGGTGTTTCTGACAACGATAAATTTAGTCAGTCAACAGTTGAATGGTGAAGATTTCATGGAGTTGACGCTGGAATGCACCAAACATTCAACCAAGCTGAGTTGTAAGACCTTATATGAGATCTAGATCTGCCGAAGTCGTCAGCAGAGTTACTGGGTTCAAGACTGAAGAAAAAGAACCTGTTCAGTGTTGGCTCCAGGAACCACGCTTATGTATCATGGCAGAGAGAATGATCTTTTGAAATATTTCCATATGGAGGAGGAGTTTGTATACTGCATCAACATCAAAGGACTTATTGAATCAATGGGATGTTATAGTTGTAGACAAGATGCTTTTACGACCTGATTACTGACTTACTTGGCAACTTAAGAGTCGAGAATTATGACCTTTCAGTTCAAAATTCGAAGATTGCTTTTCGAAGACTGGGAGCAACAAGTTGCATTTCCTTCATAGCTACCTGAACTTCAAATCTTGGAGCTATGAGTGAAGAACAAGGAGAATGCTTCCATCAAGACATCACGACCATGGAACATAGATATCAAGGCAGATAGAACTCAAATATTGTGGCAGACTACTGCTGGTGTTTACAGCGTGACAACTGTGACCATAACTATACCGGAGCATCCAAAAAGAGAAGATTCCTTTCTCAAAACTTAAATTTAAGCAACTAGCTATTGCTTTTATTGCTCTCTTGGTTAGAAGACAGACTCATTTTTTGGCTGAATAAAAATATTACGTGTTATCGGTTCTTCAGAATTTCCTATTTTCCTTATGTTTGACTTTAACACCTTTAATTAAGCATTCCTCATTTGCGAAAAAAATTTGACGTATTGCATAATTTTGACTTCATATCTGGAATCAGCACCTCTCAATTGGGTAAAATCAGCAAAAATACTTAAGTCAGCAGAATTTTTTTTTTAAAATGTAGACCAGTGTTATCGATAAAGTACGCAAAAGGAGATTAAATTGGTTTGGACATGTTAGAAGAATGGACAACAATAGATGGGCCTACAAAGCACTGCATAAGCACAAAATAGAAGGAGACATAGGGAGAGGAAGACCGGGAAAGAAGAGGGAATGATAATATCAAAGAAGATCATAAGCAAAGAACATGTCGATTGTTGAAAGATGCAGATTAGCGCAAGATCCAGCGACGTGGAAATGTTTCGTATCTAACTATTGCCGCCATGCAGGCAGAAAGTGAAGATGATGATGATGACTAGATGTGTTCGGATATTCTAAGCCAGTGCAGTGACTTCAGTATCGGTGAGATATGGCAGAACTCTGGCGATTTGGTAACTGCTTGGGCTAGCGCGTTTTGAATTGATTGTAATTTGTTGATGGAGGTTTTTGAAAAACTATAGTAGAAGGAATTAATAATAATAATAATAATAATAATAATAATAATAATAATAATAATAATAATAATAATAATAATAATAATAATAATAATAATAATAATAATGTGATTTTAAGTGGTTTAGGAGGCTAAGTAAGCCTGTGTGAATTGCAGTAATCTAGTTTCGAATGGACTATTGAAGTGGCGATTGTGGGGGCGGTTTTGGAATCAAGGCAAGGACGAAGGCAACGTCGATCACGAATATGGGCATATAGCAGGTTTTTGAAAGTTGACAGATTTGTGATTCGAAATTTAGGGATGAATCAAATTTGAAACCGAGATTTTTAGCAGGTTGAGCGGGTGTTATTGTGGTATTTAGAGCCAAAACTAGCTTGAGACTGTCAATTTTTTGGACCTGTTGGGGTTGTCCTATTAAAAGGAATTCTGTCTTGGATAGATTGAGACCAAGAAGGTTAGATGACAGACATGAAGAAATAAACGAGAATGCTGATTCAAATGCAGTGATTGATGTGTCGAATGGAAATGGTGAAAAGAAAAGGAATAGCTGAGCGCCATCGGCATAGAGTTGGTGATTGTGGTTGATGGAGTTGATTAAGGATGATAGTGACGTAGTATAGAGACTGAGCAATACCGGCCCAAGGACGGATTCTTGAGACACTCCGGCATTTACGCTATGAGACGATGAGATTTGGCTGAGACATGAAACTTGGAAGGAACGAGACTAGCTAAGATTTGAACCAGTGACGAACTTTGTCAGATATACCGAACCTGAAGGAGACTCGCTCGAGTAGAATTTTTTATCAATAGTTGGTTTTCACACAGCCTTCGGCTGCGTCATTGCTATAGAGCATAGACTAGGAAAAAGCAGTATAAAACACTGTTAAATGCACTGCATCATCTGTATGTAGTGAATTAATATCACAAACAAGTTATAGGCTAATTATAATAATATTATTATCATAGACCTCCTAACGAGTCCTAACTTTCTAAGTTCCTATTCCTGCCGTTAAAGTAAGTAATAAGCAGTGGGGCATTGCTGCCTGCCTCAGAGCCTCTATTATCTTGTTTTGATACTGTACTAATATGAAACAAGTACTGTACTGTCTGTACTAATGACTTTTATTTGACGTTTTATCACGCCAGAAAATTTAGTATTGTTTCGATTTTAAACTGCGTCTCAATGAAGTCTATCGACCTAGCCAAATACGAGAGATTGTCTTCCGCGTGGCATCCGTCCGGGAGGCGGGAGACTGGGGCTGAAATACGGGAGCCTCCCGTAAAATATGGGAGATCTGGCAACCCTAAGTTTGCCTCCTAAACCACTTAAATCACATTATTATTATTATGAATGCGGCATAATGGTCAAATAGAGAGGTGGGTATGCACAGTGGCGTAGCCAGGATTTCCGGAAGGGGGGGTTTAAAAAAATTTCGTCGATAACCGCCAAGGGGGTTTTCACCCTAAAATCGCCAAAAAAGCGCCTCAAAAAATAAAAATTGCATGGAAATACATTTTTTTAAAATTTCGCCGCCCAAGGGGGGTTTTGACCCCAACCCCTCTCACCGTGGCTACGCCACTGGGTATGCATATGGAGTCATGATCGCATTGTTTATTTGGAAAGAAGAGGAGGGTGGAGGAGGAGGCTGTGACACGGAAATGGAGCCGCTTTGTATGTTTGCGGCGGAATAGATTATTTATAGTTGTTCAGAGTTTCTGTGTATGGAAGCCGTTTGTTGAAATGATGCTAAAGTAGTATTTCTCCTTGGCAGCTATGAGGAGGCTATGGTATAGCGCTTTCCCAGTTGCAGGATTCAAGCTGGAGAAATTGCACGGAGGTTTTGACGGAGATGGGTGATGAAGAGAAGGAGTTTGATCAGTCATAGTCGACGTAGGGTTGTTACGAATCTTGGAGATTTTTCCGGAGAAATTAGCGAACGATTCGGCGCGCTGTGACACGGAAATGGAGCCGCTTTGTATGTTTGCGGCGGAATAGATTATTTATAGTTGTTCAGAGTTTCTGTGTATTGAAGCCGTTTGTTGAAATGATGCTAAAGTAGTATTTCTCTTTGGCAGCTATGAGGAGGCTATGGTATAGCGCTTTGTTGCGGAGCGAAGGTTTTGAAGGACGCTTGGAGATGGAGAGTATGTTCTATTGTGAGTTCTTTCAAAACGTCTGCGAAATGATTTGAAGGCATTGGTGAAAGTGATGTGCCAGGATTTGTTACTGAGAGATGAAATGAGTCGTCTGAAGATTGGAGCGTGTTTGCTGAGTAGGTCAGATAGCACGGGTGGTTGGTGGTGAGTGGTTGGGGGTTGGTGAATAGGTCAGATGCTTTTATGCTTTCACAGAATGAGAGTTAGTTTAAACTAAAGATGATCCTAAACCTAAATTCACAGAATGAGACCATATCAATTTAGTTAAGACGACTGAATGAATAGGTGCCGCAGGGAGAATGAGTTGGCAGGCAGATGCTTAGAATCGTGAACATTGGAAATTATCAGAAGGAGAGCATTGACTATTATTATTATTAGTATTATTATTATTAGTATTATTATTATTATTATTATTTATTAATTATACTTTACAATTTCCTAAGCGCAGTAACATTGCTAGGCGGCTAAAGACAAAGGCTCTGTACATTGAACGAACTGTTAAACAATTGCATCTTGAAATGTTGTCTGAACCGATCCTGAGAGGTCTCGGTTGTCGCAGCCTTCGGGAGCAGATTTCACGATGCCGGGTTGCCACGCCGAAAAGACCGGTCTCAGCCCCGCTGTCTTGAACGGATGAGGGACAACCAGATGATTGCTGCACTTTATGACCGAGTATACGTTATAACCGAGTAAGTTATAACGAAGTTTTTTGTAGTTTAAATAACTCACATAACTAGGGTTGCCGGATGTCCGGCAAAAGAAGGATATGTCCTCCTTTTGCGCCTTGTGTCCGTCTGGCCGGCATTGGTCTGAAATGGGAAAATGTCCGGCTTTTTGTTCTCATCATCTGCTGACGTGAATTTAGATCTAATTGGCTATAGGCTATAATTGACAATTGCACACTATCATGGAAGATAAATGCTCAATGGACAAAGTAGAGGACCTAATTGCGAGGACCTTTTTTGCTTGTAAATATTTTTATCTCATCAATGTTGTAAACCAAGAGTTGTCAGGGGCGCGATGCCTTGCGCCCCGGATGCTGGGGCAACCCTCTCTACGCCATTTAATGTGTGCTTTGTGACTTTTACTACCAATTTCCTTTGTCCGGCTTTGCCCTTTTTTGTGACCTCTGGTGTCCTCCTTTGAACAAGGAGATATCTGGCAATCCTACATATAGTGGCGTCTGCAGCCATTGCTTCACACAAAGACAGTTGTATATACTTGATGGCATTACGATTGAGCAGGGGCCGCGCAACAATCGGTGAGCAGGCTCTCGCCTACCTACACTTATCCTACATGTCCAAAGGAGGCCTTTGTTTTTAGCCGCCTAGCTATGTGACTGCGCTTAGGAAATTGTAAAGTTTAATAATAATAATAATAATAATAATAATAAACTTATCACCGCTGGACTGATTCCAGCGCAATAATATCTGACTTCTTGCGACACCTGGACTCGCACTCATCAATCCGCACACACTAAACTGTGACGGATTAGACCGTCGAGTAAAGTAAAGCATATTGATTGATTGATTGAAGAAGGTTTATTTTCAACTCAACTGGATAACATTTACATACACTAAACACAATTAAAGTTAAGTAACAGGTAATACATGACCCTAAATAATAAATATATTAGAATGTCACCTAAATGACGACCAAACCAAGACTGATAAGCAGTAGACTCATAAGCAGTAGTAAGATATTCCTATAGTGTCACTAGAATGTTCCTTACTGGACGGCGGGCGTGGTCTCAATATTGTCAGTCCTAGACCACGTGACATCTCCTTTTATCCATTTAGACAGATGCCTAAAATAATTAATTAACAGTGCTAAACAATATTAAATAATGTCTCAGCATAATGTCAGACTAAATGCATCATAGTTAATCAGTCAAAGGCTGCTATGCTTTAAGTCTATCTATATCTAATTGGTTTTATGATGGTGCGTCCAGAGCGAGTCTTACAGGGCTCTTGATTTGGTCCTGGGTTCGCCCTCCTCGGTTGTTCTTCAGTAGGTGGTGGTTGAGGAGCGCGTGCTGGTAGCAACGTAGCACCAACGCCATCTGGGGAATCTGGCTGGCGTGACTGCAATTCGTCGTCTATTCGGATGCGGCTTCGTTCGAAAATCTGACATGTTTGGACGTTCTGAGTCGAATTGAAGAATCTGGAATTGGACGCTGTAGGAGAGGTAAGGGAAATTTCCTTGACTTCAGCCTTTCTCGAGAATTTGTCCTAGGGGTGAAACTGTACACATACAGTTTGCCCTTCTTTGAATACAGTCTTCGCCTCTGCTTTTCGATCATAGCAAAATGCTTGTTTGATTTTGGCAGTTTCCAGCGCAGTTTTAGTAGACGCAGCGGTGGTAGTTGATAGTAGTTTTTCGCAGAATCGCAGATGGTAGTTTCGTGCGAGTTCGTCTTCCAAAAAGGACCTCAGCAAGTAATAAACCCAGTTGTTCGGTAGGCGTGTTACGGAAATCAAGTAGCGCTAGATAAAGATCGCTATTTTCTTCTGTTGCTTTTTTCATGATTCTTTTCAGAGTTTTCACAGTAGATTCTGCTTTTCCATTACTTTGTAGAAAATTTGGAGAACATGTGCAATGCTCGAATTCATATTTCTCAGCGAAGAGTTTGAATTCCGCTGAAATGCAAGATGAATTGTCGGTGTGTATTCTTTCAGGCAGACCGTGGCGACAAACGTGCTGTCTTATGCAGTTGATAATATCAGTTATCTGATTCGAGAAAAGACGATCGACTTCTGCGAAATTTGAGAACAGGTCCACGGTCAATAGGTAGCCCTGGCTTGCAAAGATGAAAATGTCCAAAGCTTATATCTCCCACGGACGGTGCGGTGCTGGATGGGTAGCGGAGGTTCTTTCTGTACAGAGTCTCTGTACTTATTTAAAACATGACATGTCTCGACCATTCGTTTGATTTCTGCACACATTCCTGGCCAATAGATGGCCTCCCTAGCACGTCTGATGCACCCTTTAAATGCGAAATGAGATTTATGTATCCTGTTTAATATATCCTTCCGTGAGTGGATAGAGACGATCAAGCGATCTGCTTTGAAGACTAAATCTCGACTGACACTCAGTTCGTCGGAAAAGGTCGCATAAGGTCGAAGGTCATCAGGCAGGTCATGAAGTCTTTCGGGGAAACCTCTGAGAATTTGCTCCTTCAGTCGTAGACAATTCAGATCTTCCGCTGCAGCTGTAAATAATCTCAACGTAGAGTCCGAAGCAACCATTCTAACATCTGCCATTTGTTCAGCATCAACTGTTTGAAGTAATGCGATCTGCTCTGTAAACTCAGTTCCCACGGTCTTGGGGTCACATGCCCTGGATAACGCATCAGCTAGGATCAGAGCCTTCCCACGACGAAATCATAGATATATGTCATATGTTTGGAGCCTTAACAACATGTTCTGCAGTCTTTTGGGTGCTGAAGCCAGAGATTTCGTAAAAATCGCTAGTAATGGGCGATGGTCAGTCTCACAGATTATTCGACGTCCAAAACAGTAATAATGCCAGTGCTTTACAGCGAATAAATCGATAACGCCTTTTTTCCAGATTGAGCAGAATTTTTCTCAGACTCAGTTAAAGAACGGCTAGCAAATTCTATCGCTTTCCCAATCTGACTTAAAACTGCTCCCAGCCCAGCATCTGATTTAATTAAAAACGGTTTCTTACCATAGTAGTAGCTTAACACAGGTGCAGACTTGAGCATTGTCTTCAATTTATTGAAAGCTTCTGTGTCTGTCGCTCCACAAAAATTCATTCTCTGATTTTAAGAGTTCACGAGGCACAGCAGTGGTTTCGCTAAAATTCGGGCAGAATCGCGCTAGATAAGTTACAAAACCAAGGATTCGTTGTATTGATGCTTTATCTTCTGGCTTGGCAAATTTCTCGATGACGGCAATTTTTGATGCTGAAGGTTTATTTCCGTCCTTCGTCAATTCGTGACCCATGAAAACTATGACGTCACACTGCAAATTAAGATTCTCTAAATTTAATTTAAGACCTTTCTCTCTGTTACGCTGAAATCACGCAAGAAGGTTTTAATCGTCATTCTTACAGGTTTCCTCGTGACTTTCGCAGAACCTGTTATTAAAATGTCATCCGCTATGCAGTGTATTTCTTTAGTCCTGAAAGCGCTGCCTTTATTCTCGCTTGAAATATTTCTGACAACGTAGAAAGTCCGTACGTCATCCTGATGTACCAGAATCGACCAAAAGGCGTCTCAAAGGTGGACTGTTCATCGAGCTTCAGATGATTGAATGCATTCTGACAGTCAACTGTGGAAAAGACATTAACACCAGACAGTTGAGGTAATACTTTCTAATCTATCAGTACTTTTGAAGCTACTAGAACGTCTGGTATTACATCAACTTACTGACTATCTTTCGTCATATGGCTTGCTACCAGAACTGCAATCGGCTTATCGTGCTTTCCACTCCACTGAAACAGCGGTTCTGAAGGTCACCACGGACATCTTACGGGAACTTGATGCTGGTAAATTGACGATGCTGGTACTTTGAAACCTCACTGCCGCATTTGACACAGTAGATCATGCTACACTATTGCAGAGGCTGACAGCATCCTATGGGATCTGCAACTCAGCCCTGCAGTGGTTCTCATCTTACCTTGATCTACGAACTCAATTCGCACGCTGCGCCAACTCCTCGACGCCGCCATCCTCAGTCAATCGTGGAGTCTCACAGGGATCGGTCCTTGGACCCATCCTCTTCGCTCTCTATGTGGCTGACCTGGTTGGCATAGCTCAAAAATACGGACTACGGGCGCATCTCTACGTTGATGACACACAGATTTATGGGAGCTGCACGCCAGCCGCCACCCAACAACTGCAGCAATGCGTGACAATGTGCATTACAGAGATGACAAACTGGCTGAGATCCAATCGACTCCAGCTTAATGCTGCCAAGACAGAAGTTCTATGGATCGCTACTGACCGGCAGCAGCACCTCTTACCCACGGCGTGTGTTCGTATTGACGATCTGGATCTGCAGCCGACTACCTCGGTTCGGAATCTAGGCATCTACTTAGACCGTACTGTATCAATGAAACAACACGTGGCCGATACCGTCGCCGGATGTTTCGCTGCTTTACGATTGATACGGAGTATCCGACAATCCGTTTCCACTACAGTCCTCAAGTCGCTGGTCAATGTTTTAGTGCTGACAAGACTGGACTATGGCAACGTCATCCTCGCAGGGACTCCTATAGTTATTTCCTCAACCGTCTTCAGACGGTACTGAACGCTGCCGCGCGTTTGATTCACCGATCTGGACGGAGCGACCACATAACACCTCTACTGGTAGATCTACACTGGCTTCCAGTGCCAGAACGTATAAAATACAAGCTGGCGTCACTGGTGTTCCGGTGTCTGAATGGCATGGGCCCAGTATACCTAAAGACAGAACTGCATCGTGTCTCAGATCTCGATGGTCGACAACGTCTGAGATCGGCCTCCACTGCAGCGCTACTCGTCCCACGAATGCGTCTTTCCACCGTGGGTGATCGCGCATTTCCTGTGGCAGCACCACGGGTCTGGAATGGTTTGCCACTGGCCATTCAACTCTCACCATCACTAGATGCGTTTAAGAAGCGCTTAAAGACCTGGCTATTTCGAACTAGTTATGACTCTGTTTTGACAATGTAATGTGTTCACGAAGTCTTTATGGATTAGTTACCACAGTAATCTTAACTTTAATAATAATAATAATAATAATAATAATAATAATAATAATAATAATAATAATAATAATACATCGTCCAAAGTCGGCATGTAAAAAGTAATGCGGATCAAAGCAGGATTTAGAGTACGAGTTGGATCGATGCCTAAACGCAATTTTTCAATGTTTTTCATAGTCACGACTAGTGCTGACACCCAGCGAGTAGGTTCAGCGACTGGCCTTATAATTTGATCTCTAACCATTTTCTGTAGCTCAGCTTTCACTCGGTCTTTAAGATCAACTGCGATTTGACTGAGAGGCAGTTGAACGGGTCGGACGGATGGGTCGAGCTCCAAATGAACGAGTCCCTCCATGAGTCCTAGTTTGCCATCAAATAAGTCTCCGAATTGCGCTATAACATCAGCTTGAGATAATGTTCAGTTTCTCAGCAAAGTCTCGACAAACGGCGACGATGGTTCTATGACGCAAGTGCACGATGATGATGGTTCTTTGGCGCATATATTCTCGTCAACGATGCGCAACAAATCCATTTCCCTGCAGGCAGATATGCTGAGGATTGGGTTGTCATGAAGTGTTACTTATACTTCACTGCTTAAGCGCTTTTCCGTCGTTGGATGAGTGAGGACGACGTCGATCATTCCAGCGGTATATAACTCGACGCCGTTGAACATCTTCAAAGTTTCGCGCGCAGGACGTAGAGTTGGTCTTGTCGATAGGCTTTCTTAGACGGATTTTGCAATCGTCGTGACAGCCGTAGACCGTAAGAAAACGAACACGCTGATCATTCACCAAAATATGTGTATAAATTATAATTCCAGAGTCAGTTGAGTTAAGAACTAGTACCGATTCTAAATAGTCTGTTATCTGTCTAACGCTAGCAGTGGAGCGCTTTCAGTGCTTTGACAGCCATCCGCACAGTGGCCTTTCTTACCACACGTTCGATAGGTGACGTTAGAAGCAGGACAGTTGAAGCATCCGCGGTCGTGGGATCAACCACAGTATTTACATGAGTTGCGCGATAGAGACGTACCTCCATCAGGGCGATGAGGACGTTGGTTTAGTCGCTGATTCTGATCTCGAACGTCGCGTCGTGGGAAATCAGATTTTCCCTTCGCCCTCGCGCTGCTGACTTCTGCCGTTTCCGCGTCTGCGAAGCGTAGAATCGCGATGGAGGACGTTCCCTTCTTCAGGCGACGTCGTCGCTTTGAAGTGACGTGAAGTTGTCTCTTGCTCTCCGCAGTATCTATGGCTTTTTCCAAGTCTATCTTTCGTGCCTAGAAGTTTCTTTCGTGTGACGTCATCATTGATCCCGATGACGATTCTGTCACGGATCATTGACTGCTCTGCGTCCCCGAAGCTGAACGAGGGAACCAGTTTCCGTAATTCGGCGATGTAACAATCGATCGACTCACCTGGCGTCTGCTTTCTACAATGAAAGACGTAACGCTCGTAGACTTCACTAACGTCACCGACGCAATGGAGCTTGAAGACATCCAGTAGTGACGTAGTGCTTGTCCTCTCAGCATCCGTGTGAGTCATGGTCCCGTACACGCAGTAGGCGTCCGTGCCTATACACGCTAGGAGGATGGCACTCTGTTTAGCCGAGATGACAAGATGGCTGAAGTCAAATCGGTTACAGCTCAGTGCTGCAAAGACTGAAGTCCTCTGGATAGCTACCGAAAGGCAGCAACAATCTACTACCATCGACCTGTATCCGTATAGATGAACTCGATGTGCAGCCAGTGTCCTCGGTGAGGAACCTCGGAATCTACCTCGATCGCACGGTTTCGATGAAGACACATGTGGCCAAAACCGTTGCAGGGTGCTTCAACGCCTTAAGACTGATCAGAAGCATTCGCCGATCAGTGTCTACTACTGTCCTCAAATCGCTGGTCTCCTCACTGGTGCTGACCAAGCTCGATTATGGTAATGTAACGCTTGCAGGGATACACAACTACCTACTTAACCGCCTTCAGTCGGTTAGGAACACCGCTGCACGAATGATCTACAAGGCCAAATTCGGGGATCATATAACACCACTACTCCGTGACTTACATTGGCTGTTTGTACCGGAAAGTATTAATTTCAAGCTTGTGACGCTGGTCTTCTGCTGCCTGAATGGTGCAGGTCCTGCGTATCTGATGACCGAACTGAAACGTGTCGCCGAATTGGAAGGTCGGCAACGCCTGAGATCCGCCATGTCTGCCTTACTGGCTGTTCCGAGGACGCGTCTCCGCACCGTAGGAGAAGGCGCATTTAATGTGGCTGCCGCTAGGGCCTGGAACGGCCTACTTCCATTCGTTCAACTTTCCTCTTCGCTTAACAATTTAAAAAAGAGGCTAAAAACTTGTTTGTTTCGCACTAGTTATGAACTTTAACTCTGTAATGTGTTCACGCAGCCCACCTGTGGACGAGTCACCACAATAATCTGAACGTTACTTACTTACTTTTATCAATTTCTGTATGGATATCATCTGTTAGTTTCATCTATTCTTTTCGCTCTTAATCCACCTAAGACAGAATTTCTTTTAATTGGTCTGTCCCAACAACTTAAACAACCCTAGCTATTTTGGCCCCGATACCAACTGAAAACTCTCGGATTCAAATTTGATTCATCTGTAAATTTCGAATCACATATCTCTCAACTTTTTAAAGCCGGCTATGCCCATGTTCGTGACCTACATCGCTAACTTTTTTGTCTTGACATTGAATCGGCCTACACAATCCCAACTTCAATAGTTCACTCCAAACTGGATTACTGCAGTTCACTCTGCTATAGTTTTTCCAAAGCCTCTATCAGTGAATTGCAATCTATTAAAAATGCATTCATGGGTCAACTCATTCCAGAGATAATTAAGTAAATTCCGAAAGTACCACTTATCGCCGTGCTCCAAATACGGATGTACTGGGATATATATATATATATATATATATATATATATATATATATATATATATATATATATATCAAATTATTCTATATATGCAGCGGAACATCTTGAAACTCACCACCTTTGGTAGTCGCTTCTCGACTTCGCGACAACTTTTCTTTGTCAGCTGATCCGTGCTGATCCAGCTGATCCGTGCAATCATCAAATGTCGAATATAATCAAAACGTGATTGAGCAATTGCTCTTAAGATGTGAATGACAACAAAAACATACTAAACCGAGTAGCTTTAAACAGTATTCACCAAGCTTTAAACAGTATTCACCAAATGAAAAGGTAATCGCAATAATCACTGCCAAACTGGAGGAAGGTAACATTCGCGTAGCCACTAGGAAGTTATTTTAATCCTTTCCCTGGTCCTTGTCCGTAAGGACTCCTTAAGGACCAATTTGAAGTCCTTGTTCTTGTCCTCGTTCTTGGGGAGTCAGTCCTCGTCCTTGGGGGTTCGGTCCTTGTCCTTATAGATCGGTCCTTGTCCTGGTCGTTGTAACTTAGCCTTTGAAAAATCCCTATAAGGACCAAATTACTTGTACACCATTTTCAATTGTATTGATAATTATGTTCCAAGGTAAGAGTAGTATGTGGATTTATATTTACATACTTACTTTGTTTTACTCTAAATGTGTAATCATTATTTACTTTATAATACCAGTTGAGGAGTTGATTCTTTGGCAGAATTCTTTGTTGCCTTGCGATTGAACGAGTATTTTCGTAAAGTGGTCTCATCATTAGACCTCATTGTGCGCGCATGACTGATCAGCTGCTGGAAACACTTGTTTATTTTAAATGCAGCATTGCTATTGACTCGATTATTTTTGACAACATTCTTTTTTTGCTTTTCTCATTTTTTTATTCGAATTGAAATTGTTTGTTTTTTTTCCTTTCTGACCTTTTTGTCTGACAGAGGTCGGCCCTTGTCTTTGTCCTTGATCCTTGTCCTTGGGGTCAGTCCTTGTGATCCTTGTGTTTGGGGGGGTTTAAGTCCTTGTCCTTGTCCTTGGAGGGTCGGTCCTCGTCCCTTTTCTTGTCCTTGGGTGTCGGTCCTTGTCCTTATCCTCGTCCTTAAGGGTCGGTCCTTGTCCTTATCCTCGTCCTTGGGGGTCGGTCGTTGTTAACATCACTGCCACTAGGACCTGCTCGTCTTCTCTGTGACAACAACCACCCCCAGGGAATCGAAAGCAGAATCTTTCGCCATAGCAATAGTCATATGAGCAAAAGTCTATGTGAGTAATTGTATTATCAGAAAAAGTCCATGAGAGCTAAGAGCACTGAGAACTTGTGAGCGATATTACTAGAAGCAAAAGTCCGACAACCAGAAAAACACCCTTCGAATACTTGCCACGAAGAAATGAGGCGATTCCTACTACAATTATCACTTGTGTAAAAATTAATGAACTAAATGTTGAACATGCAATCAAAACCTGTCCGAAAGGCTCGGCTGGGGCGCCAGACCTCAGCATCTGGTCGAACTTGTCAAAAACAAAATTATCACCGAAACTGTTGAGGGTTCTAGCTGGCTTTACCAATCTCACCTTGACAGCAAATTGCCCCCAACAGACGTGTTGGTAATTCCCTCAGCTACATCGCTATCGAGTTTTCTCAAGCTTAATAAAAGGGTTTGGTTTTTATTGACATGTAATGTATATAGATTAGTAACAAACTGTTGACTGTTGAAAATAACGGTTACTAATTTGTATAAATAGCACTAATATGAGCGCCATAATTATATATATGTGTTGGCTGGATTTCTGGATTCGTTATGCTTTAGTCTATTTTTATTTCTCGGCGCCTTCACTCTTCATTTTTATATCAGTACTCGATTGTGGCAGATAGAGACATACTTGAACTTTAGATTGGATCTAGGCTTATAGCGCAACCACTTGTTTGTGAAAATTTTAGTCAAATACATATTGTTAGATTCGTTGGACTGGTCTATGTTACAAGTTGAACTGGGTCTCTGACAATATGACAGGCAGAGGTCAAATTGCTGCACATGAGTTTGGAAGAGCTGAAATATTATATTGAACTTAATTTATTTTTGCTCAACATATATATATACTATATATATATTCAATAATATATACTCAACATATATTACTACTTAAAGAAGAGGAGAAAAGAAAAAGAGGTAAGTAAATTTGTTGCAGTTTATATGCAATTTTCTGAGATAGTGCTTCGAAAAGTCGCATGCCCTAGCATCCATAAGAATTCATTGCTATCAATTTTTTTAGCCAGCACATTATTATCTCTTAGGTCTAGGCGTAAACCGCACCAATTTCGCCACCTATCTAAATTGACTATCCGGGCTTTAATTGAATTTGGTCGTGCACAGGCTGATTTCCTACGTGATAATGGTTGGCCATGTAAGTTTAACTCACCGACCGACCAACCAATCCTGCTAGGCAGATAAGACGTTACATCTCAGAAGGGTACATATGTAGGGTTAACTCTCATTTCGCCTAATCCCATGTCCAATTATTCCCATCTCGCCGAATTTCAAAACAAATCAGCCACTGCAACCGATTTTGCACTGCACCGATTTTAAAATACTCATAGCATCATCACCCTGCTAGAAGACATTATAAGCCATTACATTGGGCGGAGATGTAAAAGACTTGGGAAAAGATGTGGCTGCTCTGGAGCAACTTGGATTTGGCAAAAGATGTCGCTGCTCTGGAACAAGGATGCGCAGAACTGGGTTTCTCACTTAACCATAATGATGATGATGATGATGATGATGATGATGATGATGATGATGATGATGATGATGATGATGATGATGATAATCTTGAATCAAAACTTGATAGAAAATTTACAATAATTTTCCGATATGTTTCCCGAGATATATCTTCCGAGATGTTCCACATCTATTCCACTCGTCAACGTTCTAGGATGTTCAGTCTTGGATATTTAGTGATAATCTTGCATTAAACCCTTAAAAACTAAGTTTTCACTTCTTGGTACTGTGACGACCATGTGCCACAGATAGCGAGAGCATTATTATTATTATTATTATTTCCTAATTATTATTAAAGATTGCTTAACTGTATAAACTTGTTAGTTAATAACTTTATTTAATTAATTAGCGTTTATTAATAATGTAAATGTGTACAAATTTTAATTAATTAAGTTCTAATTCATGTAAAACGGACAAAGTACGTGCTAGGCTAGGAGGGAGTTTAAGACGCTGAAGCTTCGGTAAAATTATTAGAATCGCCGCGTCCGCCTAAGACCGAGAGATGGGTTATAGAAACCAACAACGACTATAGGTTCCCGAGAGAGCATTCGGTCTTCAGCGACTAGAAAGTTTAGCCGCTGAGGACCGTCGCGTCACTCGCGTGTTTGACGGAGGCTGCACGAAGCGAATTTCTACTGAAGACCGGTGTAGGAGGCAGGACGGACTCTAGGCACTTTTTGGACTCTAGAGTCCATAATGCCTGTAGGCACGATGGACTCTAGAGTACATAATACCTAGGTATGATGTACTCTAGAGTACAGAATCCCCAAACACGATAGTAGAAGGCAGCATGGACTCTAGAAGAATTATGTACTCTAGAGTCCGAGATACCTGTAGAGAGGGTAGGCACGGTGGACTCTAGATACAACGTACACTAGAGTCCACTGTACCTAGGTACAACGTACTCTAGAGTACATCATACATAGGTAGAGTACATCATACCTAGGTACAACGTACTCTATGTACATCATATATAGGTACAACGTACATTAGAGTCCATTGCACCTAAGTACGACGTACTCTAGAGTACGTCGTACCTATGTATAACGTACTCTAGAGTACGTTGTACCTATAGGTATGATGTACTCTAGAGTACGTTGTACCTAGGTATGACGTACTCTAGAGTACGTTGTACGTAGTACAGTGGACTCTAGAGTACGTTTTACCTAAGTATGATGTACTCTAGAGTACGTTGTACTTAGGTATGATGTACTTTAGAGTACGCTGTACCTAGGTACAATGGACTCTAGTGTACGCTGTACCTAGATATGATGTACATAGAGTACTTTGTACCTATGTATGACGTACTCTAGAGTACGTTGTGCCTAGGTACACTGGACTCTAGTGTACGTTGTAGCTGGATATGATGCACCTAGAGTACGTTGTACCTAGGTATGACGTACTCTAGAGTACGTTGTACCTAGGTACAGTGGACTCTAGAGTACGTTGTACCTAGGTACTGTGGACTCTAGTGTACGTTGTAGCTAGATATGATGCACCTAGAGTACGTTGTACCTACGTATGACGTACTCTAGAGTACGTCATACATAGGTATGATGTACTCTAGAGTACGTTGTACCTAAGTACAGTGGACTCTAGAGTACGTTGTACATATGTATGATGTACTCTAGAGTACGTTGCACCTAGTATGACGTACTCTAGAGTACTTTGTACGTAGGTATGATGCACTCTGCAGTGCGTTGTGCCTGGAGTCCACCATGCCTAGGTATTTCGTACTCTAGAGTAGATGCTACTGCCAGTTATCGGGTACTCTAGAGTGCATTGTACCTAGGTATGGTGTACTCTAGAGTACATTGTACTTAGGTATGATGGACTCTAGAGTAAATTGTACTTAGAGTCCGCCATGCCTGCCACACCGGCGCGCCTGACTGTTCGAGGCGTGCAGCTAGAGCCTAGCGGAGACGGCAGCGGGCGGCCAGCTGTAGCGTAGGCACTGCGTCTGCCCGAACACCGGCACCCGGTTACCAGAGGCCATTAGCGAAGGGCTGGGCAGTAAGACAGGGTCGCTGACTGCCGCCAACGGCGACACCGCTTTCTAGGTCCCTAGTTTACTCTCCATTCACGGCATCTAAGCGAACGCGGCATAACAGTTGAAAACTTCGCCTGAAGATCGGTGCGCGGTGACCGGCCCTGACGGCGATGCGTTGGGCCGTCGGCGAAGCTTCTTATCGCCGCCGCCGACGACGTTGGGGGTCCCAGGATTAGCTCTCTGACGGCTAATACGCGGAAATACAGACAGCAGCAGTTGATCCCCTTCAACTGCCTGTCTTAGAAATAAAAAATCTCTAAAAATTTCAGTCATTTAGATGACATCTTGTATTTGCGGTTTCGTTGCATATATTGTGGGGCGATAGAGCAAAGCACAGCGATTGAAGGTGATTGAGCATTGGAGCCCGATAAAGTGCGAAGAGCTTATCGTTTCATATTGACGTATCAAAGGCTATTGATTGCATTCTGCGCGTGGCGCTAGTTGTTTTGGCAGCCTTGGAGCGCGTCTAGCTAAAACGTCTTTGTCCGTGTTACCAGTGTTGCCACTGTAGCCATTGTTTCCATTGTTGCTTGATCTTAATAAATAAAAATAAATAAAAAGCAAATTGCATTCGTGTCTTTGGAAGTCGCTGTGACGCTGGAGCCTCAGCGCATTGTCAGTGAAGGTGAAGCTTGGCTGTGATGGAAATCGCCTACCTGAGGTCACGTTAGTGCCCAGGAGGTCAACTCTGAGCCAAGGAAGGAGACATACATTCGCCTGTCGGGGCGCGGTGAGTCAGTATGGGTGAATTGACCGTCAAGGAAAGGAGTGGATCGCCGTCCATTCAGGCACGGTTAATCTCGGTTTTTGGTGAAACCGCGAAGAGATCAAATAGACGCCGCTGCCCGTCTAGGAGCGAGAGCAGAAGGTACCACGCGTGCTAAGAAGCCGTAACAGAGGAAAGTCACCGCCGCCTGTCCTTGAGAGAGTGGACGACGGTTATATTACCGAGAATGAAGAGACGTGGCACCAAGTCGAAACCGGTGACCAAGAATATGTACCGGAATCGCTTAAGGCGCCGAGACCAAGCGGTGGCCAGCGAAAAGAGGAGCCAAGTTAAGAGCCTCTCGGACGGAACCGACAGAGAGACGTCTGATGAGGGAAATCAGAACCCTATGTTGAGGGGCGGCCAATCTCAGTATGCGGCCTGCCCGGTCGCCGCGGACACCTCATCTGATGTCGGTGAACCGAAAAGGCACACAGACGCCGCCGATCAGGCAGAGTCGGCGGCAGATGGCGATCGGGAAACCGAAAGGACGTTGGGGGCTGCCCGGCCGCCGGCCGCGCCACGAGTCGCGAGCCGGGGTCGCCACAGTAGGCCTACGTCTTTTAATTTAAGTAAATTTGAAGACACACATCCTATAAATTTGCAACATTAAATTTAGTCAAAGTCAGTCTGTCCGCAACTTAGGTGTAATATTTGACAAAAAACTGTCTGTTAATGATCACATAAATAAGGTCAGCAGAGCTGCTCATTTCCAAATCATTAATACTCGACGAATTCATGATCTTGTGCCGAAACCTGCTCTGATTCCTGTTGCCAATCCATTGTCATCATTCAAGCACGGTAGACAACAGAGATCTAGTGAAGACCAGCAGTTCCGAGACCAAGACAAGACCAAGACCACTACCATTAAGACCAAGACCACTACCATGGAGACCAAGACCGATACCAAGACCACTAGCATCGAGCCTAAGCCCAAGGCCACATATTGACATAATGCAAAAAACTTACTCAATTACTGTACACATACTTGTAGATGGCGTGCTCAACTCTTCTGTATCACCAGTCTGGGCAGGTTTCTCCGGAGTTTTTGGGATGGGCAGATTTTCTGCTTCATAAACTATGTCATCCATAATAAAATCTTTAACATTGGCTTTGACTGATGCGGAACCGGGATAATCCGAATCCAGCCAGATAAAACCGTACGCTGGATCCAAGAAAGCAGCAGCTGGATAGATCAACTGTTCAAATGGCTCGTATTTGACAGTTTACGCGGGCTGGATCTGCAGTGTCTGAAGAAGTCCACTGAAACGCTTGTGGATTGTTGCAACAAGTGCTGTTATCGAGGTCCCATGGTGACGCGCACGACCGCTCAGTTCAGCCATGCACTTGAGAAGTGCAACAACAGGAGGAACAACACAAGTTATGGTGACGTACTCGTCGCCTTGTGTCAAATCTGTCACTTCTGCAATTGGTTGTTGCAATATATCCACCAGCAGCAACTCAAAGTCAGTGATGTGTGACCAGTTATGGCCGCGTATGAGTGCATGCGCCTGTCGGTCCATACGTCCTTGGTGAGTGACATGCTGCTTGCCTTTGCAACGTGAGCTGCCACTCATTCTTCAATGCCTTTCCTTAGCTTTGGAAGCAACTTCTAAGAAGTGACCTTGATGACAGTGCATATTTGGGTTGAATTTCAGCCATGAATTATCTGATCCAATCAGTTTCTACAATTCCAAAGGCAGGCTGCCCTTCACGATGAGATTCTGAGAAGCAGGTGCGTGATATGCTGCTCTTCCGGATGATGGCTGCTGGCTAACATTAAACCCTAAATGAAATTTGTACAATCCGATCTCCGATATTTCTTATAATCTATTGTGGTCTCGACAAATTTTCGAGACCAATTCATCAAGACTAAGACCAAGACTACCATTACCGAGACCAAGACCAAGGCCTTAGCTGTCGAGTCCAAGAGAGGACCAAGACCACACAAATCGGACTCGATCGGTCTCGAGAGTCGCGGTCTTGAGGACTACATCTATGGTAGACACCGGTGAGTGGTGAAGCTTCTGCGAGGGAGACATACACCCGACTGTCTATAAGCGAACGGGAAACAGCTTGTGATAGCTGAAAGAAGATACGGGACCGCCGTCCAGTTAGGCACGGTGGACATTGGCGAGAGTGAAACCGCTGAAAAAACATCAACGCCGCTGCTCGACTAGGAGTGAGAGCAAAAGAAACAAAGCGTGCTAAGAAGCTGCAACGGAGGATAGACATCGCCGTCTGTCTTTAAGGGAGCGAAAGACTAGTACGTAACCGAGAGTGAAGAGGCGTAATACAAAGTTGAATCCAGTGACCACAAACATGTATAGAAATCGCTTTAATTTCCGAGACTAAAGCGGTGGCCAGGCAGAGGCAGATTTACCACGGTACCGGGTGGTGCATCGGTACAGGGCCTCCCTTCAAAATACAAATTTAAGGGCCTCCCTTTTCTAATAATAATTTTTTAAGACTTTTAATTATTAGTTTCTTTAAAGTAATTTATTTTCGGAGATATACATGAATGTTGTATCGTTAGACGTTAGTAGTGTTTGGACATGGATTAGTAATAATTTAGTATTGAAATGCAATTTAATGCATGCTCCATGAGACTATGTTAAGAAAGCCTATATCTCATATACCCCGGTTTAGCTGACCTCAATTAATGGTATGGCTCATAATGGCTGGACTCTGACCGAGTGACCGGCGGTTGCACCGGTATAGTATATTATAATGACTCCCATATAATAATAACTCCCCCTCATTATTATATATATAATAATGACTCCCCCCATCATTATTATATATATAATAATAACTCTCTATATTATAATAACTCCCTTAGTTTTTCAGAAGCCAGCTGAGATACCATGGCCTAGAGCACCAAAAGCTTTTTTTGTATTGAGGATTGTTCCAATAGTGTGCTTGTGGGAGTAAAAATTTGTTGCTTTGGTATCAATTAAATTCATTATTGGCATTTAAGTGGAGAAATAGGACTGAAACCATATTGATCAGTGGATAGCATATTAAATGCATCTAAGTAGTTTAACATTCTGGTAAGCATTGCCCTTTCAGGAATTTTAGGAAAACTGGGAGATTGGAAATGGGTCTATAATTTGATATAACCATTTTAGAGACAATTTTATAAATTGGGGTTATTTTTCAATTTTTAGGCCTACTTTTTCTGGGAGTTATTATAATATAGAGAGAGTTATTATTATATATATAGCAATGAGGGGGAGTCTTTATTATACATATAATAATGAGAGGGGGAGTTATTATTACATGGGAGTCATTATAATATGCTACACCGGTACCGATGCACCACCCGGTACCGTGGTAAATCCGCCTCTGTTTTTAAGGGGGGATTAAGGCTTTCGGGGGGAATCGACTTGGTTGGAGGGTAAAAAGACAGTTCAATGCAAAATTTGTGTAAGTGCTGGGATTTTTTTTGAGGGGGGAGGGATTTTGAGTTTTTTTTGGGGCGGGGGGCGGGGGGGGAATCTCCCCTCCTAACAGGCCTGTATAAAACACTGGCCTGCCACCATCAACAACTATGGCAAAGACAATAGAAGCATTCAAACGAGAACTTAAAACTGCTCTCTTTGTTCGTAGTTATCCAGAACATTGATCGTTGTAGGATACACTGTTTGTGGCGTGGTGCCTTATATTTGTGGCGTGGTGCCTTATATTATACTAAGACAACACGTCTGAATATATTATATAAGTAGATATGTATTCTAGCAATGTACAAGCAATGGTTGTCTTTATCTATCGACGTACGGACGAGTGTCTGCCTTCAGCTATACTACAGTTCAGCGTCCTAGTTAGCAGAGGCGGTTCTAGGCCTAGTAGGCCATGGCCTACCCAAAACTTTGTCTGGCCTACCCAAAAAATTACATGGCCTACACTGTGGCTGGCCTACCCGAAAAAATATGTGGCCTACCTACAGTATAGCTGGCCTCCTCCAAAATGCGTTGTGCGGCTGGGTCATTAGTGCGTATGGCCTACGTTACGAGGCTGTCGAGTGTAGTGTAAGGCCAATTTGAATCCCCAGCCACTCATCAGATACCTTCTTTTCCATTCGGTTTCCAGATGTCAAGTCTCAAGAAGATTTATCTAATTGATCAACCACCACCGACTGATCAATGGTCGTTCAACGGTCTCCGCACACATTTTCTTCCCACCCTCCTCAGTGTCTAATTTGTTAGATGTACTGTCATTGGTAGTACTTACCCTCCCCCTCCTCATCCCCACAGAATTACCAGACTTCTAGGCGAGTGTTGTAGAGTTTAGGGGCTACTTTTAGGCGTTTTCGCCATGGGAGTAGTTTCTCTTGCTGTCCCTCATTATGTTCCCTCTAATGAATGGCCTTATCTGACAGTTGATTACATGGATGACATGACTGTTTTGATAATCAATTCTCAACGGCGTCGGACATCTGGTGTAATCTAATGTATGTTCTGGTTAACAGAACAGAGATGGAGAAGTCGCAGTAACTATCGTGTAAGACGGTGACGCTGAGCTAAGTTCAGTCCGTTTAAGATTGCAGCTCATATAAGAGACAGTCTAGGCCTATCATACAAATTACTATAGCACTCTATAATATTATTATAATTAGAGATGGATAAATTTCTGGTTAAACGCGCTCCAGTTAGTGGCAACGAAGAAGTAGAAGACATGGTGACTGACGATTCAACTGGACCTACAAAGACAACTGTTGAATCTCAAGACGTTCAACATCACTCAACGGATGTAGGCCAATCAATTTCACAAGTAGCACCAGTTGACTCAGGTGGTCTGCGTAAGTTGTCATACTACTGTGGCTGATATCAGCAAGGATTATAAAGATCAACCTGTGCAATCTAAACTGCAGGTCTTTCCAAAATCAAAATCTGGTCAGCGTTTCACGAGCATTTAACTCTTCATTGCATGACAGGTAGGCCCCTATCATTTCTTGGACTGTTCATTTGCAAGCAATGCCATAGTTTGTTTTGTGTGCCGTCATTTTTGTCCACGAGCAGGATACCAGGAATGATGAATCTGCTTTCACGGAGACTAGGTTGCGTGGTTGGAAACATATTGACAGCAAACTATCGAAACATTTCGTAAGCGCGTATGCATTCTGATGCTCTTGCACAGTGGACAACACAAAAGTACAGTACACTGATGCAACTGGCAGCATGGCAAATGTTTTGTCGGAGTCTCAGCCTAACATGCTCTTTGTCAAGTTGACCTTCTCCTGACCTTGAACCCTTGAACATTGCAATGCACATAGTTTGCAAGCACTCATTTTTGCATGTTTATATTGTGATGGATTGTGATGGCCCCCTGTTCTATGTCAGCAAATGCTCGTCGTATCTACTCTAGGGGTACTAATTAGTTATTTTCAATAACCTACTTCCAGGCCGGGCCAATCAACATTCACTCACAACTCTACTTTCTTCTCAAAATACATATTTATTCTTAACTAAAATACTAAAATCTACAATACTAGCGCTCATCAAATATAATAATAATTCAGAGTCTTTGACTAAGTTCAATACTCTATCTCTATGGTCGTATGATAGTTCTCCGTTAACAACCAGTTACTACTATAAACAATTAGACTGTCGATAGACAGATCTTAAAACACCACATAAAACTATCAAACAAGTTCCTGAGCTCCTCTACAAACGCAACGCTCAATTGACGACTAAGTACAGATACGTTAGATCGTTTGATTTAATCGAAATACGCCTTTAAATATATTTAAAATCAATGCGACGATCGACGTTCGACCAGCTCTTCGGCTCCAGTCGCCATCTCTTCTTCCTTCTTGCGAACGACCTTGACTCTTCATCACAGCTCGGCAGATTCGAACGCGCCTTCCATCCGATTGGTCTACGCACTCCAGTGTCCTCGAAACGTTACGTCCTATTGGATCAGGAAACGCCCGTCTCAGCCAATCGCACCACCGGTCGTCTGCTGCACCTTAATTACCATAGCAACCAATTAGTCAAACTAGGTCACATATGTTTACTTTATCTAGCGCTAATTCAACATTCACCACTAATTTCACCATCATCGCCACACCATCACAATATGCACTTGATAATATTCCACTTATATTAGGTCAAAGCTAATAAATTACAACTTGGTGATTTTACAGGTTCATTCCAAACTTCAAACAAACTTCAAATCCGTTTTCTCAAAATTTTACTTTTTTGGTTAGGTCACCCTGGTCATTGGCCTCATATATATATATATATATATATATATATATATATATATATATATATATATATATATATATATATATATATATATATATATATATATATATATAATTCACCTAGCTCATCCCTATTATGCTGCGCTATTGTATTTTATAACCACAGAATTTCGGGCGGGATTAACCTTATGAACTTTGATACCACGACACGGTACAAGCTTGGCCTACCCAAAATTTTCATGGCCTTTGACTGGACTACCCAAATTAAAATTCCTAGAACCGCCTCTGCTAGTTAGTGTTCGTCTATTGGATGGGAGGCGGAGCTTGTCTACTTAGAATGCCATCACGTGACATCTTCTCTTTTTAATTTTTTGAAGCTAAAGTCTAACAGAGTGAAAACCTAGATTCTAAAAAGTCCACAGAAAACTGCGAGCCTACAATGTCAGTGCTTTCTATATTTAAAGTTCGCTTGGAGTTTTCTATCGCAAAAGTCTCTATAGGGTTTTATGGCTATTCTGCCTCTAGTCAGTTCTGAAGGGTCTGCTTAGATAATTAGTGTCTTCGGGCGGTGGGTGTCGAAGTCGGTCGTCGGCTCCCTGAAGTTCATACTGGACACAGATATTTCTTCGGCTGATTCGATCTGTCTCAGTCTCTGTGTTTCTTAGTCTGACTCTGTCTCAGACGTATTGATTGTCATTATATATGTATTATAAATTTATAATAAATCTATGTTTGGTCTGACTTTGCCATAGATAGACGGCATGTAGACTGTAGTGTATTATAATAAATCTATGATATTTACTTTCTGGCGAGTTGGTTTGCTCCAGGAGTCCAGGTCTACCAAATTTCCTATTGATATAACCTTAGGTACATTTGACGCATTGCTATCGCTGATAAAGTGTCTTA
Source organism: Metaphire vulgaris (assembly GCA_018105865.1). Lineage (NCBI taxonomy): Eukaryota > Metazoa > Annelida > Clitellata > Crassiclitellata > Megascolecidae > Metaphire > Metaphire vulgaris. The sequence continues at coordinate 9,064,421 of CM030833.1, read as the reverse complement.
TGGCTAACGATCACTTATATAGTCAACTATAGCGCTATAGAACTTATTTGATTTTTAGAAATTTAATATCACGGCTAACATTTGTTCATAAGTACTATACTGAGGATTGAGTTATAATTAGTAGGTATGTCTTTTGATTATTGTAACTGGTGCTATCATCATCTCATCTCACTCTGTCACGCCCGCTGAATCAGTCATTTTTGAAAATTTGCAACCGTGCCTTCTCATACGCTGCACCTGAACTTGGGAACTGTATCCCAGCTTCCCTCCGCAGTCCGCAGACTTCATTTCCCATAATCCCTGCATTATCTCCTCAAGTCTTCAGGGCTAAGCTTTTTTCCTTTTTCTAAAAAGGAAGGATTTAAGCTTACGGATTTTTTTCTCAAGTCTTCAGGTTCAAGCTTGAATCCTTTTCCTTTTTCTAAACAACAAGTGTAAAACTTTTCAAACCTCTCCCCATTTTGTTGACGTAATTAATGGATAAGCCCAATAGCTAAAATCATGGGTTCTTATTCAATCCAGGTGGTTCACTGAAAAAATTTCATTTTCTACAACTACAAGAAAAAATTTAGAATCATGTATGGTCAACTTAGAAGTCTTAGAATATTCAATGGTGTAGATTTTATTCAATAAATTGCAACATCTGTGTCCAGTGGGGGCACAAATGGTCTAAGTAAACAGACAAATAAGTAGCTGATTAGAATGTAATTTACTAATAGTTTATTATTCTCATTAATAATGTATTTATTGAGTTATCTGTACAAAGCAGATTATATAACCCATTTGAGTTTTAATCAGTGTGAACAGTTAGTCAATAGGTTAATAGTTTAAAAGAATAAATGATGTTGATTTTATATGGCTAATGCCTTCACCAGTGCCGGTCTTACAAAGTGGGAGGCCCCGGGCAAGTCAAATGTGGGAGGCCAGGTTGCCAACCATTCTGGGTAAGGCACAACATCCTGCATCCAATAAATAGTTATGCACTTCTATGGACGTCTATAAAGCTAGCAGCGGATTATTCAGATATACGCACATTCGCTCCATAGAGATGTCCAATAGCCTAAATATCACTTCGTCATACAATTAAATATTTCTAATATATTTTAATATCTGCCTATATCTACACTGAGTGCTAGCCCTCTAGATATAGGCAGAATTTTAAAAAGTTGCATAAAAGTTCCGTAAGGAGTGCCGATTTCCCGAGGCCGTGGAAGCATGCAATCACGCGCCCACATCTCAAGCGCCCGGGTCTGGACCTGACCGGCGCAAATAATTCAGAATAACTTTAACTGGACCGGTGGCTAACCTGCCATTTCTGTCCAAGGTCCTCGAGAAGCTGGCAAACAGGCAGCTGGTTGCATACCTGACTCAGAATGGCCTCATGCCATGTAACCAGTCAAAGCGTATAGGATTGGCCACTCCACGAGACGGCCCTCCTTAGGATCTTCGGCGATATTGTCGTACAAAGCCGTGGCCAGCGGAAACCTTGCGCTGCTCGCTGTCCTTGACCTCTCTGCGGCCGCCGACACCGTCGACCATCATATCCTAATTCGAGTTTTCGGCTCGAGCTTTCATATGGGATCGGAGGCCCGGTGCTGGCCTGGTTACAAGACTATCTCAGGGACAGATCACAGACAGTCTATAGAACTTATTTGATTTTTAGGTCACGGCTAACATTTGTTCAAATTTACTCTGGGGACGGCTCTCTGTCGTCCCCTCGTCCCGTCCATTGCGGCGTGCCACAGGGGGTCTGTCCTGGGGCCGATGTTATCATGGCTAACATTTCGTCCCTACGTGGCGATGTCGGGCGTGTCATTGATTCATCTCATCGGCCTGTCCTCCCATGCGTATGCCGGAACGATGTGCAGGTATATGCTGCTTGCCCTTTTCTAAAAAGGCGAGACCTGCGAGCTACGAACTCGGGTCCAGGACTGTGTGCTCGAGGTGGCGGAATGGATGGCATCGAACCGTCTTGCCCTCAACCGGGCAAGACGGAGCTCCTGTGGCTGAGCACCCGAGGAGGGGACACCTTATCGACTCAACACCATTCGAGATAGGTGGTAAAGAAGTTGCTCCGTCCAACGAGCTCCGCCTCCTAGGGGTGCTCATCAACTCCTCTCTGACCCTCGCCGGGCATCTCAGCGTCGTGACCGCTCTTGCTTCTTCCAATTCCGGCGAATTAGGAAGTTCGCCGTTACATGCTTTCCGGTGGCGGAATGGACATAACAACACCGCCGCCATCCATCTCGTCCCGCTCTCGTACTTTCGAGACTGGATTACTGTAACAGTGTCCTTCTCGGACTTCCTGGGAACCAGCTTAGCAGACTCAGGCGGTCATCAATGCCCTCTGCGAATGGATTATTTTCGGCTTGAGGTGGCACGACCATGTGACACCTGTGCTAAAAGGGACAGGCTCCATTGGCTCGGGTCCCGGAGCGCATAGTCTAACAAAGCGGTGTTGGCTGACTTTCCGCGCCGGGACCCTGCCTGCCCCAATTACTTGTCACGCCTGGTACGGAAACAAACAACGACCGGGTGCCGTCTCCAGCTGAGATCCAGCAGTCGCATTCGGCTTTACGTTCCTCCTCCGGCCAGGACTCGGAAGTTTGGCGAGCGCTCCATGACTCACGGCAACCCACTTCTGTGGAATGCACTCCCTGATTCGCTGGCCGGGACTACTTCCCCTGAAACTTTCGCCAAAGAACTAAAAACGTACTTGTTCACCAGATCGTACAGTTATTAGCTGTGTGTTGATTGTACAGCGCTTTTGGTTTTAGCCGATGGCCATGTTACGGCGCTTCATAAATAGTCGAATAATAATAATAATAATAATAATAATAAATTAATTTACCGAGTATTAATTTTTTAGGCTATTAAATAGCATCGGTGACTGTCTAAATGACCCAGCACTTTTGACCTGCAAGAGATATTGACATAATATTGGAGGGGTAGAGCCCAGGGGCCTAACACTCGGTGTAGAAATACCCAGAAATTTAAAAAGTAATATAAAAAAAATTATTTTAATGAGGATGACTGTTTTAGGCTATTAAATAGCATTGGTGAATGTCTAAATGACCCAGCACTTTTGACCTGCAAGAGATATTGACTCAATATTGGAGGGGTAGAGACCAGAGGGCTAGCACTCGGTGTAGATATAGGCAGACTTTTAAAAAGTTGCATAAAAAATTAATTTACCGAGTATGAAATTTTAGGCTATTAAATAGCATCGGTGAATGTCTAAATGACCCAGCACTTTTGATGTACAAGAGATATTGACTGAATATTGGAGGGGTAGAGCCCAGAGGGCTAGCACTCGGTGTTGATATAGGCAGAATTTTAAAAAATTGCATAAAAAATTATTTTGTAAGGCATGAATGTTTTAGACTATTAAATAGCATTGGTGAATGTCTAAATGACCCAGCACTTTTGACCTGCAAGAGATATTGACACAATATTGGAGGGGTAGAGCCCAGAAGGCTAGCACTCGGTTTAGATATAGGCAGAATTTTAAAAAGTTGCATAAAAAATTAATTTACCAAGTATTAATTTTTTAGGCTATTAAATAGCATTGGCGAATGTCTAAATGGCCCAGCACTTTTGACCTGCAGGAGATATTGACACAATATTGGAGGGGTAGAGCCCAGAGGGCTAGCACTCGGTGTAGATATAGGCAGAATTTTAAAAAGTTGCATAAAGAATTAATTTACCAAGTATGACTTTTTTAGGCTATTAAATAGCATTGGTGAAAGTCTAAATGACCCAGCACTTTTGATGTACAAGAGATATTGACTCAATATTGGAGGGGTAGAGCCCAGAGGGCTAGCACTCGGTGTAGATATAGGCAGAATTTTAAAAAGTTGCATAAAAAATTATTTTACCCTGTATGAATTTTTAGGCTATTAAATAGCATTGGCGAATGTCTAAATTGCGCAGCACTTTTGACCTGCAAGATATATTGACACAATATTGAAGGAATAGAGCCCAGAGGGCTAGCACTTGGTGTAGATATAGGCAGAATTTTAAAAAGTATTAGAAAATTGTATGACGAAGTTATATTTAGGCTATTGGACATCTCTATGGAGCGAATGTGCGAATATCTGAATATCGAATCCGCTGCTAGCTTTATAGACGTCTTCTATGGCACTATTTCTAATACCTGACGGTATCAACCAATGGTACTTGAAATCCGTTAGCAAAAGACTGGGTTATTCCATAGATCAGTCAGAGGGAAACAGCAAGACAGACTATGTAATGTAATGTAATGTAATGTAATTAGCTATTTATATTGCGCCTAATCAATCAATGTTAGCAAGCGCATTACAATTAATGTCAATAATGTCAATTATCTATAATATTAAGATCCTTGCTCTGTATGTCTCTCTGTTACCTTGAAGTGTTCTCATTGGTTGACTATTGGTAGACGGTTTAGTCCTGACATCGCGATGTGTTGGTGGGCGAGCGTTTGACGAAGTGTATGTTTAATTGTTCTGTCAACGTCGTGATGCCTTGGTGGGCGAGAAGCGTACGTTCAATTGTTCATTGCAGCGTCATAAGTGTACAACGTCGCGAGGTTGGAGGGCGAGCGTTTGACGAAGCATACGTTTAATTGTTCTGTCAATGTCGCGATGCATTGGTGGACGATGTTTGAAGACGACGTTGCTATTGGTAACCAAACAGTTTAGTCGAAGAAGCGTTTGACGAAGCATACGTTCAATTGTTCATTGCAGCGTCATAATGTGTCGCGATGTGTTGATGGGCGTAGCTTGAGGAAGTTGCGCAATTTTAACGTACACAAAAAATACGTGTACAGCGTCACAAATGGTCACAGTTGCATGATTTTAACGTACATAGGCCTAATTATTACGTGGCGCAGAGCTTGGCTAGGTGGCAATCATTGAAATGTTGTTCAGCATGAATTCAATGATTGGGTATTAGGTATAGGTATTGGATTAGTATTATCCTACACTGCGAGCGAAGCAAGCATCTTTCTAGTTATATGGAGGAAATGCTCCTTGGAAGAAATGTGTTTTCAGCCTAGATCTGAAAATACTCAGTTTATTGGAAGATCTGACAACCAGAACAAGAGAGTTTCAGATTTTGGGCCCAGAAATAGAAAAGGCTTTCTTACCAATTTCAGTGTTGGTTCTAGATACATTTATCAATGTATCAGCATGTATCAATATGGATGAAGTCAGGACATTCAAGAGAGAGGGTGCAGTCACTCTGAAAACTGTACACTAAGTAAAGTGTGTGATTTAGAGATAGAGATAGAGACTTCAACATCCTTACAATCAGTGGAGCAGAGCAGCCAATGTGTAGTGAAAGAGGACGGTCTGAAATGCTTAGTTATGTAGGAAGGTGCATTACCTTAAAGTGCTGCACCAGCAAAAATATCAAGATTCTTAACATTTATTATTAACACAGTAATGAGCTTTTCGCATCGGAAAAAAATTCCGACAAGTTTTTTTCATAGTCAGGTTATTTGTTGAAATATGCGAGACCGACTGCTGATTAATTTCAATTAGCTGAGACCTTTTTCTTGATTTTTTAATGTTCAAAGATGAAAATGTCTGTTCAGAAATGTACCGGTTTGTTGAACTATTCAAGAAAAATATTCTTGCAAAATTTGTAAGGTTTCTAAATATGATGGTGTCAATAGCTGAATTATATTCTGTTAGTCTTGAATTTTTATTGGTTGTGCTCCTGTAGGCCACCTGAAATCTGCTGATGGGCCACATGCAGCCTATGGAGTATGGACCTTAGATTGCCCACACTAGCATTATTACTTTTTTGTGAAGTTATAGATTTGTATTCTAAGTTGCATTGATTAATTGCTTTTTGCATATATAAATATATTTTGTAGATTTCATTTTAAAAGTGAATCAGAATGTCACTGGAAGCTCGTGGTAATTCCTTCTACCTCAGTGGTAAACAAATCATATTACTGAGTGGCGCTGTTCATTATTTCCGTGTGGTACCTGAATACTGGGAGGACAGGCTTCTTCGATTAAAAGCATGCGGGTTAAATTGTGTTGAAACGTAATTATTACAATTTTTTTCTTTATTTTATATTCTTGATATCTATACTGTTTCTGTAATTGTTTGAAGTGTAAGTAGGCACACAACTGTGACCTGACAGAATAATGAAAGTCATATGTGATTATTATCCTATTAGGGCTGTCAATTTAATGCATTAATGTACATGCTAACGCATTCAAGAATTGAATTGACATCAGGAAGTGGACGGGATTAAATCTTGGGGAGGCAATTCATGCGGCACATAACCAGGAACATTTGAAAAGGATCATTCGATAAGCTGCTGGTCTCGATGGTTCCTGAGGGGATTTTGAGCTGATGATGATGATGATGATGATGATGATGATGATGATGATGATGATGATGAAAATTTATTTAATGTTTAACTTAATCAATGCCTTTGATGACCTGCATGATGTAACATGTTAGATATGATGTATTATTATATATTTTGATGACCATGAAGCTTTGTTTGCTTTTGAATAGAATATTTGCTTTCTAATGCAGGCATTCTTAGCTTTGGATTGTTTTCTTGCCTTACGCTTTTTGTTCATCCCAATGAGTAATGTTGAAAAAACCATAATATTAAAGTTTTGGGTCAACCCAGTCCAAAATTTATTTAATGTTTAACTTAATCAATGCCTTTGTAATTACAGCTATGTTCCGTGGAACCTGCATGAAGAAACAAAAGGATGTTTCAACTTCAGTAACATGTTAGATATAAGGTAAATAATGTATTATTATATATTTTGGTAGCTTGAACCCCATGCAAGACTAATCATCTATAATGATGGTGTAGCTTTGTTTTGCTTTTGAATAGAATATTTGCTTTCTAAGTGCAGGCATTCTTAGCTTTGGATTGCTTATTTCTAAAATTGATTTGAAGTTGCACTCTCTCATCTTTTTGCTGATTTCAAAGCATCATAAGTTTTGTTAGCTGATTTTTTCTGTCTAAATAAGTTTGTCTATTGTATTTGAGAGACTATGAACAAGTAGTATTAGTCTTTACTTTTCAGCCACTTTGGCTGCAACTTAGCCTTCAAAGAACATTTTGCTCACCTTTTGTGTTCTTGTTTTTATTTTTACTTAAATAAAAATACAGATTAAGGTCATGACAAATTAAATTCTTCTCTTTCTTGATGCCTGAATATTCTTTTAAGGCCAAAATTCTCTGTCCTGCTTCTGTTCTTTTGGTTGTCAAACGCTTGTGTACCTGTTGATTTTGAAGGATACTGTTGCAAAACTTTAATATTATGGTTTTCAACATTACTCATTGGGATGAACCAATTAATTAGTCTTACTTTTCAGCCACTTTGGCAAACTCATAACAGTGATTGTCACACAGAAAGAAGAATGCTTGTAATATTTTTGAATATACCAATCGCTATCCGTCCTATCCATCCTTCTACTGTATATGTAGGCGAGACCTGGACCCTACTAGCGGCCGACCGACCTCAATACCTATCAGCATTGTTTTCTCGGTAGCTCTTGTCCACTGGTTTAACAGGATTACCATCACTACGGTCCAGTCCATCACTGGCCTGCCAGCCATTGACTCCTCCAGAACCACTGATTATAATCAGGAGGACACAAAATTGGCCTTGAGGCCATCCTAGACTTCAATTCCACAAATGAATTTTCAGCCTTGTCAGACCATATATAAGGCTTATTCTTCTTTAACAATTCAGTTAAAGGCAAAGTCAACTCAGAATAATGAGCAATTCTTTGCCCCATTAAATACAGATTATCTCGATCATCACACATTAATAGCAATATCTCTGTCAACCACTAAACATTATACAATCTATTCCTAACTGATACAATATAACCAATATCATCAGGCAATTTTAAATCCAAAATGTCCACTTTATGCCACTACATAGCTCAAACCATCCAAAAAACATGAATGAAAACATTTTCCAGTGAACAAAACAATGCGGAATATATCAATCATCAACTTACCACTACTATCAAACTATTCCACAAAATCTCCAAGATATAAGTTGTTAACTTCAGTGCCCTATAAAACAGATCTCAGAGATTTCTTAAGACTCAAATTAATTATTAGATAATTGTCACCAGAAAAATATTTTGCAACAGACAAATCATATTCAACAGCCAGAGCATTAGTTACAACTAATACACCATTAAGTACATCACAATCCTTTCCATTTACTTTCTTCAATACAACTTCAACCTATGACACATCAACACCAACTTGTTGCACTAATTCCACAACATCTCCACAAGAATTCAAAACATTACAAAGATCATTCTTTAAATTAGTTTCTAGTTAAGACTTAACACTTCTGACACTTTCTATCATAATATCACAAAATACATCCTCCTTATCACTGTCAAATTAAAGTACCATCTCCTGAACATTAATTCCAGCACAATTAACATCAATTGCCATTCTGCTTCAAGGTTTTGAAATAACAGGGAGACTAATCAAAGGTGCTTTCAGTTTAGACTTACCCTTGCCCAATCTCTGACAAGTATCAGAGGTATGACAATAATTCTTAACATTCATAGGAATACCAGGCCACCATATATAAAAATGTTTTCCTCAATAGCTTAGGAACCACAATTTAGTTAGCCCCAACTCCACATCACAAGAAGTAAATCTATTTATTCCATTTCTGATTAACACCATTTTGAATCACAAAACAAGGAAATTTTTTGGGAAATGATTTAAATGATTTCACAATGACTACGTAATGATTTCAATGACATATCATCTTTTACAATCCTATCAGATCACAGTGAGACAAGCACTGTAAATTCAAATTAGGAGACATAGTCTTATCTAACACTAAATTTGACAAATCTATATCATCATTAACACCAGAATCAACCATTTTACCAACTTCAGATACAGTCTCTTCAGAAAATAGATTAGACCACTTCATTGCATCATTAGGTTCCCTGTCATTTAATCCCATCCATTTAATCCCAGTCACTTAATCCCGGTCACTTAATCCCAAAGTCTTTTCATCCTATCCATTTAATCCCAGTCACTTAATCCTGAAATCTATTCCTTAAATTTAAACTTAACCCTCACCCTAACCCCAACCCTAACACTAACCCTAACCCTATTTGTTTTTATCCTATAACCATGTTTAACTATGTTTTTGTAACACAGACATTTCTTTTTACATCATTGAATGTCATTGGATTATCTGTACAGGTATTTGGGATTAAAAGACTTAGGATTATCTGCACTGGGATTAAAAGGCTTGGGATTAAATGGCTAGGATTAAGTGACTAGGATTAAGTGACTGGGATGAAAAGACCGGACACCCCATCATTAATATCATCAACTGCATTATTAGCAGTGACTGGGATTAGATTGCACACACTTGACTGCTTCTTAACACCATCATTATCAACTAATTTGTCACTACTGACATTCTTTGCAATAGCTTTTACATCATCATTTTGATCCAATTGAAGCTATTTTTTGGCTTGCAATCTAGTAACAACTCAGATTTTATGCTTAACACCCTACATTGGCTTCCAATTTCTGATCACATTAAATTCAAGCAAGTAATTATTGCTTCTGCAGCACTTCGAGGTCAGGCCCCATCTTATATTATTGAGCTTTTCAAATCATCCTATTCCACTGCACATCACCTGCTCTGCTCCACTGATCGGAAGAATGCTTATGTTCCTAGAACACGCTCTGCTCTTACTCAGCATCGGGCTCATGCAGTGCAGTGTTGTAAAAGAGACTTTTGAAAGGTCTCGAGACCAAGACTAAGACTTTACCCCTCTGGTCTCGAGACCAAGACCAAGACTATGCCCCTTTGATCTCGAGACAAGACCAAGACTTTGTCCATCTGGTCTCAAGACCAAGACCTTCCAACATTTTGCTCTCAAGTCCCAGACTTAGCGACATATTTATAGATTTATAAATACCGGTAGACATCAATAACATAAATATTATGCGAATTTCTATCAATATGTTTCAATTGATTAACAATGAAGATCATAGCCAAACACCAGCTAGTAACCATCATCTGTGTATTGCATTTGGCTTCACATCCAGGCATCCACATATGCGATATTCAGTTCAGTGCAACAAATATAATTGATAATTCGTTAATTACATTTTAAAATTTCAAATTCAATTCAACAGCTAGTTTTTATTTTAATGACACATTCTTATAATTCCAATAGGGGTGCTTGGCTAATGTGCACAGGCCCACTGTAACCTAGTGCGTAAGAAACTGAAGAAAATTTATTAACCCAACTAGAAACAAACTTTCCACGGTTCCACCTACCTTACTAATCCAGGTGTAGTTCCTCGTGATTCCATAATAACACTTTTACAATAGCCGCATTGTGCCTGCCACTTGTTATCATATTTCGCAGTGATGCTGAACGAGTGAAATGCAAACGTTATGATGCGTGGTGGGTTCAACTTAACAGCACCTTGGCCTTTAGGATCAGGTATTCCCTTTTCGGACTTTTCCGCCATTAATTCAATTTAATTGCGGTTGTTTAAAATATAGTTTGACACTGACCTGATTATTACTAAACATAAAAACGGTTAAAAACCGGAATACACAGATAATTTCTGGTCACAGTCCGCGACAACTGGGCACCGCCGATTGGGCCCCGGACAACTCGGCCCGGCAACTGGGTAACAGGACATCTGGGTAATGGGACATCTGGGCCCCGTACAATAGAGAAAGATGGAATGGTGTTGATGAATGGTGTTGATGCATGCATATATATATATATATACACACATACGTACATACATACATACAAGGCCGGCTCGTCAGTTTCTGGCGCCCTAGGCAAGCGGGTCCATGACTGCCCCTGACCCCGATTTAATATATATATATATATATATATATATATATATATATATATATATATATATATATATATATATATATATATATATATATATATATATTATATATACTAGAAAGATGCTCACTTAGCTCACGCTTGCTTCGCTCGCAGTGCAGGATAATACTAAAACCCAATCATTGAATTCATGCTGCTGAACAATGTTTCAATGATGTACATACGCCCACGTAGCCAAGCTCTGACGCTGCAACAACGCGCCGTCAACGCTGCGTGGCCGTTCGCCGCCATTCGCCGTCGCGTTGTACACATTATGACGCTGCAACGCACGCCGTCAACGCCGCGATGGCGTTAAGCCCGCGAGTTGTACACACTATGACGCTGCAACGTCACGCCGTCAAATGCTTCGCTGGCCGTTCACTTCGGCGTGGCGTTCGCTTTGCATCGCCGTTCGCTTTGCGTCGCCGTTAAACTGCGTCGCCCGTTCGCCGCGAAGCCTAAGGTTCCAGAACGACCAATCAGAACGCTCACCCAGCCAACCAATCAGAACGCTCACCCAGCCAACCAATCAGAACGCTTGAAGGTAACGAATGAGAACGTCACACAGCCAACCAATCAGAACGCTCATACAGCCAACCGATCAGAACGCTTGAAGGTAACAGAGAGACATACAGAGCAAGGATCTTAATATTATAGACCAGAAAGATGCTCGCTTCGCTTGCGCTCGCTTTGCTTGCGCTCGCTTCGCTTGCGCTCGCTTCGCTCGCAGTGCAGGATAATACTAATCCAATACCTATATCTAATACCCAATCATTGAATTCATGCTGAACAACATTTCAATGATGTACTGTACATACGCCACCTAGCCAAGCTCTGCGCCACGTATTAATTAGGCCTATGTACGTTAAAATCATGCTACTGCGACCATTTGTGATGCTGTACACGTATTTTTTGTGTACGTTAAAATGTACATTAAAATTGCGCAACTTCCTCAAGCTACGAACAATTGTTACCAATAGCAACGTCGTCGCACGCCCACCCACACCTCTGATGCTGCAATGACTCGACTAAACCGTGCTAAACGTACGCTTCGTCAAATGCTTCTTCGTCAACCAATGAGAATGCTTGAAGGTAACAGAGAGACATACAGAACAAGGATCTTAATATTATATATATATATATAATACTAAGATTGCTTTATTGTTCCCGTCTCATAGATTCTGTTTAGCATTTCTGTTGTTCTATTTTTACATTGCCTAAACACGGCTAGAGATTTCCTTTATTAGCAACATTTTATTTAACACTGATTATCTAAACAAACAGCTGATTATTTCAGCTGCTTAATATATTAGTAATTCTCCTTCGTAACATCACATGACTCACATCTCAAAAAGTGTTCAAAGAATGATTAGAGCCTCATGATAGATCACTTAAATAGCCAAGATGGCGCACTTTGGCTGCAACAAATTCTTTAGCAATATCGGCAACATCTATTTTGTAGAAGTCTTCACTTTAAATTGAGAGAATGGCTAAGTCAGTTAATTGTTCTTGGCTCATCGACGCCCTAAAATGGTGTTTTATAAGTTTTAATCGTGAGAAACATCTTTCTCCAGATGCCACACTTACAGGAGTTGAAAACATTGTTTTCAAAGCTATTGTTAAATTTTGAAAAATTTCGCACATACATGTATGATTAATATTATTATGACTAGTTGTATTTTTAAAGTCGGAGTCTCTCTGGGCTGCGCGTTTTGACGGTTTTGCGATACTCTGCATCGGACAGCTTTTCTTGCTGCGTGATTAAAAAATTAACTTAAGTTTGTAACCTTGAAATAAATTTAATACGAAGTAAATCCGAGCTGAAGACTGTAACTGTGTCAACCGTCAAACATTAAAAGTTTAATTTTGTCTTCGACGATTGACCAGAATTAACTTACGGCGTAGCCACGATATCGTGACGTTACTCTGTTTGCGTAACTGTCTGACCTTGCTAAAGGCTGCTTGCAGCGCGTGGTGTTGAGGGTTTTGTTTAATTTTCTCAGTTTCTGGGTCACAACGTCTTCTGACCAAGTCGTCAATAGCCCAAGATCAAAGGGAGCTGCAAAGTGACGTCACTATATTTTTAGCGACGTACTCAATTTGTAGCCGATGACAGGCTTAAAGAAGACCGCCCGAAGTTTTACAACAAACCCTCATTTATTATTATGCCTAAGTCCAGTTCGATGGTGCGGGGCCTAGATGTCCCGTTACCCAGTTGCCGGGCCCAGTTGTCCGGGGCCCAGTCGGCATTACCCAGTTGTCCTGACCTGTCCGGTCAAAACATAGACATAAATAATTTGATGAAGTTGCCATTTATTATGGAGAGCCAGGTCTCGAGTTAATGAGAACTCGAGACTTTTCAACCAGGTCTCGCGTTCTCCAGAACTCGAGACTTTGCAGAACTCGAGACTTTTGCCACCAGGTATTGAGACAAGACTAAAACTTTTGACTTTTGGTCTTGAGACCAAGACCAAGACTTTACCCCTATGGTCTCGAGACCAGACCAAGACCTGCTGTGGGAAAACTCGAGTGCACTCGAGACCGAGACCTTGGTCTCGAGATCACAACACTGATGCAGTGAATGGACCCTCCCTCTGGAATGCTTTGAACCCATCCATTCGGGCCTCACTTCTTACTCACTCACTCTGTTCAATGCAAAAGCTAGTCTCACTATTTTGTCATGCAACTCCAATGCCAGGAGTGCCTCTGAGTAGAAATATAAGAGGCGCTATAGAAATGCTACATTAAATTAACACTCAATCTTGGAGCCAGCATCTAAATCATTACCAATAAGAATGCCAATATTATTTGGCACATGCTCAACTACACCAAATAAAACTGAACCATTAGAAAAATTACTCTTCAAATTCACTTCAACCAAGGGAATTTCAGAAATAATACCATTCACACAGTGAATTAATCTTACCTCCTTAGTATCACAAATTTCACCATCCTTCAGTAGGTAAATCTTTTCTAACCAAACTTTGCATAGAACCAGAATCTCTCAATAAAACCACTTCGTGACAAGAACCATCAACATGAAACAAAGAACCAGTAGAACAAAATCTTTGAAATTGATGATCCACATAAAAATTTAATGCATTTACAAAATTAACATTCATAGTTGAATTGCTCTGTTCCATTTTCATTATCTCATTTTTACTTTTCAATCTGGCACAATTAGGCACAACATGAGAAGAATCCTTACAATACGCACACAACACCTAGTTTACCAAATTTATCAAAAATTTCTTGACTTGATTTAGGAGAATCCGAATTATTTCAGAATAATTTCCTTTAGAAATTGAGACCTCACTTTTTCTCACTTCACCATTAAATTCCTGTTTTTTAGAATTTCCAAATAACAAGCCATTATTACTTCGAGATTTAAATTAAATACCTGAATTATGTAAAACATTATATTCATCTGCCCATCTAGCAACTTCTGTCAAATTTGTAGGTTTCTTATCAAGCAGCCATTGCTTAAGTTGAATGAGCAGACATTTCACAAATTGTTCAATTTTGAAAACCTCCAAAAGTTTTTTCAAATTTTGCTCACACTTTTCACTTTGAATACATGTAGAAAAAGGAATTTGCCCTTTGAATGCAAGATTGGAATAAGTTTCTTGAAAACCCTTACTCAAATTATGAAAACGTTGTCTGTATTATTCAGGCACTTTTTAAAATGCAGTCAGCAAAGCTTGCTTAAAATGTGATAATCTTTTACACTCAGACAATGATAATTCAGAAAAAAACCATAAAGCCTTTCTTGTTAACAGAGTATACAATAAACATGACCATTTTCCTTGACAAACTTCATTCAAATTCATGGCTTTCTCAAAAGACAACAAATACTCTTCGATGTCAATTGACTCCGAATATTTGGGAACAAGTTTTACAAGACTCAATTGACTAACAGAATTATCATATTGCAGTCCAGTAGATAATTGCTTAGGTACCTTCCACATCCTTTTTAAATTCCAAAGCTTTCAATTCTAATTCATTATGTCTGATTTTCTCTCTTTCTTCAGCTTCCATACAGACATCTCTCCTTCCTTTCAGCTTCCATAAACAGACATTTCTTCTTTTCAGCTGACAATCTTCTCTCTTCCCTTTCAGCATCCATGCGCAGGCATTTCTCTTTTTCAGATTCTATACACAGATGTCTCTCTTCATACTCCAATTGTTTCTATTTCAACTGAAATTCTGACATACTTGCAACATTACTTTTCTCAGATAAAAATTTACATAAACATTTCTGCAATGCTGTTTTTTTCCAGCCCCTAACATCTTGCCCCAATTTAACCAATTCATCCTTTAACTGCTTTAAGGATAAATCAAACACTAATTCAAAAGTTAATTTAACTGGAGTAGCAAGTGTAATAACAGGATCCATTGTAGCTGTCACAACAGCAACTTTATGTTCCACCTCCGTCGAAGACCGTCAAGTTTGAAGAACGCTCTTTGTCGCGCGGAAATCCTCTCCTGTGGAATTCACTGCCGGAATGTGTGTTGTCCGTCACACCCTTCGGAGAGTTTGCGAACAAGTTAAAGACGCACCTATTCAACATCTCGTTTCCACGCTTATTGTAACGCACTCTTGACTGGCCCTTGCTATGTTGCAGCGCTATATATAAATTTTCATGAACAATAACAATAACAGAAAGAAGAAAACCAATACAATTCCAGCACTAAAAAACAGACTCAGTTATTTTCTCAGACATTGAATTATCTCAAAATTAATTCACAATACAAACAATAATTTCTTTCAATTTTATTAACAAGAATTTTTATTGCAAAATTAATTCACAATCAGAAAATAATTTGTTTCAACTTGATGAACAGGAATTTCTGTTTCAAAATTAATTCACAATACAGACAATATAATTTTTGAACTTTATGAAAAGTTCATTCACTTCGGCTTCAGTCTTTCACTCCATGTTTTGGAATCTTAACCCCTTCACCAGGCATGACGGCTCAGGCACATCGGCCGCTATCTTTCGTTATTCGGGCGCAACGTCTGGGACACGTCTTGTAAGTTTTGTAGTGGTTCGTCAGTCAAGCGCAACTTCTGGGACACATCTTACGCTATAAATCGCTTTTGGATCTATCCATTCACTAGATGACACTTTTTGAGCTAGTTTGACTCTATGTGATAGGGAATATATGAAGCGTCTAGCGCCAGAGTGGGCCAACCCGGAAAAGTTAATTTCTGGGAAAACGATGTTAAAAGTTCATCATTATGGCTTGAAAGTCCTGAGAGAGCCGTAGTGTCATCTATCGAATATAACATAGTATTAATGAAACTGAGATGGCCCACTGTGGCACTGAAAGAGTTCATCGTGTGCTTATCCATAATACTATATACTTCAACTGACCAATTTGCGGGTTGGCCCACTCTGGCGCTAGACGCCTCATATATTCTTTTGGACCGAGGGGTTAGACCTTGGGCTGCGTTGTGTAGAAAATGGCTTCGAGAAAACGACTTGTTGGGGTTATATTGTTTGTATTATGAATTAATTTTGAAGGGCAGTCTGCCTTTGGAATTGTAGAAACTGATTGGTTCAGAGAATTCATGACTGTAATTCAACCCAAATATGCACTGCCATCAAGCTCACATCTCACATAAAAGTTGCTTCCAAAGCTAAGGAAAAGCATTGAAGAACGAGTGTCAGCTACGTTGCTAATACAGGCAGCATGTCACCACCAATGACGTATGGACTGACAGGCACATGCACTCATACCCGGAAATAACTGGTCACACATCACTGACTTTGAGTTGCTGCTGGTGGATATATTGCAACAACCATTTGCAGAACAGATTCTGTCGTTGCACTTCTCAAGTGCATGGCTGAGCTCAGCGGTCGTGCACTTTACCAATTCGAGCCATTTGAACAAGTTGATCTATCCAGCTGCTGCTTTCTTGGATCCAGAGTATGGTTTTGTGTGGCTGGGTTCGGATCATCCTGGTTCGGCTTCAGTCAGAGCCAATGTTAAGGATTTTATCGTGGATGACATAGTTCATGAAGCAGAAAATATGCCCTTTCTAACAACTCTGGAAAATCCTGCCAAGATTGGTGATACAGAATAGTTGAACTTTCCATCTGCAAGTATGTGTACAGTAATTGAGTAAGTAAATTTTTTGCATTATGTCAGGTGGCCTTGGTCTTGGTTTTGAACTTTTGATGGTAGTGATCTTGGTCTCGGTCTCGATGGTAGTGGTCTTGGTTTTCATGTTATGTTATTTTAACTGAACAATTTATATAGCGCTGTAGCACAGTTAAAAATACCAAAGTCAAAAGCGCTTTGACAACGCTGACATGTCAATGAAGGTTAAGAAGATGGCGATGTTACAAGATCCACTTGGATGGTAAAAGGAACTTTACCACCATAAAGAAAACCGGTATTGAGTCCTAGAGATGCGGTCCTTCCTAGAAATAGTTCAGCAACATTGACACGTCAACGAGTTACGGAAGTAGGTGTTGAGAATCCGCAAGTTGAAAGTAGGAATTCTCCGTACGGTAAAATCCGCCGGTGAAAAACCGAAGAAGCGGTCTTCCGCGAGAAAATAGTTCGTTCCCGTGATCGACAAGACCAACGAAGATGGAGATTCCGACGATGTCCGAAGTGGCAGTCAATTGCTGCTTCATTGAATTTCCTGCCGCAACCGATTAAGACAGCCGACCTTGGCAGATTCTTAATGGGCGACTGATCAACTAGAAACTCCAGAACAACGTGAAAAATTACAGTATGGCAAGATACTCCTCAGAAATTCGGCGAGCGGAGCCCAGTTCTCACGAAGATGGAAGCAATGTCCAGAAACGGCATTCGATTGCATCCACGCCAAGTAGCAACATAGCGCCACATCAATGGCCGCCATTGTCAACGACCTGATAAACGGCGATGACCAACTGGAATGTTCAGAACGACCGGAAAAGATGAGGACTGTTAGAAACTCTTCTGAAAACCGACGGATGAATCTCTAATCCTTGCACCCGACCATGAATTCAGGCGCAAAACATCGGTACATGCCAAATATGGCAACAAAATTCGCAAGCACATACTGCACGCGCAGGCAGCCATAGCGGCGCCACCTAGCGAAGTTCCTTGATGGTTGTGGTCTTGTCTTGGTCTCGGACCTGCTAGTCTCGACTACATCTCTGCTTCAATCCACGGCTAATGAATGACCCAGCAGTATGCAATATTATTCCGGCTCATATTTGCCGAGCAAAGTAATCAGCATCACCTGGCTAAACTAAGAGAGGCTGAAGACCTACCAGTTCATGAGGATATATTGAAACTCCACAATTATGATTGGGACCTCGACATTGAATCTGGCGCAACCTCCCACCTGAGTTCTCAATCTCAGACCAGTGGTAACAAGAATGGATAATAGGAGTTACAAATTTCAATCTACTATGTCAACAATTGACTTTATTGAACAGCTTTTGAACCGGACATGGTTTATGTACAGCTAATTTGCACAAATGGGGTAATACCACTGGTCATCAGTCACATATTCAAGAGGCTCAGAATTCAGAGGCTCCACTGAGGCAAAAGAGAAGGTAAGTGCCACTGGTGCAAGATGAGAGAACCTACCACAAAATGATTAGATTCAATGTCATGCCTGTCATGTTGATGAGGGCTCAGAGAAAACAATTGGGCAGTGGATGTTCCTTCTGAGAATAGCAGTTCACTGCTAGTTGTATAAGGGAGATGGAAGCAGGAATAAATGACTGGAATCACCTTGGAATTAAAGCAAAATGGCGCCATAGCAGGTGGTACAGCAGCTGGAAGCCACAGCAGGTGGTACAGCAGCTGGAACAACTTGTGGTTCTTGCTCAGGCAATCTGAAGAGGGGAAGAGTAAACAAGGGAGTGAAACCTAAACGAACCTCCAAAGACACAGTTGAGGGCTAGATTAAGGTTTATTCCTCATCCAGCTTCAGTGTCACTGTCAGAGTTTTTGCCTTCACACAATGGATGACCAGACTCAGAAAATAAGCTACATTAGGAGACAACTGTTAGTTTTGTTGATTTTCAAAGTAATTTTAATATTGTTGATTTTATTTGTACAAAGTATCTTTTAAAAATTTGTTTGACCTCCAAATTTAGTATTTAATTTGACTTCTTGCTTTCAGGAAGTTTATTCAAATTGCTCATAGTATGGGCTTGCTGGTCATCCTTCGTCCTGGTCCTTATATTTGTTCTGAATGGGATTTTGGAGGTTTGCCCAGGTTTGTGTCGTTTTAGTCTTGTCATTGTTGTAATTGATGTTTGCTGTGATTGTCATCATTATGATTGTTTTCATATTTGTTGCATTCAAAGCAGTACATGTCTAATTTCTCAATATTTTCTTATCATGCTATAGTTTTAGGTGTAGCTACATGATTTCTCGATGCCATAATATATTCATTTGTAGATGTTATTTCGTAATGATGATGGTCAGTGATTTCATGTCATTATTAGTTGGTCTGTTCGTTATGTCTCTTTGTTACACCAAGCATTTATTATTATTATTATTATTATTATTATTATTATTATTATTATTTTTAAAGATAACAATTATGTGGTTATTCACCAAAATGGACTGTCTAGAACGACAGAGTGAAACATAGACATTTGTTCATGTGTGTGTGTGTGTGTGTGTGTGTGTGTGTGTGTGTGTGTGCATATGTCTTTGTATGTATGCATGTATGTATGTATATTTTCTTCTTCAGGTGCCATGTATTTCTATGTTGGCAACTACGTACTTCCATTTGTGTTGTTCATAGTTTATATGATTTCTGATTCTGTGTTTACTTCTTTTATGTCAGTCAGTAAGTAGACTGCTGACATATGTCAGTCGTTGTCTTCCTCTTGCTTTTTCATCTTTGACTTTTCCAGTAGTTGCCAGGTTTACTATTCTGTTCTTCATTATATGTCCAAACAATTGAAGATGTTTTCTTCTGTATGGTGGTGTGATATTTTTTTAATTATTATTATTATTATTATTATTATTATTATTATTATTATTATTATTATTATTATTAGTATTTAAGACAATTTATATAGTGCAATAACAGAGCTGGACCTAAAGTAGAGTGCTTTACAAAGGAGTCCTTATAAGATATGTTAAATAAGTGTGTCTTTAGGAGCTTCTCAAAAGAGCCAATGGAATTTTCATTAATCACATCGGTGTCCATTCAAAATAGCGCAAGACAAAATAGCGCCGACAAAATAGCACCGACAAAATAGCGCCGACAAAATAGCTCTGAAAACCTCGACAAAATAGTGCCGACATAATCGCACGATATGAACAAATTGACAACAGTAAATAAGTAAAGATAATACTCGGTTACGAGATGTCAAAGATATTCAGCATCGTCTTTCAAATCCACTAAATACTCGGCTATGAGATGTAAAAGATATTCAGTATGGATTATTGGATTACATGTAATGTAATGTAATGTAATGTGACATTTGTATAGCGCCTCTTCTATTTCTACTCAGAGGCGCTCCTAGCATTGGAGTCGCAGGGTAAAGTAATGAGACTTCAGCTTTCGCATTGAGCAGAGCGAGGGAGTAAGAAGTGATTCCCGAATGGATGGGTTTAAGGCATTCCATAGGGAGGGTCCAGTCACTGCAAAAGCCCGACGCTGGGTAAGAGCAGTGCGTGATCTGGGGACATAAACAATCCTCTGATCAGTGGAGCGGAGCAGGCGATGAGCAGCAGAAGAGGGTGATTTGAAAAGCTCAGTAATGTAAGATGGTGCCTGACCTCGAAGTGCTGCAGAAACAATAATTACTTGTTTGAATTTAATGTGGTCAGAAATTGGAAGCCAGTGGAGGGTGTTAAGCATAAAGTCTGAGATGCTAGAGTAGCGAGGAGCTTTAGCCACAAGACGAGCCGCAGCATTTAGGACAGATTGCAGAGTGGAAAGCAAGCTTTTGGGCAGGCCAAGATAAAGAGAATTGCAATAGTCTAACCTACTAGCCACAAAAGCATGAACCAGAGATTTGGCTGCAGATAAAGAAAGTGAAGAACGAATAACCCTAATTTGCCTAAGTTGGTAAAAGCAGGATCGAGAGAGTCTAGCAAAGTGCTCTTTGAAGGTCAAATTACTGTCAAAGTAAATACCAAAGTTTTTGATACAATTTGAGAAAGATAGATTAGGAAAGAGAGAGTTCAGTAAGTCATAATCAATTTTTGAGTGCAGATGTTTAGTACCAAGCCAGATAAGTTGAGTTTTATCAGGGTTCAGTCGAAGTCTATTGGAAAACATCCAATCCCGAAGAGTTGGAATTATATTGTCTACAGATTGAGTGAGCTCAGTATAAGAAGAGTGGGGGCAATGCCGGTAAATTTGAATGTCATCAGCATAGAGGTGCACAGTGAAGCCAAACGAGCTAATTAAAGAGCAAAGGTCAGCAGTATAGAGTATGTACAGCAGAGGACCAAGCACCGAACCTTGGGGAACACCAAAAGGAACATGAAACCAGTTTGAGCGGGAATGCTCCATAACAATCATTTGAGAACGGTTAGAGAGATAGGATGCAAACCACAGAAGGGCTTGATCAGAAATCCCAAATGAGAGTTTGAGACGTTTCAACAATATATCATGATCAACCTATCAAAGGCGCCCGAAACATCAAAACAGGCAAGCAATGTAAGTTCAGACAAGTCAATGGCAGAGTAGACATCAGAAAGAATTCTAAGAAGAGTCGTTTCAGTTGAGTGAAACCATCTGAAACCAGATTGTGTGGATGGAAGAAGATTTTCAGTATTCAAATAGTTTAACATTTGTGATAAAATAAGCCTTTCAATGGTTTTTGAGAGAAAAGAAAGGTTGGAAATGGGTCGAAAGTTAAGAGGCTCACTAGGATCAAGACCAGGCTTCTTAATGACAGGCAGCACAATGGCTCGTTTTTGGGAGTCAGGAAGACAGCCCTCCCTCAAAGAGCTGTTGATCATGAGTAAGAGGAATGGAATTAGCTCATCTAAGACCTCAACAAGAATGTATGGTGGCAAAGGATCCAGTTCACATGATTTTAGTTTAGAGTTTTTTATGACTGTCCTAAGTTCCAATTCTGTCACTTCATTGAATTTTTCAAACTTGGAACTTGTCGACGAGAAGCTTGGTTGTGGCATTCCAGCAGTGTCAGCACCCACTCGGTCTAATTTCACCGAGATTGCATCTTGATAATTGACGGCCGTGAAACTTGGTGGCTCAGAGGCATTTGGCTGCCTGCCAAGTATGGAGGATAATGTTGACCAGAGTTTACGTGGATGTCCCGTGTGCTGATGAACAAGATTTTCCCAGTACTGCGATTCTTTGTGATGGTAGCTTTTATGAAGATTCCTGACAGATATAATCCATTCACTGCGATCATCAGGATTCAGGGTTCGCCGGTAGCGTCTCTCAAGGCGACGAGCTTCCCGACGAAGACGACGACATTCATTGTCAAACCAGGGTGTTAGTGGCCGATGCCTGGCTCTCACTGTCTTTTTCGGTAGTAACTCATCCACAATCTTGGAGAGTGAAGCAATATATAAATTGAACAGTTCAGTTACCGATTTGTTGTCATATGTCACCGGATCCTGACAAAGAGGGCTGGCTGTTTGCAAGTGAGGTCCGCAGGCGATCCAAGTTTATCGAGCGCCAGCCACGTAATTGACGAATTGCATAAGTTGGCTTTGAAAGTAGATACGGTAAGTTGAAGGTAACAAGACCGTGATCAGAAATTGTCGGCGGATAAACACAGATGTCTTTAACGTCACAGTCATCACGTGTTATAACAAGGTCAAGGGTGTGACCTTTAATGTGCGTATGCTCATTAATGTGTTGTAATAATCCAAACTGGCGCAAAGTTTCTTGGAACTTGATTGAATTCTGATCCACTGAAGAGTCCACATGAATGTTGAAGTCTCCTAGAATTAAAAGCTGACTGTTTCTAGTAGCCACTGATTCAAAAACAGATTGAAGTTCTTCAAAAAATTGTGATGTGACAGCTTGCGATCCCGGACGGTAGATGGCCAACAAACATACTGGTCCGCAGGAGGTGGACACCTTCAAAGCAAACACCTCAAATGTTGTAGGCATCTGAAACCCTAAGTCAAGCTCCGAGGCCTTCGTACCTTTTCGAATGTAGACGAGGATGCCTCCACCAACTGCTGAACTAGTTTCACTGATGGGCTTTCGAGCCTGGCCAAATATTGTGAAACCAGGAGGAGCAGCACGTTGGACTGCAACATCTTCAAGCTTCAAATGCCATGATTCCGTAACAACAATGACATCCAGTTGTAAATCCAGAATGGTGGTCAGAAGAGCCGAATGCTTACTTGTTAAGGAACGAAGGTTCCAAGTGGCGACTCGGAGACCAGAGAAGCCATTCGTCAAATCGCAAGGAGATGACATTGGCTGCAGAATCGACGATAGAAGAAGAGAGATTCGGCGTTGCGCTGCGGGCTGCCACAGTTGGAGGCCAAACAGAATTTTCCGTAGGCAGCGAGAAGGATTATAATATATAATATATAATATATATTGTATAATATATTATATTATTATATATTATATTATAATATATATTGTAATTATAATTACATGCGCAGTGTTTCATCTAATCTTTCAATTTAGTAAGACAAAACACACGACAGAACACATGAAATAAACGGTACATTCTTTACTACGTTTATTAACTGGTTTTTTACGTTATTGAATGTTATGAAGGACTGGTTTTCTAAATTACATTAGCCATGACATTTAATATTATCTTCAACGTTATTTAATATTATAAGAGGACATTTTTTGCAGTTATATAGGCTTTGGTGTAATATTACTTGAAAAAACCTGTTAAGTTAAAGTTGAGTTCTCTATAACTTCTTAATTTGACGCTATTTTGTTGGCGCTTATTTGTCAGTGCTAATTTGTCGTCGCGATTTTGTCTTAGCGCGATTTTGTCATTGTACTAATCACATCATCCAGCAATGAGTTCCACAGGGCTGGGTTTCCCCGTGTAACTGATCGATCACCGAGCATTGCAGTCTTTGAAGGCAGAGGGACGATAACCGTGTCCGGCTGCTGGATTGAAGTAGCGCACGTCTATCATTCGTTGTTGCCCTGCGTACAAGTGTAGATATGTACTGGTACTCCAGACAGGTAGTGTTGTCACAATTACCTAACAACCATTTCAATTTCTTCTTAGCGACAGTGTTAGGAAAAATCACATGTAAAATGATCTTGATCAAAGATCAAGATTGCTAGAGAGAAATATATCTAAGATCAAGATCAAAGATCACTAGAGTATAAATGATATAAGATCAAGATCACTTTAAAAGTGATCTAAGATCAAAGATCATACAAATATAGCTATTATATCATGTATGACGTATGATAACCATACAAATGTCCACTGTACGATGCATGAATTATTTAGCACATGTTACTTTAATCAGGCAAATAGGAAATATACACTTGTGAAACAACCATGGGATATAACCATTTATATAGCATTTTATAAGCTGCTTTTTTATTAAATTATAATATAGTTGAAGTTTGTGATTAGGCCTATTATACCATTACTGTATACATGGAATATGCTTACTTTAATTTTTCACTGATATGTCACATGTGAACTAGTCTAAACTTTACTTTACTGTAACTACAATACTAATTAATTAGTAATGATAATTAAATTTAATCAATCATCAAGCAATCAATCAATCAAATAAATTTAAATGTAAATAATGAATAGCAAAGGACCCATTGGGGCGGAGGATGGCAGAATGGGTTACGTGCTGAAGCGTTGGGCTGACAGAGCGAGTTCAAGCCCCGTTAGTGCGGCAGTGCCCCAGTGGCTTTCACACAGGCAGTAATGCCTTCTAAGCCACTTTAAATCATGCTAAGTTTTAAGACCCATGATGGAACCTTGTGGTATTCAGCGACAGCGAGACAACGACTGCACTAACCTTGAGGTGTCGAAGAAAATTGCTTGTTGAATGCAAGCTGCCAGATATTTTCTTATTCGCACAGTTACAGCAATCTGCAACAACTTTTTCTTTATCAATTTTACAAACTTTAAAATACTTTCCGTCTAAAATGCATGGAATGCTTTCTTTTTCCGCCATTTTATCAATACACGGAAAATTGGAAACATTAACTACATAGATACTTAAAATGCAAAGAATGTTTGATTTGTCTGCCATTTTACTCAATACACATAGAAGTTCGTTGATTGATTGACTTAGTTGGGAGAATACGTATAATTTGATCTTTGATCTTCTGTTGATAATAAAGATCAAAATCACCAAAAAAGTGATTTCAAGTCAGAGTCAAAGATCACTATTAAAAAGTGATCCAGATCAAAGATCAAAGATCATGAATTGTGATCTTAGATCGTGATCTTAGATCATTTGATCTAAGATCACTCCCAACACTGCTTAGCGAATGATTTTATTTCCGAAGCCAGGCAACGACATTAGGCTTGAGCCTGATGTCAGTTTCTGAGTCTTCTAGGGAAGTTTGTTAAGGGGCACTCATCGACGATATGTGACACTGTTTGTCTGCTACCACAAGTGCAATTTGTATAGTTTATCACTCCCCACTGGTGGAATGATGCTGCCCACCGGCAGTGACTGGTTGGATAGCAATTGAGTAATCCCCAATCTTGGTGCTCCAGATCAAAGCCGGGTTGAAGCACTATTGTTATTATTATACAAGACAATTTCTAGAGTGCCACAAGCATAGCTAACAAGGCCAAAGTCTAAAGTGCTTTACAAGAATGAGATATTAAACAAGTGCGTTTTCAGTTTCCGAAACCGATCCGGCAATGTTTCGACTGTTGTGGATTAACACCCCTCGAAGGGTCCATCAGATCAGTTGAACGCCGTTTACGATTGGAGATGCTGTCGTCGCTCCGTCTACTGAAGTGCGCCTCCTCAGTGTTCTCCTTGATGACTCTCTATCATTCGTTGGTCAAATGAACATCGTGACCTGTGCCTGTTATTTTCAGCTCCAAAAGATTAGGGAGATTCGTCGTTACATCTCAACATCAGCTGCGATACATCTAGTCCATGCCCTTGTGTTACCTAGGTTGGATTATTGTAATAGCCTCGTCCTCGGCCTTCCTGACTATCAGCTGGGCCGACTACAATTGGTCCTGAACGCTGCCGCCCGGATGATATTCGGTGCCAGGTGGCATGACCATGTTACCCCATTATTGAGGGATAAGCTCCATTGGCTCAAGATCCCGTTTTTAAACGCTGCTCGCTGAACTTCCGAGCCTTGTATGACTCTTTCTGCCCGGAATATCTTTTGGCGTTGATATGCAGGCCGGTGATGATAGACTGTCGCAAACAGCTTCATTCTAGCAAACGATCTCACCTCTATGTTCCCCTACATCCAAGACCTTGAAGCTTGGAGAAAGATCCGTGACTCGGGGCAATCCTCTCCTTTGGAACGCACTTCCAGATTCAGTGACCGTGACAACCAACTTCGAGTCGTTCTTATCAAACCTTAAAAAGCATTTATTTCGTATATCGTATGAGTGCCTTTTGTAAAACGCTCTTGCCTTTGGCCTTTGCCATGCTACAGCGCTGCATAAATTATCCAGTAGAATAGAATAGAATAGAACAGAATAATCCCCAATCTTGGTGCTCCAGATCAAAGCCGGCCTGAAGCACTTATTATTATTGTTATACAGGACAATTTCTAGAGTGCCATAAGCACAGCTAACAAGGCCAAAGTCAAAAGCACTTTACAAGACTGAGCTATTAAACAAGTGCGTTTTCAGTTGTTTCCGGAACCGATCCGGCAATGTTTTGACCGTAAGCAACTTTGAGAGCGAGTTCCACGAGGTGGGGCCTTCACATCGGAAGGACCTGTCCCCTAACCTCACTGTCTTCAGTGGCGGAGGGACGATCAGATGATTGCTAGGTCCAGAGTGTAGTTGAGAGCGGCGTTCTACCGTCGAGGATCTTTCGAACAGTTCGGACAGGTAGGTCGGACAGAATGGGTCATTAAGCGCTCGGTGCACAAGCCAAAAACGCTTAAACAACACGCGCTCGGGGATATGCAACCAATGTAGACGATCCTTCGGCGTGACATGGGCGCTCCATCTGGTTCCATAGATGAGGCGAGCCGAAACATTCAGAACCATCTGAAGTTGATTTTGTTGCCTATCCGGTAGTCCGTATAGCAGACTATTACAATAGTCGATGCGGGCAACTACCAGTGCCCGGACCAAGTCGATAACCGCTGAGGTTGGTAGGTAGCGTTGCACTTCTCTAATCCGTCGCAAGTGAAAGTATCCTGACAGGATAGTATTGTTCAGTTGTGTGTCGAACGAAAGCGACTCTTCGAGGAGTACACCAAGTAGACGGAGCTGGCTAGTGGGTGTTATAGATACACCCTCAACATTGAATGAGGTGCGGTCAATGAGGTGTCCCCTGCGAGGAGTAGCAAACCAGAGAAACTCCGTTTTTGCCGGGTTCAGCGAGAGTCGATTCTGATCGGTCCATACCCGGATGGCCGTTATACACGATTCAGCTTGTGTGCGAAGTTCACCAGCGTCAGACGGTAGGCAGGACAAGTAGGCCTGCATGTCGTCAGCATAGGCATGCATCATAAAGCCAAACGATTCAATGATTTGGCTAATGTCCACAGTGTAGAGTATGAATAATAGCGGACCCAGCACGGAACCTGTGTGGCATGCCATGGAGGACCCGAGAGGGAGTAGACATCTTTCCCATCCAGCTGACCAGCTGGGATCTGTCGTCAAGATAGCTGCGAATCCAGGCAAGGGCCACCCCAGTTAGCCCATAAGAGCACTCAAGCTGGTCAAGCAGGATCCCATGGTCGACTGTGTCGAAGGCGGCCGAGAGGTTGAGGAGGCAGATGAGCGCCTGTCGACCACTGGCCGCCAATTTGATCAAATCAGTGACAATCCGTTGGTGCGCTGTTTCCATCAAGTGCCCCCGGCGGTAAGCAGATTGATTTTTCGGCAGGAGACCATTCACATTCAGGTAGGAAACAAGCCTTTTATTAACCAGTCTCTCCGCCAGCTTAGAAAGAAACGGTAAGTTTGAGACTGGGCGAAAGCTGCCTGGGTCTGCCTGTTCCAGACCTGGCCGCTTAAGGCATGGAAGGACCACAGCCTGCTTCAATATGGCCAGGAATTCACCTGTTCGTAGAAAGGTGGTCATGAGAGCCACTAGATACGGAGCGACCAAATCCACAGACTCCTTCAGAAGCCATGTCGGCAGCGGGTCTGCCTGACATTGTTTGCTGAGCACGTTCCTCACCATGGAGACTACCTCCTCGATTGTCGGAGCCGCAAACGCTTCTAGTGGGGCATCTGTGAGCCTCCGAAGCACCTGAGGGTCAGCTCCCGTTCTGCTCCCGTTCTGCTCCTGATGTCTGCCACCTTCCGATCCAGGAATTGGTGGTAGTTGGAGGCGGAGAAGCTGGACTCATGCATGCGTCTGAGAACATTCCCCAAATGCTTCCAGGTCATGGAGGCGTTTCCCTTGGCGGAATCAATGGCATTTCTCCAGTACCACCTGCCCTTCCTCCGCACCAGGGCCCAACTGTTCTTTAGGGCAAGACGCCACTCAGCGTGCGCTGCCTCTTGAGCCGCGGACTCTGCAGATCTCCGAAACGCCACTGTGGGGTCAGGCACTCGGAAATTATTGGTCACATGTTGAACTGCACAGTTTTGTCGCCATGAATCCGAGATATTTCAAGTTGAGTCTGGAAACGTGACAAAATTGGGGATCTAGATGACAGACGCCAGTTTGGATGATCGAACAGATCCATGTGGATGAGGTCTGGCCGGTGATGAATTTGTCCGATGAATTTAGCAGTGGAGTCGTCACTACGAATGTCAGGTGGTGCTATGTGGCACAAGGCTGAGTCACAGGACAGAAGTAGAACTGATTGTACTTGAAATTGTCCTCATTGTTGAATTGAAGCCGCGATCGATTAGATGTGTATGTGCACTTCGACACCAGGCTGAACCACAGTGCTCTGCTGTTGAGTAGCAGAGTGCTAAAGTTAATGTTCTGAATGTGCCGGTAGTTGCTTTGGCACCCTAGAATGATGTGGCCGATTTTGAAATTATGTTGTTTCTAGCATTCACTTTTGCAGCTGTTTTTTCCAAGTGCTTAGAATATGTGAGTGAGCGTTCCAGAGTCACACTCAAGTAAACTGGATTATGATCATGTCAGACTTTGGAGCCAGTGAACCTAACATACAGCTCATGAGATTATGGAGATGGAACACCACTGAAACTGTTTTCACAACACTGGGCTGAAATCACCATTTCTGTTTGAGATCGACAGAGAATTTAACAGACTGTTACAGGTGGCTTATGTTGAGGTAAAGTCAGCCTTCAACTCAGTGACCGTCAGGCACTTTGGATGGCACGACGGCATGACCACACGAGTACACGTCAATTGCTTGCTATCCGTAGAATTTTTCGCTGCTACTATACTACTTTGCAAATTCTAGATAAATTCACAAGATTTTATTATTACTATCCAGGACAATTTATATAGCGCTGTACGCATGGTTTACAATCCAAAATCAAAAGCACTTTGACAATGCTGACATGTCAATGAAGGTCAGAAGGTGGTGATGTTAAAATCCACTGTGATGATGGAAAGAACTTTGCTGCCGTGAAGAAGTCCGGTGCAGAGTCCCTTAGGAGCGGTCCTTCAGAGAAACTGTAGCCCTATTGACATGCCAACAAGGAACGGAAGATGATGTAAGAGTCCGCAAGTTAGTAGTAGGAGTTATTCCCGCAGATGTAACCATCGGTGAGTTCTATATGGACGGCCCCTAAAGAAGTGGTCTTCTGCAAGAAGATAGTTCCGTCGTCAAAATCGGCAAGTCCGACGAAGGTGGAAAATCCAACGACGTCCAGAACGAATAGTCAACCACGAATCCGCCGAATTTTCACGCGGCAGCCACTAAATAGTGATGGACTTTGGCGCACACTCGACGGGAAGCGACTGACTTGAACTTCCAGACCGACGTGGAAGGTAGAGAACGGCACGAGACGCGTCGGAAACTGAAGAGCGGAACACATTCCTCACGTAGATGGAGACTCCAGCGACGTCCGGAACATAGTCAATCACCGCCACCTTGGCTACAACAATAGCCAACATGGCGGCTTCCAGCCGCAGCGGAGAGACCGACTGGATATTTCCAGAACAACGCGAAACAGAAGAGGATGGCTAAAACTCTTCAGCAAACCGACGAACGAAAAGCAGTCCACATGTCCAACACCAAATTCACCGACAGAGCGTCAGCAAATGCCGAGAAACGACTGCGAAACAACGGCACACACAACGTGTGCTGGCTGCCATAGATAGGTGCCACCATAGAAAGATTTTATTTACTTATTTACTTCTTTGGGGCTATAATATTGTGCAAAATAATTTTTCAAGTCTTCAGCATTAGAATTGTCAAAAGCAAGAATTTTTAAAGAGTTAAACTTTTGGTGCTCTTTGAATCAGGACTAGAGTGTGCCATTTTGACCTGCTTTTGTATCGGTGAATGTGTTAACCCTTTAGCGCCAGGGAATCCTTAAGCAGAAAACTCCATGCAGCCGGGAGAATCCGTCTTAGAAAAGTGCCGGACGCCGGGAATTTTTGCCATTTTTCAGGCAAAACTAAGTTTTTTTCAACTCGTGATCGCTAGGGCTGTATGAAAGCTACAAAATTTTGACATAACGCATTTTAGGACTTTCATTTCTCTTTTTAACCATCCGTGAAGAAAACGGTAAAAAAATTTTGGGGGGTCCCCTGCATGCCCAACAAACAGGCCACCCTCCTGAAAAAGCTACATTTTCAAAGCTCGGTGGCCAAAATTTGTGAGCGGCAAGTTATCTAAGTTGAGCGGCAAAGTTATCAGGAAATAAAAATGGAGCAAAATGTCACAAGAATTGTGCAAATCAGATCAAATATGATGGAGATATAGGGCGGGCTCAGCGTTAAAGGGTTAAGAAACTGAAATGCTTAGTTTTTGGTGGCATTTTGGTGGCACCATTAATTATTCAGCTGAATACAAGGATCACTTGATCTAGTTAAGTAATTCGCGTGCGTGCAAAGATGGTATTTTCTTTAACTGTCCTGCAACTTTCTATGGTTTAAATAATTAATTGCATGCATTTAGATTAGCTGAATTGTCATTTGCTGTTAAATAATTAATGGATTTTGAAATTTCATATTATTTAGTTGGCTTCTTCATGATCCTTGCATGAAAGTTCGATCTTCATATAGTTTATTTCTGGAAGCTGTGGATCGATTCTTTGAAAAACTCCTGCCACTCCTTGTTGACCTTCAGGTTGTGCTAAAACATTTTTATTGATGTCTTTAATACAGGGTGGTGCAAAAAACCGGACTAGTCACATTTAGATTTGGCATTTAATATAACATTGAATGAACTGTAAAATTTCAGGATTTTCTTAATGCATAAGAAATTTCAGTCAAAGTGATGTTCAATCTATGAAAAGTGCTTCCGACCTTTCAGCAAGCATTCTTCAGGAATGTCAAGTTTCACAGCTATGCTGGTGTACACTCGATCATTCTGTGAATTTGTTGGTGTTTGGACTGTGAACAGCTTTTCATCCGTAAACCATGTTCTGGCCAATTTAGCTATGGTTAGTCATCGAGACAGACATTTGCAGGCGGCTAGCCGTTTCACTCTGTCAGCATGTGCTAGCAGCTGCACCCCACATCCCCGAAATGCTTTAAGTCTAATTTAGCACTGCGCTGAACGGTCCTACAGGATATTTCGGTTTCATGTTCAATTTCTCTTGGAGATTTGCTTGTTCCTGATTGGCCTTCTTGACATGAAATCAGTTCCGCAATCTTCGCAACATTATCAGCCGTATGAACCGATCACAGTCGACCACTACCCTGTTTTCTGTTAGTGATGCCAGTTTAGTCAATCTTTTTAATCAAATCATTCAACGTACTTCGCTTCCATTGTAGTCTTGGGAATTCTCTAATCATTCTAAGCAAACCCCATCCTTTTTTGAGACTTAACGCACGAATTAATGATTTATCATCACTTGTCAACAGACACTTCGCCATGACGATAAAAGGCGTAGAATAGTTAGCACCATAGAATATTTAATGTCATTTTCATTTTATATAGCTCTATTTTTCTGTGTCATTTCTGTCTAACGATGGTTTTAAAGCGATAACTACTTTGATTATTCAAGCGATGCAATTTGCAAAAATTAATAGTCCATTTTTTGTGCCACTCTGTACATTTAATCTGTTTCTCTCTGGCGGCTTTTGTACGGCCAGTACACTACGTGCAGTACTGATTTTGTACAGTCTGTACACTATCTGCAGTACTGAAACCCTTGAGACAGTCAAACTGGTGCATTATTATTATTATTTCAGACAATTTATATAGCGCAGTAACATAACTGGAGCTAAAGTCAAGAGCACTTTGCATAGGAGTCACTTATAAGGTATGTTAACCCATTCAACGGGAATTAAATTTTTAGATGCCGTCACCGTACTGGAGAATAATTTTTTGGAAAGGCGTTCTTAAAAAGTGAAAACTGTCAATTTTTTTGAATTTCCGATATCTCAGGCTATATAAGAGCTAAGAAGATGAGGTATACGCCATTGTTTAGCCTTTTTACTCCCCTTTCCAACCATCTGTGCAAAACAAAGAAATTTGGGGGTAGGGTCCACTCTATGGGCTAAAATAGCACCCTCTCTCCTAAAAAATTTTCAAAGCTCCGTAGCAAAAATTTTTCTGTGGTAACCCCGATCGGGTGAGCGGTAAAGTTTTAGGGGAATGTCAGTGGAACAAAGTAAACCAATAAGTTTAAAAATCGGCAAACATTTGGTCCAGATACATCAAATCTAACCCAGCAAGTCGTTTTATTCCAGCGATTTCCTACAAGCGCAGGCCAAGGTTTGACCGCTCGGTCCAAAGAATATTGATTTCCTAGCACAATAGAGCTGAATTAGGTAAAAACAGGTGTCATCTAGCAAATGGATAGATACTAAAGCGATTTATAGCATAAGACGTATCGGATGCGACGCGCCCGACTGTGGAACCGCTACGAAAGTGACTTGACGTATGGGGTACGTTGCGCCCGTTTAACGAAAGTTCGCCATTGACGTATGGGGTACGTTGCGCCCGGTGAAGAGGTTAAATAAGTGTGTCTTTAGGAGCTTCTCAAAACAGCCAATGGAATTTGCATTGAGCACATCATCCGGCAACAAGTTCGACAGGCCTGGGTTTCCCATGTAACTGATCGATCACCGAGCACTGCAGTCTTTGAAGGCGGAGGGACAATCAACAGTGTCCGGCTGCTGGTTCAAAGTAGCGCACGTCTATGATTTGTCTTTGCCCTGCATACAAGTGTAGATATGTACTCCAGACAGGTGGTGTCATTGAGCGCCTGGTATGTAATCAGGCATCGCTTGTAGATGATGTGTTCACAGACCCTGAGCCAGTGGAGATTGTCCCTGAGCAATGGTGTCACATGATCGTTCCAGTGGGCTCCATAGATAAACGAGCAGAAGCATTAAGCACTGACTGGAGATGGCTTATCTGGCTCTCAGGGAAGCCAAGAAGAACTCCATTGCTTTGATCAATCCTTGATGAAATGAGAGCCCGACTCAGTTGTATTGCTACATCTATTAGTATATATCACCAAATGCAGTGTGATTCCAGTTGCTCATTATATTTCAGTTCCAGTTTCAGTTCCGTTTTGCAAAACTATTTTTCAGTTTCCGTTTCAGTTTCAGTTTTGTATATTTTTCAGTTTCAGTTTCAGTTGCAGGTATTTTTCAGTTCCAGTTTTTAGTCGTTCTAATAAAAACGCAGACATAGGATGAAAGCCATACATTTAAATACTGTAGCAACAGTAGCATTACAGCACAGCGTTTATTTGACATTTCATATTCATTTTTATTCAACTGGTTATAAGGGCACACAGCCTGAAAGTCTCTACATTACACATGTGAAGTTTAAAGTTAGTAGAAACAAAGTTATTTGTGAATGGGTTAATTTCTAACAGAGCATCATACCAGTTACATACATAACTTAAGTAAATAAATTGCTTACATTAATCATTCATTTTCTTTTGGCTTCTTTCTCGCGATACTCAGCAAATGCGGCATTGTGACAACTCTCTAGATGACTTTTAACATTTGTTGAATTGCTGCCCGCAATTAACTTTCCACAGGGCAAGTTGTTAGACAGTAACAAGACATTTACTTTTGTCGGCAATCTTATCATACTGAAAATATTCCCAAATCACACTGTCTTTTTGACGGCCACTGGTTACCTTAAAGCTCATTGTTAAAATGTTACTATAATATTTGATTAGTTGGCCTATACAACTGTCACGTCAATGCGCAGGAAACTAGACTGTCACCAGCGACAAACAAAACAATACAATAAAGTTGGAACTTGCATCGAGTCCCGATCTCTGCTAAAGTAGGTCAATCAGCAAAGCAGCGTGTACTCCGTGCGGGCCTTACAGGCTTGGTAGACGAATACCGTCAATTAAGGGGTCAAATAACTACTGTCACTGCGGGGGGCGTGACGTCCTGTTGCCCAGGCCGGCAGCGAGCAGTAAACAACTGGACTATTGAGTACTGACCTACGTGTGGACAATAGATCAACAGCCCGCCTGTCATGCACACAGCTGCACTGATGTTCGCCTACCATATTCAGATTACTGAAACTGAAACGATACTGATATGACTCGATTTTTCAGTTTCAGTTGCTTATTTTCCAGTTTCAGTTTTAGTTGCAGTTTTGCGTATTTTCCAGTTCCAGTTCCCGTTAACGGATTTATTATTTATCAGTTAACGGATATTTCAGTTTCAGTTTCAGTTAACGGGAATCACACTGACCAAATGTTTTGAATTCTGCACAGATGCTAATAGCAGACACGTGTCACGTTGTTTATATGATCCGCGAATGACAGTGTCTCGTCAAAGATAACGCCTAGCAAGCATATGGAGATGGGGACGGGGCAATGACAACATCCTCTGTCTCAAACGGTGTCCTGCATATTAGAGACTTCCTTCTCTGGGAGCAATGCCAAAGGAGCTCAGTCTTCCCTGAATTAAGCGATAGACGATTGGTTGTCATCCAAGATTTAAGCTCAGTTATACACTCTGTAATACTGCTCCGCAGCTGTGCGAATCGAGTCCAAAGGATTTTATAATCCGGCCAACGTCAGCGACATATACTATAAACAGAAGGGCTGAATATAGACCCTTGGCACACCACTCAGGACATTACTGAATGGTGACGTTCAGCCATTGCAGCAGACTGACTGCGTTCTGTCTGCTACATAGTTCTGGAGCCAGGATAAGATCTGCCCTTTGAGGCCATAAGATATATCGAGACGTCAAACGAGGGTGGCATGATCGACCGTGTCAAAGGCCGCGGAAAGATTGAGGAGGCAAAGCACAACTATATGGCCATTGGTGATCGCATCTACGATGTCATTATAGATTCTTAGTATGCATATTCTGGGTTTTAGCATGATTTTAAAAATAGTTGTTTGCAATTGTTTCTATAGTCTGACAGATTTATCATTAAAATTCTCAAAACAACTGTTGTTGGGAGTGTGTAGCATTTTCTCCACTGACTTCTATCCTTCCTGACAATATTAAATGTTAGTCTTTGTTTTCCTCTTGTGCTGCATCCCTTAGCTTTCCCATTGTTAACAAGTTTTCCAATCCATTTTCTCTCATTATGCATTCAAAAAACATTAATTGTCTTCCTTTTATTGTTTTTATTGGCTTCTATATTGGTGTTTGTCATTGCCAACACTTCCTCGCTTGTCTTCTTCTCTGTCCAGGATATCTTCATCATTCTCCGTATGAACCGCATTTTTGGCAGCTTCTTGATTGATTACAAAATAGTAAATTATTAATTAACTATTAATGCTTTCACTTATTTCTAATTGACTTATCGACATTTTCTTTGCTCTTTATTGAACTTACAATGTTCTTTTGTATGGATAATAATAGAGTGATGTAATGCAACTTAAGTCTATCAACTGCAATACCATTGGCAAGGATAGCAAGTTACAATGTCATTTGCAGAGGAATTAGCATATATGTACAATTAGTTTGCTCATGTGTGCATAGGATAACATAGAAAAGTCGCAAACTATCAGTCAGGCACAACACCTGCTGCAGGCACCTGCTGGCGGCTAGACGCAGCACCCCTAGCGATAAAAACCAGAACCAGTGGCGTAGCCAGGATTTTCCAAAGGAGGGGTTATGGTTCCCAACTTCCCAAAAAAATCTTGAGAAGCAAAAAACCAAAAAGGTGATGATTTCCCAACTTCAAAAAACCTTGACAAGCAAAGAAAGTTCAATTAACATTAATATTTTCTTGATTAATTGAGTTATTTAGGTATATGAACACGTGCAACTATAATGATATTTTTGTTTTTTTTCTTGTCTGCTACCTTAAGCCCACCCACAGAATAATAATATAATAATATGCACTAAACTAAAGAGACCTCTTGCGAACTGTTTGCAAATAAACTAAAGTTGCTTACAAGCGCCCCCTGTAAAGTGCTCTTGACTTTGGCCTTCGCTATGCTTATTGCACTATATAAATTGTCATAATAATAATGATGATGATGATGATGATGATGATGATAATAATAATAATAATAATAATAATTTAAACAATTTTTTGTCAGGCAACCAAGGGGGTTTAACCCCAACCCTTCTTTGCTACGCCACTGCATAGAGCTTTTGGAATAAATGCTAGTCATACCATCAATCAATCAGTCAAGGAGGAAACTGCCCTTTGACCCACCCCTATGGTTAAGTAAGGGAAGAGGAATGAGAGCAGATATAGAGGCACTAGCATGACCCAACATCCACAAGCCATTCATTACTTGACCAACCTAAGTCTCTTTAGTGCTGTAGGCCTTGGAGAAAGCTGCTGGATAAAGTTTCATCAACAACCTTTTCAAACAACTGCTCAATAATTATATTCTAGCAGACACACTGTTGTCTTGGAATAAAAATAGCAGGTCTTACTATAGAAATCACATGTTTGATTTTTACAATTCCTGAAATCAAAACTTTTAGGGCAGATAATAGGTTATGTTTCTGAATCATATCAAATCAAGAAAAATGATATATTTTGGACATGTTACCAGAAAAATAGAAGACTCAATTGAAAACTCAATAATAACGGGTTTGACAGAGGGAACCAGGAGGCAAGGCAGACCAAGAACCAGCTGGATAGATATCATTATGACATGGACTAACATGAAAGGAGCTCCACTAATGGAAGCAGCTAGAGAAAGGGAGCAGTGGAGAATTATTGTTCAACGTTGCAGCCAACCTTCGCGCAGTGACGGCGGCTTCATGACTTGACATAGGTTACAGTATGTGTGAGAGATTTGAAATCTGGGGTTAAATGAAGAAGTGCATAGAAGAAACGACAGACATAATTCTCAAGGCAGAATGAAAAGAAATCAAGCAGAAATGGATGACTGCAGAAATACTAGATCTCATGAAGGAAAGAAAGAAATTTAAGAGTTTCTGCAGCCAGCAAGCAAAACAGGGATACAAAGACATTCATTACAAAATAAAATGTCAAGAATTTGAGGAACTGGGCAAATGACATAATCTTTTGTTCTATAAGAAGGCAAAAGAAATGATGCAATTCAGCAAAAACACTTCAACAGGACTGAAAGACAAACATGGTAATCTCTTGAAAAATGAAGAAGAAAAACTAAACAGATGGGAAGAATACGTGAAAAATTTGTACACAGACAACAGAGGAGAAGAAGAGAACTGAAATTCAACAAATGCTCAAAATTTAATAACAAGCAAAGAAGTGGAATTAATAATAAGAAAACTGCCAAAAAGGAAATGTCCTGGACCAGGTGAGATACCAGCCGAGGTTTTACAGAGACTTGGGCATAGAGGAATAGAGATAACAACAACACTAATAAACAAAATATGCAATACAGGAGAAATACCAGATGAATTTCTAAAATACATATTTATTCCCATCCCTAAGACTAACAAGGCAAAGGAGTGCAATAATTTTAGGACAATAAGTCTGATCTCACACTCCTCAAAAATTCTGCTGCATTTAATAAAGGACAGAATCACTTCAATAATAGAAAATCTCATTCCTGAAAATCAAACCGGATTTAGAATAGGCAAAGGCACAAGAGAGGCTATCCTACAACTATGAATTATACATGAAAGGAATCTAGACATGAAAACGGATGCTTGCATATGCTTCATAGATTTTCAAAAAGCTTTTGGTAAAGTAAAGCATTACAAATTAACCTCTTTACCGGGAACCTCAAATATATCCGTTCATTTTACATTTGGTTACAGTTAAATACAGGGTAAAGGGGTTAAGGGAAACCATGAAACTAGCAGGGATACCAGGCTTGGAAATAAAGCTGATAGAACATCTGTACTGGAATGAAGAAACTTGTGTCAGGACTAAATCAGGATAAACAAGATATTTTAAAATCCGAAGAGAGTAATACAGGGATGCATACTGTCACCCATATTATTTAATCTCTATAGTGAATACCTACTATTGCGACGTTCCGTTGCTAGGCTGACTTACTGACTCATCTTTGCTTTCGGACTAATGGCAGACGCTGCACTCAGAAACTCTGGCTTGGGGCGCTGGACTCAGCCGGGGCAGACTAAGCCGGTGAGCAGGCGTAGAGCTGAGGAGAGAAATTATAAATATGGCTGGATGTAAGAAGCCAGGGAAGGAAAAGAGAGAAGAAACCGATCGAGGAAAGAGAGGAAATCAATCGGAGAAAGTGGGGAAAGGAGTCGGGTGAAGAAGAATGCTTGAAGGTTGTTAAGTGACAAAGGAGTCGAAGGAGGAGAGAAGGAAGAAGGACTTTGACTCGAGCATAACGACAGCAGCATCTGGACCAGATCATAATCAGAGAAGTTGATTAAAATTGTTTTAGAAGTTATTATCATTCTGCTTATATTAATTGCTTGTCATACATTGTCTAATTGCCATTTATATTCTCAAGTGAAATCTTATCGATGTTGCTATGATTAACCAAGAGGGTAGCTCTAATGAACATTTATAAGGTTGCTAATATAATTCACCGATAGATTATTGCTTTATGTGAGAAACGAAAGGCTTTCCCGTCAGTGCTATTGAAACGGAATATGTATTGTTGTTATTTGGCCATATATAATGAACACTTTCAGAGACATCATTAGGAATTAAGACTTTAGGTTATACAGTACATGTTTGAGATATTTCTATTTCATGCATTTTATATGCTCTATTATATTCTTGATTATATTATATTCATTATGCCATTTGTTCATGTTCATCGACGGCTTCACCTTCAGTCCAGTAGACAAATCCAACTGTGCGTTCCACCTCCGTCGAAGACTGTTAAGTTCGGAGAACGATCATTCTCGCACGGAAATCCCCTCCTTTGGAATTCTTTGCCGGACTGCGTGTCGTCCGTCACCTCCTTTGGAGAGTTTGTGAACAAACTAAAGACGTATTTATTTAATATCTCATTTCCGCGTTCCTTGTAAAGCACCCTTGACTTTGGCCCTTGCTATGTTACGGCTCTGTATAAATTGTCATGAACAATAACAATATTAACTGAAAATGAAGAAGCCTTTGAAGACCGTGGTGATGAGCATAGTTAAGATAGGAAAAGAATATGGAATGGAATTAAACTTGAAAAAGACAAAAGTCATTATAGTCAGCAAAGAAACTCAGAAAAAGTGCAATATCGTCATAGAAAATGTATAGCTTCAGCAGGTGGAAGGTTATAAGTATCTTGGGAGTTATATCACAGGCGACGGTCGAAATGAGAAGGAGATCAGAATAAGAATAGGTATGGCCAAGAAAGCCTTTTGGAAGATGAAGGAGCTCATGAGAAGACATCTCAACATCGAGTGCAAGAAAAGACTTGTCCTATGATACATCTTCCAGTGCTGACATGTGGATGCGAAACTGGGACAATGAACAGGAAAATTTTGAAAAAGATCATGGCCTTTGAATTATGGTGTTACAGAAGGATCTTGAGAATGAGCTGGATCGACAAGGTTACAAACGACAGTCATAGAAAAAAGCAAAACAACAGCAATGTGGAAACAGGAAAGAATACGAAGAAAAATATCCTACGCTAGGCACGTCATGAGAGGTTCAACCAGAGACCTACCACTGATAGTAATTCACTGGATAACAAATTTTTACAAAAGTCATGTAGCAGAAATAAAATTAGTGATTTGTTATTAATCTTTATGTGCTGAACACGAATATGACCTAAAAATGCTCTGTCAGGTCTGTTTTTTTGTAATATGCAAATTATTTTATTGTTTATAACACAAAATGCATGGCAATAGTAATATGCCTATGGTTAATACCTGCACACAAGTCATGGACTTTATCTTAAATTTCTTTGCCAGTCTCTTGTACATCTACAGGTTTGGTAGCTTCTGGCAGAGTGTCCAGCAGTCTTCTTCATTTTCAGTTAATAGGCTGGTGTCATCTATATATCTGATGTTGTTTATATTGTATTCTCCTACTTTAACTCCAGATTCAGGGCCTCTGATAGTAGGTATTCACTATAGAGATTAAATAATATGGGTGACAGTATGCATCCCTGTATTACTCTTCTTCAGATTTTATTGATACGTAGTAGGTGTGACATTGCCTTCTAGAAGATTCTTTTGTGGGAGTCTTGAACCTAGCAATTCTGCTTTGTTCTTGGATAAGTCCAAATCACGAACCAGGTCATTAGTTTCTCCTGTGTTATTTCATGTGGGGTTGATGATATGCCACAGTGGAAAATCTTGATCACTGCATGCTGATGGACTAAGAAAACCGGTCGACTTGCCCCATTCTTAATCTGACGAATCAAGATGGTATTCTGCTGGAGGTTTGGGAATAGGAAGTCCCTCACCATGTGGAACTGATGGAATGTTGGGGTACACTAATCTGGATTTCGTTTGTTTCTTTAACCCGCTGGGAAGAGTAGGAACGAAGCAGAAGTAACAGTCATTAATGTGGTTGGCTCTCTCCACACCATGGGGACTGCAAGTTGCATTGATGGTCTTTTGCCATTCAGCCACTGTGACTTCTGTGCTGCACCTGTAGTACAGCATATATGAGGGGCCCAAGACTTGTCTTGGTTCCCAATCTTGCATCCAAAGTAAAAATGGTATGCCTTCTTCACTTGAGAAGTGATGCCTTTCTTCTGTTTGGCAAATGTCACTTCCCCGCAAATATAACAGAAATTGTCCGCAGTATTTATGCACTTTCAAGACATTAGTGTTTAGTCTTTTAACTAAATGAATAAAATACTAACAGTTTCATGTAATATTAACTAAAACTTCTCATGAAGTCGGAAATATTTTAAATGCTCATACTTTCTGACCGGTCCTTATACTGTATAATACACTGCTGACATCAGCTTACATCATTAGCAGCCTGGCAGTATTACTGCATTGCAGCATAAAATTATGCAATAAACTCTGGATGATGATGTAAGTATGGTGGCATTATGCAATGTGATGAAATATTTCATATATTTCATAATTTTATGCTTGTTTATGATTTTGTTACAGTCCTAGTAGTATTATTTACCTACATAGTAGGTAAATTTACATGGTAAGACATTGAAAATGAGCTACATAAATTATCTTCAAAACTAGACATAAAAAATTTTGTTCGTGGTCATATATGTTTTCAGGACTCCACAACATTACATATTATGACATTTTAAAGTCAGTTACATTTTCACTATTGACCAGTGTAATGGAAGGCAGAATAGAAGGAACAAGGGGAAGGGGGCAACTGAGAAGAAGCTGGATGGACGACATCTTTGACTGGAAAAACTCAAAGAACTATGGAGCCCTAAAAAGAGCGGCAGAAGATAGAGAGAATTGGAGGAAAATGACTGTCAACCCTCTGACAGAGGACGACACATAAAGAAGAAGTGAGAGATTTATGTCTTTTGCATGCCACACAATAGTGCAGCTTAGAGGAACATTGGTTGCAGTTCCAATGCCACAGCAGTTGCTGCTACTGACTATAATGGACGAGTTTACAGAATTAGAAGAACTATATCTGTCTTTAAAATTTCTTATCATATTTCAGCTGATAGGTGTATATAATTAATCAGTATTTATAATATTTGATGTTTGATAGTTCTGTAATGGAGGACCAATCATTGCTGTTCAGATTGAGAATGAATATGGGTCATATGGAGATGATTTAGAATACCTGGAGTTTCTGAAACAAGTAAGATTCCTTTTATGTTATTTTTTTCTGTTCAGTTAGAAGTTCATGTTATTTGGAGCTTTGATAATAATGAATTGGTCATCAACCTTAAATGCTATACAGGCTGTTTTAAAATCTACTCTGAAACCAGTGTACAACTGTACATGTGATTTAAGAAAGAGCTGACATTCCAATGAGCTTTGAGGGCATCAAGTTGATGACTTAAATTTGGATGTCATTTGTAGATTCAAGATTACATCAGATTTGCCTCAAATTGCTTGGTATCATATAATCAATTGGTTTCACTTGCCTAATTGTAGTGAAGTATTTATTATAATAGTGACTTTATTTACATTTGTCCATTTTCATTCAGCAAAACTGACAAATTTATTAAATTACATGTGAAATGAAAAATCATTTCTTGTTCACATATACAGATGAAGTTGTTCATGAGTAGGAAGTCAGGATGCATTGCATTGTATCTGTCAGATCTAGGATATTGTTCATAGGAGGACAACTGTTTTGAGAACACTTGGTTTGGAAAATTGGTCACAATGTAATTGGTCTCAAGACTCTTGCACATTGGTCACAATACCATTGGTGACAGCCTGACAGGGCATTTGGTTTTCCCTCCTATATACAGTATGTATATATGTAAGTATAATTGCATATATGTGTATATATACACCGTATATACAGGGGCATAAGTTGCACATTTTTGCATCAGATTTTCAAGTTGGGTCTTATACAAAGAGGCAACTTATCTATTGAATTTTCACCGAGATCACAAGTCAGACACGCGAGAATTCGCTCCTGTAAAAGTGCTAGATAACTCAGGAATGCGCAATAGGAAGTTAAACAATTGTTGTATTTGTCTATATAATGTGACATGAGGCATTATCAAAATAGACAACAATGTTTATTATGGTACACTTTGACATTGCAATTAATAATTTTAATTGGCAGTCATGTTTAAGCGTCATTCATGAAATTAGACTGGATTTAGAAATTTGATGAATCTTTAGTGCAGGGGTGTCATCATACAGCCTGCGAAAGCTTTTCATCCAACCCGTGTGCAAGGCTGAATACAAGAAAAAAACTTTATGTTTAAGCAAAGTTACTTTACTTATTTAAGGTGTGTTAAAAAGGTACATATATATGAAAATTGGAAAGTACATATGTGAAATTCAAATTTTTTACATATGATATAAATGAAATAAGAATTTTTGAAACAATTTTTTATATACTGTTTTGTGTAATAGACCTACAAATCTGGCCCATGACAGCCACAAAAACTGTTATGTAGCCTGCTATATGAAATGACTTTGACACCTTTGCTTTAGTGTCTTTGTGTTTAAATAAGCAATACAAAGCAATCGATTGTATGCAAACAACAACATTTTTAGTGCAATCGGTACGTAGAACCATTTTACCATGGTTAACAGCTTCGCAGAATGTGAGGTCGCCATTTTAAAATCCATGGAAAGGAACGATGATGAGCGATAGTGACAGGGCCAGAGCTAGCCAATCGGGCGCCCCCTTCGTATTTGGCGCCCCCGGCAGTGACAGACTGTTTCCTTGCAGATACATCTTAACTTCATAAATCTATTGGCAATATGAACTCAATATAAACAATCTTCGAAGCAATCTGCACGCATAACAGACTTCTTCGTTATAATACAATAATAATAATAATACCTTTATTTTACAGAGAAAAAATGTAGCCACTACAACAACTGTGATTTACTGGCTTTCATGTTAGCAAATCTCTCTTTTAGTTCAGTTAGACCCTACAGTATGTCCAAATTAGAACATACATAATTTTCTATTGCAACTAGGGCCAGGTCTAAAAGTCTTTCATGGGCGATAGTTGATCTCAAATAGATTCTTAATCATTTTAATTAGGAAAATGATCATTTTCCACTGACCACACTGACAGGAAGTGTAAGCAAGATCCGTAAAGCAATGGCCATCTTGGGGAAAGTGAGATGGTTTAAATGACTAAACTTTAGAGTTTCATGTGGATTAAGAAACTGATTAGACTCCGATTTAAATAAAACTCTAAATGTTGAAATTTCCTCAAATAATAATCCAGCTACATCTTTTTTATTATCTGTTAAAAGGACCTCCAGATCCAGACAATTTCAACAGTAGCTGCCCTTCGCTTTCTATTTGCTGCACCGGAGAGTTTCTTTTTGGAATCTATATTCATAATCGCAATTTAGAAATGATTACTCTAATAGGCCTAAAGGGAGGTATCAGTAATTTATTTGTTGCACTCTTGTCGATTGATGGCGCAGAATGGACATAGCCAAAATTCTCCGCTGGCCAAAAATACCCCGTCCTCCCTTACTCTGAATATTTCTTTTTATGTCTAG
The DNA here is from genome assembly GCA_018105865.1 of Metaphire vulgaris. Taxonomy (NCBI): domain Eukaryota; kingdom Metazoa; phylum Annelida; class Clitellata; order Crassiclitellata; family Megascolecidae; genus Metaphire; species Metaphire vulgaris. Next base: position 9,019,883 of record CM030833.1, on the reverse strand, counting down.
AAAAGAAATTTATGTAACCTTATTACAGAATGTAGTTGAATTCGTTTACTTAATCACAGTAAATTCACGCATTTAGTAATTACTACTGAGATAATATCTCTCTCCTATGGGGCGATCGAATTGAATCAATGCAATCATATCTTGCATTCGAGTGAATGGTCAAAATCTAGCCATCGTCTTTATTTCAGTTAACCTAAACGTCCAGGGTACGACGTGACGGCGGTTTCCGGATGACAAAACTGTCAAAACAAAAGAAGCACAAATGCGATATGTTCGTCTCAATATAATATATCAAGTAATCAAGGATTACATAAATTTGAACACAATATTCTAACTTCGTTAACAAAGAGATACCTGTGCTACCGCGCGTAGAAATTAATATTCATAACAGCAGTCAGGTCACGTGTGACAAATAGCCTAAGTAGGCGCCGGTTCATAAAAATTTGTAGGGCCTAAGCTCGTCTTGTTTAAATAATATATCTATTATAGTTCAATTCTATATAAAGAACAGTATAGTAGGCTAAAGTAGCTGATCATCTGTGCTAAAGACTTAACAGAGCGTCATCTCAATAATTGATCACTTCGGAAATTTGGTGCCCCTCAAAAGCGTGCACCCCTCTGGCTCACGGAGTGGGTTGCTCCAGCCCTGGATAGTGAGGTTAATCGCATGAAATCAAAAATTGAGTCTGACACAATGCACTATCATAATTTAATCCAGAGAAGTTAGTTTTCCAATGTATACAAGGATTAAATAGCAATGGAAACAGTGATTAAGTGGCACAACATGCTGACTAATAATATCTCTGTGCCATAGAAAAAGCATATCGTGCCATGTCGCTAACGTCAACATCCTCCTCCATACTGGGCTTCTGCCACTCCTCCACCCTGAACACCGACGTTTGCCTTTGGGCACTTAGCTTGTTTGGACCAAACCAGATTCTACACTACTGTGTTGATCTAGCCCCAAGGAGCCTGCATGACGACTTGTGGAAATGCAAACCTGGCTGCCTAAGAAAGAGATAGATCAACCAGCTTCAGCAACAAACTGATGCCAACCCTGACTCTATGGCATCAAATCATCACATGTAGCCATGTTCAACTGGTGACCCTGTCGCCCCGATGGCTACACGTAGATGATTATGATGATGATGGCGATAATATATAAGCCGTGTTGTAGTAGACAACCTAAGTTTTCATATTGCAAACGTCAATGCCGGTGTAAAGAGTGGTGAAAGGCTAACAGTAGGATGTTCCTAGGCTGGCATGCGGGTCGTCAGTTGTTAGAGCAACCCCGGTATTTGCAGCCGTGGGCTAATTGTCATTCAAAATGCATTCAGTTGGTTGAAAATGGGTTATGATAATTGGTTGCATAAAGCTTTTTTGCCCGTATGGTAGATAAAGAATGGGTGGTATTATTTTAGTCGACACTATGCTACTCTTCCTTCACTGGCAGGTCGTAATGTAATGTAATGTGGAATTTGTATAGCGCCTCTTCTATTTCTACTCAGAGGCGCTCCTGGCATTGGAGTTACAGGGTAATGTAGTGAGACTTTAGCTTTCGCATTGAGCAGAGCGAGGGAGTAAGAAGTGATTCCCGAATGGATGGGTTCAAGGCATTCCAGAGGGAGGGTCCAGTCACTGCAAAAGCCCGACGCTGAGTAAAAGCAGTGCGTGATCTGGGGACATAAACATAAACTCAATGTATTCTGATCTGATTCCTCTCACTGGTTTTGTTATGCCTCGTGGCCATTTTCATTAGAAATTTATACCTTTCAATTTGCATAATGCCCGGCTACATTTTCTAGGCTTGTTCAGAAAAGTGGTAGATCATTTGGTCAAAAATCATTTTGTTGAAAATAATGTAAAATCTCAAGTATAATGTGTATTTTTAAACTCCAAATTTTCCATAAAGTTAGGGGTTCGTATTATGCTAATATAATACTAAACTTGGGAAATTTTGGATGAACGTTTTTTGGAGACATGAATAAAGTAATGTTTACTGGTGTGTGAATTCCATAACAGCAACTATGGGTTTTCATCCAAATGATTTCAAAGTAGAAGGAGACAGAAGGCGAAGAAGACCAAGAAAAAGATGGATGGGTGACATCAGAGCAGATCTGGAAACAGAAAACATGACATTTATAGAAGGATGCAGATTGATGCATGATGAATAAAGTTTAAATGTTTTGTATCTAACTATTGCCACCATGCATGCAGAAAGTGAAGATGATGACGACGGTGATTTTGAAGAAATCATTTGTCAGAGTGATTTTGACCAAATGAATTTCAACCACATGATTTCAAGAAAATGATCGCCTACCAATTTAAGGTGTTGACTGTATTAAGAAATTTCACAAAATTGTTTTATTCAGTGATATTCTATCAATTTGCAATAGTAGGAAGTTATTGAATTATTTATAGGCATTGGAAAAGAATGGCATTTGTGAATTACTTTTCACATCTGATAATGGTGCAGGCATTCAAGGTGTAAAGTTACCAGGAGGTAGGCACTTATTGCTTTTGATCTGTTTTGCATCAAGGAGTATTGTTACCTTCTCATTAAAGTCAGTGTTCAAGAATTCAGTGAGTCCAGTTTAAAATTCATTGAAATTCACAAAAGTGCTGCAGATGATTGCTAAAGCCTAAGTAGTGGCATTGTGCTAGCACATGCTAGCATGAATCATTTGACTTTGTTTGAGTTATTCAAGTCATTTTGTAAGGAAATTTTGAAATTGTTTTGCAATATGTGGAACTGAATTTTGTTGTAAGTTTCAATATTTTTTAAATTAATAAAATTCAATTTCTTGAACACTGATTAAATCAGCTACAATTAGAAACAGTGGACACATCTCACTAAGCACTTCCAAGGAGCAATTTAAGACTTCTAAGTTTCTGTTATTATTATTATTGTTCTTATTATTATTGTTATTATCATCCTTATCATTGTTTATTTATTGACAATTTATATAGCGCAGTAGACAAGGCTAAGGCCTACAACAAGAGCGCTTAACACAGTTCATATCCAATATTAAATAAATGCGTCTTCAAATTTCTAATGAAAAGTCCAGCTGAGACTGCTCCAGTCACATTGTCTGGAATAGAGTTCCACAGGGTGGGATTCCTCCACGAGAATGATCTATCCCCAAACTTAGGGGTCTTGGACGGGGGAGGGACCAACAACTGCACTCTCCGACTGGACCTGAGAACCGATCTCCTCTCAATCACAGTTGATCTTCGTACAAGCACAGTTAGATAATCAGGACAGAGTGGATCGTGTAAAGCCTGAAACGTAAGCCAACAGCGCTTGTAGATAGTGCGCTGTGGAACACGGAGCCAGTGGAGTTGATCTCTAAGGAGAGGAGTCACGTGGTCACCCCAGCGACAGCCGAAGATCACTCGTACAGCCTGGTTCAGCACTGATTGTAGGCAGTTCAATCAATCAATCAATAAACTTCTATGGCGCCACTATCATAATGCCCAGGGCATCAGCCGATGGCGCACCAAATCCAAATAGAATTAGAGCCAGGTCAATCCGGAAGATCAGTCAGAACAGCGGGGGAGCAATCTAAGGGGGATAAGCCAAGTCAAACAGGTAAGTTTTAAGACCAGATCTAAAAGATGATAAATTTTTAGTTTTGCAAAGTGATATTGGTAATGAATTCCAAAGCTTAGGGCCACACACTGAGAAACAACTAGTGCCAATGACAGTGCGAGAATAAGGAACAACAAATGAAAGTCCTGCCGAATACCTAGTTGACTGAATAGTAGGTCGAGGGATTAGTCGCATCTTAAGGTAATAGGGATCATTATATAATATGGTTTTAAATACCAAAAGACAAATTTTATAATTAATTCGGTATTTGATAGGAAGCCAATGTAGGGACTGTCTAGCTGGAGTAATATGTTCAAATCTTGGAGTTTTGGATATTACTCTAACTAAGGAATTTTGTACTCTCTGGAGTTTCTGCATATTTGAATTTGTGATGCCGAAAAGCAGGGAATTGCAATAATCGAGGCGACTAGATACCAATGCATTGGCTAACTGAATAAGAACAGGCTTAGGGAGGAGATGTCTGATGCGATAGATGTCCCGAATGTGATAATGAGAAATTTTGCAAACTGAACTTATGTGACTGGTAAAAGAGAGGGAAGAGTCAAATATCACACCAAGGTTGCGAGCAGAAGTACTTCTAGGGACAACAGTGGAATCTCCTAATACTACGGATTTCAGAGATTCAAATTTAGTCAATTGAGCTGGAGTACCTAATAGGTTCAGTCTAGTATCCGAAAGTCCAAGAAGCACACTGTTACAGTAATCAATTCGTGTCAGTACCAGGGCCCGCACTAGCTTGACAGCCGCGCTCACTGGCAGGTACCGTTGAATCGACCTCACTCTCCGCAGTTGGTAGTGGCAGGAGCGTATCAGATTGCTAACGTGAGAATCAAAGGATAGAGTCTCATCTAGGAGCACTCCCAGAAGACGTAAGCTCTCGGAGGGAGCAATGGCTGCATCTCCCACCACAAACGGGGCATGACTTAGCAGATGCCTTCTCCTGGGGTGCTCATCCACAAAAATTCCGTCTTGGCCGGATTCAGTGTGAGCCGATTCTCTTCCGTCCACATAACAATAGCTGCTATACAGTCAGTGAAATGAATCCGTAGTCGCTCCACTTCCGAGGGTAAGCATGACAAGTAGATCTGTCCATCGTCTGCATAACTATGCGGCGTAAGACCGAAAGCCTTGATGATGCGATAGACATTCGCTGTATACAGTATGAATAGCAAGGGCCTAAGACTGATCCTTGCTTCCGTGTTGGACTTGACGCTCCGAAGACATTTGATTGTTCCACCACACTGCCTGTGTTCTATCAGCTAGATAGCTCTTGATCCAGAGAAGTGGAAGGCCGTCCAGACCGTAAGATATATCCAGTCGCTGGGTGAGGATCTGGTGATCCACCGTATCAAACGCTGCTGAAAGATCGAGTAGGCAGAGAAGTGCTACTCGTCAATTCGAAGTCACATCCACTAGGTCATTAAGGATTTTTAAAATGGCAGTCTCTGTAGAGTGTCTTCAACGATAGGCAGATTGCTCATCAGGCATTAGACCATTCTCGCACAGATGTCCCACCAGCCGCTTGTTTACAAGTTTCTCCAGCAGCTTAGAGAGAAAAGGTAAATTGGATACCGGTCTGCAGTTGTTGAGGTCGGACAAATCCAGTCCCAATTTCTTCAGGTGAAGGACTACAATCGCGTGCCTCCACGTCGATGGAAATTCGCCAGTTTCTAATGAAGCCGTCATGAGCATCGTCAGAAATGGTGCCAGCTCCGCGATAGATTCCTTCAAGAGCCACGTAAGGAGTGGGTCAGTGGAGCAGTGCTTGTTCAGGGACGATCGCACCACTGCCATCACCTCAAGCGGTGGGGCAGAAAATTCCGTGAGATGTGGGCTGTCGTAAGAAGAGAAATTCGCCGGGCCCGCCGTGGCCGTCCTTCCTCGAAATCTCTGATCTTTTCCTCGATGTGTTGGTGATAGTCCTCTGCATTAAAGCCCGGATGTGCAGTCGAGTTGCTATCATCCTCCCCCAGAAGCGAGTTCAGAAGCTTCCAGGAAGTGGCCGATCATCTAATTGCTTCCCTGGACGCAGCTCGCCAAGCTCACTGGCTTCAACTCACAGAAAGTCTGGACTTCACCCACTTAAGTAGGAAGGCCTGGAAGCTCCTTCATGGACTGGACGCCGGCAGCCAACCTCCTCCCGTCTTCCACCCTCCTGTATCTCCAAATTCAGTGGCCAGCCACCTAACTCAAGTTGGCTGAGCCAAGATAGACCCAGACTGGAAAAGAGAAATTTTTCATGAGTGGAAATCCCACCTCCAGTTGTCTGGTCCAGTTCCAAAGCCTTCTCTCTTCACTCTGACTGAATTGGAAGATGCATTGAAGAAGGTCAAACCGGGAACGGCTGCTGGCTACGATAACATTACCCCAGAACTTTTCATTAACCTGGGCACTGTGGTCAAGAAGTGGCTCACTGCATTTCTATCCCATATCATAGAGTCTGAATCTATGCCCAAAATCTGGCGTTGTGCGAAGATAATAGCTGTTTTGAAACCAAAGAAAGATCCAACACTAGCTGCCAGTTATAGACCAATATCTCTCCTTTCCGTGTGTTAAAATCTCCTTGAAAGGTTGTTGCTGTCGCGAATAGCCCCTCTCACAGAGGAATTCTTAACCCGTTCCAGGGGGATTTAATTTTTTCAAGTCGTCCCCAATCGGGGTATTTAATTTGGGGGAAAGGCGTTCATGTGAAAATGTGAACATACAAGTTTTAAACTTACTATATTTCAGGCTATATAGAAGCTAGAAAGATGCGGTTTGCACCGTTGTTTAGCAGTTGTATTGCTCTTTCGAACCATCCGTGCCAAATAAGAAAATTTTGGGGGTAGGGTCCACCCTACAGCCCAAAATAGGACCCCTCCTCAACATTTTGGTCAAATTTTGTTCCAAGCCCATAGCAAAATTTTTTCAGCGGTATCCCTCAAACTGTGAGCGAGAAAGTTGTAAAGGGGTGTAATTGGAACAGAATAATGCAAAAATTTTGAAGATTGGACAAAATTTGGGGTAGTTATGATTTTTCAAACAATATTACTCATTGCTCGAAGAAATGACAATTTTGCGAACAGATTTTCAATCTGAGAAACCGAACAACTCAGTATATTTCAGGCTATATAGAAGCTAAAAAGATGTGGTTTGCACCTTTGTTTAGCATTTTTATTGCTCTTTCGAACAATCTATGCCAAAAAAGAAATTTTTGGGGGTAGGTCCACTCTACAGCCGAAAATCGGAACCCAACCTCCAAAAAAATTTCAAAGCGCAATAGCAAAAAATTTTCAGCAGTAACCCCCCAACTGTGAGCGAGAAAGTTTTAGGGTGCTGTAATTGGAACAGAATGGTGCAAAGATTTTGAAGATCCGACCAAAATTGGCGGAGTTATGATTTTTCAAACCCCAGACTTGAGTCTTTTTCAAGGCATTTCAATGCAAAATCAACGGACGATCAACGGCAAGTTGGACGATAATCGGCAAGTTTTCTTGCTTATATTATAGTCAACAACAGCGAAGAAAGTGCTGCCATCTATTGAATGGATAGTAACTAAATCGAATAGTCGCTTTTGGGGCGGTTTAAAACTTCAATGTCCGGAGTACACACATGCTTATGTGGCGTGCCGTGCGCACCGTTTTAAGACGGCGATGCCCGGGAACGGGTTAACTCCTGACCAAGCTGGTTTCCAACCAGGAATGTGAACAGGTCCTGGCTCTCTCAACGCACATCGAAAATGGATTCCAGAAGAACTTGAAAACAGGTGCTGTCTTCATCGATCTTACAGCAGCGTATGACATGGTCTGGCATCATGGTCTCTTGGTTAAGATAGCTAGATGCCTTCCCTCATGGGTGGCCAACACCATATAATTTCTTCTCCAGAATAGAAAGTTCCGTGTGCATTTGGGCAACAAAACAAGCAGATGGAGGCGTCTCTCAAACAGCCTCCCTTAACCTTTTAAAGGGGGAATTAAATTTTTAAAGTCATCCCGCGTCGGGGGAATTAATTTTTGGAAAAGGCGTTCGTATGAAAACGTGAACATATATGTTATAAACTGACTATATTTCAGGCTATATAGAAGCTAGAAAGATGCGGTTTGCACCGTTGTTGAGCATTTTTATTGCCAAAAGAAAAAAGTTGGGGGTATGGACCACTCTACACCCCAAAATCGGACCCCTCCCCAACATTTTGTTTAAATTTTGATCAAAGGTCAATAGCAAAACGTCTTCAGCGGTAAACCCCCAAATGTGAGCGATAGAGTTCTAGAGGAGTGTAATTGGAACAGAATGGTGCAAAAATTTTGAAGATCGGACCATATTTGGGGTAATTATGGAGTTTCATACCCAAGTACCAATTGCTTGCTGAAATGACAATTACGCGAACGGATTTTCAATGTGAAAAACCGAACAACTCGGTATATTTCAGGCTATATAGAAGCTAGAAAGATGCGGTTTGCACCATTGTTGAGCATTTTTATTGGGCTTTCGAACCATCCGTGCAAAAAAAAAATTTGGGGGGTAGGGTTCACTCTACACCCCAAAATCGGACCATCTCCGACAAAAATTTTTCAAAGCTCAATAAAAAAAATTTTTCAGCGGTGACCCGCCAACTGTGAGCGGGAAAGTTGTCGAGAGGTGTAATTGGAACAGAATAGTGCAAAAATTTTGAAGATCGGACCATATTCGGCATAGTTATGGCCATTCTAGCCTCCGGCTGAAGATTTTTCCTATACATTTTCCAGCCTTGGTCAGTCTACAGTCAATATCCCTTGCATATATAGTCAGTATTATCGAAAACGGTGCTGCCGCCTATTGAATGGATGTGAGCTAACTCGGTTGCCGCGTTGGAATTTTGAAAATCGTGAAGGTCTGCAGTACACAGTCGCTTATATAGCGCAACGTTTTAAAACGGCTAACCCCGTTTCGTGATGGTTTTCCGCCGCCGTCTTTAAACGGCTAACCCGAGCAAAAGGTTAAGACTCTGTTCTGGCCCCCACGCTCTTCAATATCTACATCAATGACCTCCCGGAAACTTCCTCAAGAAAATTTATCTACACCGACGACATTTGTTGCACAACCCAGGCTAATAAGTTTGACAAGCTTGAGGAAACACTATCCAAAGACATGCCACTTCTCTCTGACTATTGCAGAAAATGGCGACTAACCACTAGCGCTGCAAAAACAGTATCATCTGTTTTCCATCTACATCACGCCTCGTCATCGCATGAGCTCAATGTACAACTTGATGGTACAAGAATCCGACATGAGACCTGCCAGTTTATCTTGGCGTCACTCTTGACCGCACTCTGTCATTCCATGAGCATCTCATAAAAACTGCAGCAAAGGTGGGCTCGAGGAACAACATCATTGCAAGACTGGCCGGCTCCAGGTGGGGAGCAAGTGCTTCTACACTACAAACTTCAGCACTGGCACTATGCTACTCTACTGCAGAATACTGTGCCCCAGTATGGTGCCGAAGCCCCCATGTCCACTTGGTCGACTCTAAACTGATTTCCTCCATGAGGACAATCTCTGGAACCATCCATTCCACCCCGGTTCACTGGTTGCCAGTCCTTAGCAACATTGCCCAGCCAGCTATCCGTCGTGAAGCTGCAGCATCCAAACTCACTGCTCGCATTAACGCCCGACCAGACCTTCCAGTACACGCGGACATCTTTGACCATCCTGCCCAACGTCTGACATCTCGTCATCCAATCTGGTTTCCTGCGCCTACATTGAACTTCTCTGTTCCACTGTTCTAGATTCTTGGAAACAGAGTTGGCAGTCTGCTGAAGTAAAGAACAAATACCTCATCACAGACCCCTGCAAGCGCCAACCCGGCGTTGACCTAGTACGCTATGATTGGGTCCATCTCAATCGCTATCGAACGGGCCATGGCCGGTGCGCCGCTATGCTTCACTGTTGGAGAGCCAGAGATGACCTGAATTGCCCTTGCGGCATCAGACAGACTATGAACCACATAGTCAGTGACTGCCACCTCACCAGATTCGAACGAGGACTCGAGACCCTGCATCAGGCTCAACCTGATGCCGTTGAATGGCTGAGAAAGAAAGGCATTCACTAGAAGAAGAATTACCAATGTAAATAGATTGACATTGGACACAAATGTCACAAATATGTACTATAATATTAATGATTATTGTGTAAATAAATTATCTCGACATGAAATTGATCATGATTCTGACCTTAACTTTTTTAATAACATGACTTACCCTAAAGTGATTATCTAGACATTGTTAGTGCAAATTTTCTGATAGAAAACCTTAATTACAACTCACCGTTTAAATTAATTCACTTTAATTGCAGTAGTTTTTAAAAAAATAAAATGAATGAAATTAACCAATTATTACCTTTAATTAACATAAATGTGCTAGCTATTACGGAATCTTGGTTACAACCAGAAATAGCTGAGCTTATTTCTATAGAAGGATACAATTTTGAACATAAATCTAAACCAAATTCACTTAAAGGAGGAGTGGGTTTTTTATTGATTCAAAATTACAATACAAAATTATTGAACCACCTCAAATATGTGTGTCCACTTTTGAATATTTAATAATTCAAATTACTATTACCCACAACAAAAATCTTACTATAATATGTATTTATAGACCCCTGCTACTTCCATTGATCTTTTCACTGATGAACTCGAAAAGTTAATACTTAAATTGCCTAATGAACATAAAATAATATTAACTGGAGACTTTAATATCAACCTACTGAATGCAAATATTATTATTATTATTATTGTCAGACAATTTGCTATAGCGCCATAGGTGAGCGAATGGCACAAAACAAGGGTGCTTTGACAACTAATTACTCGTAACTGAGCTTAAATAAATGCGTTTTCAAGTTGGTAATAAACGTCGCGGCAGCGTTCGCATTGGTCACACTGTCCGGAAGAGAGTTCCACAGGATCGGGTTTCCCCGTGTAAAAGATCTCTCGCCAAATAGAGGAGTCAAGGATGGTGGAGGCATGAGTAGCTGATTCCGCTTGCTGGACCTTAGCTGAGCCCGCCGTTCGACCTCCGTAGATCTAGTCACCATGGTGGCCAGGTAGTGGGGGCAGCTCGAGTATATACATATACAAATATGTATAAATATACATGAACCTACAGCTAATTTTACTAATATTTTAATGACCATCAAATTCTTACCAATGATCAACAAACCAACGAGAATTACTCCTTATAGTGCTACACTAATAGATAATATGTTTATAAACTTTCTGACTAACTCTGTAAGCTCAGCCATCATATGCTATAATATTTCGGATCATTTACCTATATTGCTTGTAATAGATATTGAACCAGTATTAATAAATAAAATAACAAACTCTTCATATAGAAAAATAAATAATACCAATATCAACATTTTCTTACATATATAGCGTAGTTTACAAATTACGTCATCGGTATGTCACGTGATAGCTATTTATAGATTTGATCGAGGTCATGGTCGAAGCGGACAAACATTGTAAATCAACATGACGGACTAGCGTTTTATTAATGTTAAATTAACCGAAGACCAGTGGTTAAAGTGGGCCGGGGTCCGACACCTCATTGATCGGCCCCGACAAATATATCCCGGACCCAGGGTTTTCACAGCATAGGGCCCCGGCACCGCCAACAGACCACTTTAACCACTGCCGAAGACGTTCCTGGAGCAAAACTTGTTTATGCGGAATGTGGGTAGGCCTAAATCTACAGTTTCTTCAGCTTGCCTGTTCTCCCGATGGTCTTGTCAAGTGGCGTAGCTAGGAATTTGTTTGGGAAGTGCGATTCTTATATTTTTTTAAATAAAATATTTTTTGTTCTAATATACCCCCAAAATCGCATCAAGTGTAGGCCTACTGCAGTCTAGAATTTAACAAGTCGGTAGTATTAATCTATTTTCTGGAGTTCAGTAGAGTCATTTCACACTTTTCTTGGGGGCGAGATAATTCTTTTGCAAATGTTGGCAAGTTTTTTCAATGTTTTGGCCAATTTTGGTAAATTTGCAAATTTTATATATTTTTTGGCAAACTTTTGGCAAGTTTTGCAATTTCTGCAATTTCACATTTATTTATTTATTTTATACCAGGGTTGTCCAACTGGTTGCCCGCGGGCCGGATCCAGCCCGCAGGTCAGTGTCATCCAACCCGCCACCGAGTTTGGGAAAATGACAACTGCAGCTATAGGAACAGAATCAATGAAATGATTGTCACTAGTCTTACTAAGTCTAACTAAGTCAGTAGTCAGTAGAATACTTACTTACTACTTCATTTTTAGTTTATAGGCCCTAACGGGAATACTATGCTAAAAGGATAATATTATAGCAATATATTTATAGCAGTTAGGCCTACCATTGAAGTGTTCTTTATTTCTTGGTTTACACTAATTTTCTACTAGTCGTATATAGTCTTATTTTATGAAAGTTTTATATCGTATGCTATACATATATCATAATTATGCCATATTAAGTGCTACAACTTGCTTGGCCCGCCAAGGGTCTAAACATTATTTGTGCGGCCCACAATAGCATGACAGTTGGACAATGCTGTTTTATACATTATACATTATTTCTTCCTTTCCCCCCCCCCCCCCAATGACGCCCTGCTGGAGCTACAGGATATGCTTACTAACTGGGAATCAGACGACAGAATCACAGGCGTAAGGGATTATTAATGGTTATTGGTTAACTTAGTGAGTGTTCTGTAGTAAAGCGTGAACTAAAGCAGCGTCAGCGTTCTGATGCTAAATCAGTATGCCACTGTTACTTACTTACTTACTTAGCAGGATTTAAAGTGGCTTTATAGGACTAAGCTAGGAGGCATTACTGCCTGTGTGAAAACCACTAGGGGCGCTGTTACTGTAGCGCATTCTGAGTCTCTGACAGGACAGCTTTGCATCTGCAGCATCACTGGCCTAAATGCGAAAGAAACTTGAACAAACTGATATTTTATTCGTTAAATTTTATTTACCTGTGAAGAAAAGATAACGATATGTTTATGTCAACAAATACCGGAAACAAAATAATGATAACAGAAAGTAAATAAGTAATGATTGCATTGTACATTGCACTGCTAGTGCTTAAATAATGGCATTAAAATGTTTAGCACTTGACAACTTGGGGGGTGCAATTGCACCCCTTGCACCCCCTGGCTACACCACTGCCTAAGCAATATGAACAACAGTAGTTATCATTGCAGCGTAAATATATTTCTAGTTAGCAAAGTTATAGTACTATATACAATACACAATTATTTTCAATACAGTTAGTGTCATGTCAGTATTCTTATTCGTATCATTTTTAAAGGTAGTGCCAACAACAAGTTTACTATAGCTATACAGTAAGATTGCAATGATCATAGTGATTTATATCATTGGACAAGTTCTCTTTGTTCCACTTTTTTGGATTAGAATGAATGCTTACGGTAATTCTCTTTGCTCAATTTTTTTACTCTAATGAATGCTTAATGTGAGAAATTGATGTAGGCCTATTTATACATGTGACAGATTGTGGCTGATATGCTATTCTGTTGGAAATAATTTAATTTAATTAAAAAAAGATATAATACAAAATACCCAGACATATTACAATAGGCCTATTACAATTTAAAACAAAACTGTTACCTTCTCAACAGAATAGGTAGCCAGAATAGGATCAGGATTATCATCAGTTGGTCCTTTACCACCAACAAAATGAACACTGCAAATGTATGTATCTTTTGTAATGTTTTTGTATGTGAATCCTTCTCGACCACAATTATTCGCCCACACCTTACATTTCTCAGTATAGATGTTAGCAGGGATATTTTAACACCCCCCAGCATCCCCCAAATTTGAGGTCGACACCCCCAAAATTTGGTAATGTGACAATGGCATGCATACAAAATGCATACTAATTAGCTCTGGACACCCCCAATTTGAGGTCGATACCCTCAAATTCACAATCCTAGAAATATCCCTGGATGCTAGGGTTTGGGAATCGTATAAAAAAACACATCTTTCATGTAATCCTTGTATGTATATCGGCTGTCGTTTTTGCAAACCCCATAACAACAGTGCTTTGTAGCAGGCATCGTTTAAGAAACTTTTATAAAGTTTGTATATATAAGTTTATATTTATAATGTTTATATCCGTGCGCTAACTCATACAATGTTTGTCTGCAAAGGGGCGTGGCCAACCGCGCATGTGCAGTTTGAATGAGGTCATAGGCTATTTTTAGGTCTCGCGACCACATTTGTAAACTACGCTATTAAAAGATACAATTTGGACTGAAGTTTCTGATGCTTGTCAAGAAGACAAACCTGAAGTTGCTTATGACAAATTCCTGAATAAATTTCATAAAATATATGATGACTTTTTTCCAATAGTTAATATAAATTTCCAAAAGGTGAAATTTAAAAAACCCTGGATGACTCCTGCACTCTATAAGTCAATAAATACTAAAACAAATTTATATAAAATTCATTAAAAATCCTACGCTTGAAAAATTTTTTAAAAATAAATTTAATAATAAATTTAAATTAATAAGAAAAAATGCTGACAAGAATTACTATGCTGATAAATTTGCTGAATTTTCAAATAATATATCACAAACTGGGAAAATAATAAATAAGCTGTTAAATAAAAATAATAAATTAAATCAAAATAACCTACCAGGTGACATATCGACTGCAAATACTTTTAATGAATATTTTACTAATATAGGATTAAATATAAACACCAAAATAAATGAAAATATTACCAAGCAAAAGTTAGCTGATGAACTAACGTTAACAAATAATCCTGACTTTACCATCTTTCCTACTAATGCCCAAGAAATTAAAGATATTATATGTAACCTTAAATCTAAAAATACTACTGGAAATGATGATATAAATTAAAAAGTTGTCATTAAATGTGCACCTTACCGGTATATAGTTGAAATACTTGCTGAAATAATAAATTCTTCTTTCAAAATGGGAATAGTACCTGATAACTTAAAAATTGCTACAGTGATTCCAATATTCAAAAATGGTGATAAATCCCAAGTATCAAAACTATTTCAACTTTACCTATTTCAATTTTACCCATTTTTTCAAAATTTTTGAAAAAGCCATGTTTGACAGACTACTCAAATATCTTGACAAATATAGCATGTTATCGAGATCCCAATTTGGATTTAGGCCAAATCACTTAACTTATATGCCTTTACTAAATCTTACTGACTTAATCACAGAAAACTTTGAGGCTAAAAAATTTGCTATAGGAATCTTTCTAGACCTTACAAAAGCCTTTGATGTGATTGATCATAAATTACTGCTACTTAAACTAAAATACTATGGCATAAATGGTATCTCGCTTATATGGTTAACTATCTATCTTACAAATCCGAGTCAATATACTCATATTGACTTTACAAATTCTGCAAAATTGCATATCAAATTCGGAGTACCTCAAGGCTCTATCTTAGGACCACTTTTATTTATCATATTTATAAATGATCTACCAAATGTCTCAAATTTTTTCAAATTCTTTCTCTTTGCTGATGACACAAATATTGTAGCTAGTCACAGTAATATCAATGAACTAATATATAAAATAAATTATGAACTTAACAAAATCTCAGCATGGTTTTACAAAAATAAATTACTATTATATATTGATAAAACAAACTTTATTATTTTTCATTCTAGACGCAAACCATCAGGGCCGTCGGAACGAATTTTGGTCAGGGGTGCAGATTTTTCCGAAGTTAAATTTTTCTCTTTCAAATCTTTGACAAAAAAGATCAATGCTCAATTTTACCTCTAAAAAAGCTTGACAAGCAAAAAAAATCGTCAGCGCTCGATTTTACCTTAAAAATAGCTTGACAAGCAAAAAAGGTCCTCTTCACCCCTCTGCACCCCCTGTATTTCAGGATACAGGGGTGCAGAAGGGGTGCAGACCATCATCTTTCCAGGGGGTGCATTGCACCCCCTACATTTTTAAGGGGTGCAGCTGCACCTCTGCACCCCCACTTCGGGCGGGCCTGGAAACCATTACCTAATGATATTCCGATAATTAAAATAAATAATATTCAAATACTTCAAAAAACATCTTCTAAATTCTTTGGAATAATAATTAATCAAAACTTGAACTGGAAAGAATATACAAAATTTTAATGTCAAACACTGTTGTTGCTGGGTCTCTTCGGAGATTTTGTTATCAATCAAATCAAGTTCGCACAGATTTGGAGGACCGAAGAAGAAGGATCCAGTGATGGGCCTATATCAGTTAACTGCAGCAAAGAACCTGCAGAAACCACATCAAGCTCCTCTTCGTCTGAAATTGTTTCCACGGCCGACTGTTCCGAAGGAGCCGCGTCGCATGGCAGACGATCGCGCCCCAGCCGGTCAAACATGCGTGCATCAGCTTTAGAACGAAAGACGTTCTCTCTCACTGAACAACTACTGTCAACACCCCCGTGACTGACAAAGTCATCATACGCAGAACCGCCGTCACCGCACGATGCCGAGTTCGGTTGAAATTCCGAGAACGTCCCATGAAAAGCTACAGCGTTGAATCGTTTTATATATATATATATATATATATATATACACTATGGCGCCTATCTATGGCGCCTATCTATGGCTGCCATGCATGCGTTTTGTGCATGCCACGTTTCGTCGTCGTTCAACGCAATTTCTGACACGCCGTGCGTGAATCTTGCGCCGGAGATGAGGATTTCTTCGAGTCCACGTCGGTCTGCTGAGGAGTTTCAGCCGTCCTCTTCTGTTTCGCGTCGTTTCGGAAGCCTCGAGTTGGTCTTCACCGCTTTATGCAGGACGTCGCCATGTTGGCTATTGTTATAGCGCCATGCGATGATCGACGGTCGTTCCAGGCTTCGCTCAAGCATTCATCTTCGCGAGGACGGCGTTCCGCTCTTCGGTTCCGACGTGTCTCGTGCTGTCCTCTACCTTTCCACGTCGTTCTGGAAGTTCAAGTCAGTCGCCGTCCGTCGGGTGTGCGCCAAAGTCAGCCGCATCGGCTGCCGTGTGAAAATTCGGCAGGTCTGCGGTTGGCTGTCATTCCGGACTATGCTGGATTTTCCATCTTCGTCGGATTTGCCGATTTCGATGACGGAACTATCTTCTTGCGGAAGACCGCTTCTCCAGGAACTTTTCCGGTGGTTATACCCGCACGGAGAAACTCCTATTACCAACTCGCGGACTTTCAACATCATCTTCCGCTCCTCGTTGGCATGTCAATGGGGCTACAGTTTTCCTTGAAGGACCGCTTCTAAAGGACTTTGAGCCGGACTTCTTCACGGCAGCAAAGTTTTTCCATCACAGTGGATTTTAACATCGCCACCTTCTAACCTTCATTGACATGTCAGCGGTGTCAAAGCGCTTTTGATTTTGGATTTTAAACCATGCGTACAGCGCTATATAAATTGTCCTGGATAATAATAATAATATATATATATATATATACACACACACTCACACAATCATTAGAAAATAAACTGGCCAAAAATGTAAATATCATTAGACATATTACTAAGTTTATAAATAAAAAAGCTTTACTAAATTACTAAATCTCTAATACACTTTAATACATCCATATTTAACGTGTTGTAATATTATATGGAGTAACAACTATAAATGTACTACGGACAAAATCCAAAATAAAGCCATTAAGCTAATAAGAAATGCACAGCAACACTGCAGTACCTCAAATGTATTCTTGAATTTAAATATACTCAACACTGCTAATATATACAAACAACAAACAGCTATTTTCATGTTTAAATATTCCAATAATCTATTGCTTTTAACTTTCTATAAGGACGAATTCTTCACATCTATCATATTTAAGATTCTTCCTCTGTGCCTGTGCCTCTGTGCAAACGTTCTGATTGGTTGTCTGTGTGAGCGTTCTGATTGGTTACCTTCAAGCGTTCGAGCGTTCCGATTGCTTGGCTGTGTGAGCGTTCTCATTGGTTGGCTGTGTGATGTTCTCATTGGTTACCTTCAAGCGTTCTGATTGATTGGTTGGCTGGGTGAGCGTTCTGATTGGTCGTTCTTGAATATTCGTTGCCTTGAGCGAAGCAAGCCTGCACTGCGAGCGAAGCTCGCAGCAAGCGAAGCTCGCACGAGCGAAGCGAGCCTGCGTTCTAGTTTACTAATAATTACACTCACACAATATAAGAAATCATATTAAATGTTCTGGACTCCAAATTTGGAATAGCCTTTCCACTGTACTAAAAATGATATCAAACTTAAATGAATTTTTTAAAAGATTAATAAATTTATCATATCAGGTGAATGTTAAATCAAATCATTGACTACCTTAGCATCTTATTTATATTGTGTCTGTTATGATACCATTTCTATTTTTAATATAAATTTTCTACTACTTCCTAAGATACCTACTGGCTGGAATTTTTATTCCCTTCTGGTATCTTTTTATTTTCTATGACTTATTATGTGAAATTGTGAGCTACTATGTTTTCTTTTTTCTTTTTACATATATCATCAAATTAATTACTGATTTCATTTCCTTAAACTTTTTGATATTATATTGATTTATATGCTCATGATTTTTTGTCTTTAATTTTTGTGCAATAATTCTGATAAATCAGTAAGGCTACAATCTTTGTACTCTATTTCTATTAATTAAGTGTTAATTTTCTATTATGTATCATGAACTTAGCCTTACTGAAATTACTATTATGATGTTAAAATACTATTATGATGTTATTATTACTACTATGATGTTAACATGAAATTACTATTATGATGTTATTATGCATTTATTTGGAAAATAATAAAGTGTTATTGGATTGGATTGGACAATGATCTTGAGAATTTGAATGTTAACATTTCAATTTTGAGTTATAATTTCAATAATAAATTTCTTCTAGCTCTTCACCGTAGCCAGAATAAATTAAGTAGTTATAGAGATTTATAGTAGGTGATGACCAGGGCCGGAGCGACTCACTCCGCGAGCTCCGCGAGGCAGGGGGGCGCACGCTTTTGAGGGGCGCCAAATTTTCGAAGTGATCAATTATTGTGATGACGCTCTGTTAAGTCTTTAGCACAAATGATCAGCTACTTCAGCCTACTATACTGTTCTTTACATAGAATTGAACTATAATATATATATATATATATATATATATAATTTAAATAAGACGAGCAGAAGGTTTACGAATTTTTATGAACCGGCGCCTAGTTAGGCTATTTGTCACACGTGACCTGACTGCTTTTATGAATATTCATTTCTACGCAGAGGCGGATTTACCACGGTACCAGGTGGTGCATCTGTACCGGGCCTCCCTTCAGAACACAAATTTAGGGGCCTCCCTTTTCTAAAAATAATAATTTTTTAAAGACTTTTAATTATTAGTTTCTTTAAAGTAATTTATTTTCGGAGATATACATGAATGTTGTATCGTTAGACGTTAATAGTGTTTGGACATTGATTAGTAATACACTGTAATTATTTTAGTATTGAAATGCAATTTAATGCATGCTCCATGAGTCTATGTTAAGAAAGCCTATATATACATATATATACATTTTTATATATATATATACATATAGCCCGGTTTAGCTGACCTCAATTAATGGTATGGCTCATAATGGCTGGACTCTGACCGAGTGACCGGCGGTTGTACCGGGCCACCGACGGTCGTAGACGCCCGGCCTCTTGCATCGTTATGCAGATTAGGGGTACTGCATGACTCAACCTGAGTGCCTGTACAGTGTGTCTCGACGGTCAATTCTTACCACGGTACCACCGGTCAAGAAGCGCGGGAAATGGGAGGAGTATGTGTATTTGTATGCCTCCGTACCTTTGGAATGGCAATGCATAGTTACATACAGACTAACGCCATCACTCTTTTGTCTTACCGTAAAATGCGTAACACCGTGACGGTGACCTTTTTGGCAAACGATTACAAATCTTAGTTATACTGTACTTAGTGCTTTTTTCTAGAAAAAAGGTACCGGAACTCATCTTCGTGGATGATTAAATTCATAAGAAATAAGTTCAAATAACACTTAAATAAATTAAATCAATTTATATGTCATAACACGTGGAATATAGACGACAGGTAGACCGTGCCCCAGTTCTTGTACACTGACTGCACGACTGCAAATTCAATGCAAGTTTATTTGAGTTGAAGTTAATGGCATTTAATTGTTTCATTTTTCTATGACGTTTGTTGTATTGTTACTTCTTTGATTTAAGCAGTGTTTATTCTAGCCACCTTGACATGGGGGGGATTTTGAAATGTTTGGAGGGACAAGGTTTGACATCTCAAAAGTCTTGACGAGCAAAAAACAAAAAAAGGTCATCTGCCCATTTTCCCTTCTTAAACGTCCTGTGATAAGCTTCCATATTTTTCCCCTCTCCAAAAAATAAAAATTCCCCCGTCGCCACACTTTTTTTGGAGGGGGAGAATTTCCATCTCCCCATGCTACATATCATTTTTTTGGGTGGGGATTTTTTCATTTTGGGGGAATCCCCCCAAAATGGCCTAGAATAAACACTGTCTTTAAGTGACCACAATGGCGCCGGTGTAGCATATTATAATGACTCCCATATAATAATAATTCCCCTCTCATTATTATATATATAATAAAGACTCCACCTCATTATTATATATATAATAATAACTCTCTCTATATTATAATAACTCCCCAGAAGAAGTAGGCCTCAAAATTGAAAAAATAACCCCAATTTATAAAAATGTCTCTAAAATGGTTATATAAAATTATAGACCCATTTCCAATCTCCCAGTTTTCCTAAAATTCCTGAAAGGGCAATGCTTACCAGAATGTTAAACTACTTAGATGCATTTAATATGCTATCCACTGATCAATATGGTTTCAGCCTTATTTATCCACTTAAATGCCAATAATGAATTAATTGATACCAAAACAACAAATTTTGAATCTCACAAGCACACTCTTGGAACAATCCTCAATATAAAAAACTTTTGTTGTTCTAGACCATGGTATCTCAGCTGGCTTCTGAAAAACTAAGGGAGTTATTATAATATAGAGAGAGTTATTATTATATATATAATAATGATGGGGGGAGTCATTATTATATATATAATAATGAGGGGGAATTATTATTATATGGGAGTCATTATAATATACTATACCGGGAGGCCTCCATGGAAATATTTGCACCGGGCCTCCAAAATGTAAATCCGCCTCTGTTTCTACGCGCGGTAGCACGGGTTAACGAAGTTAGAATATTGTGTTCAAATTCATGTAATCCTTGATTACTTGGTATATTAAATCGAGACGAACACGTGGCATTTGTGCTCCTTTTGTTTTGACAGTTTTGCCATCTGGAAACCGCCGTCACGCCGTACCCTGGACGTTTAGGTTAACTTAAATAAAGACGATGGCTAGATTTTGACCGTTCACTCGAATGCAAGATATGATTGGCATTGATTGCATTGATTCAATTTGATCGCCCGATGGGAGAGAGATATTATCTCAGTAGTAATTACTAATTGCGTGAATTTACTGTGATTAAGTAAACGAATTCAACTACATTATGTAATAAGTTTACATAGTTTTTTCTAGACATATAAAGAAATATTCAGAGCAGGGGAGGACGGGGTATTTTCGGCCAGCGGGGAATTTCGGCCATGTCCATTCTGCGCCATCAATCGACAAGAGTGCAAAAAATAAATTACTGATACCTGCCTTTAGGCCTATTAGAGTAATCATTTCTAGATTGCGATTATTAATATGGATTCCAAAAAGAAACTCCGATGCAGCAAATAGAAAGCGAAAGGCAGCTGCTGTTGAAATCGCCTGCATCAGATAATTAAAAGATGTAACGGGATTAGAATTATTTTAGGAAATTTCATCTTTTAGAGTTTTATCTAAATCGGAGTCTAATCAGCTTCTTAATCTACGTGAAACTCTAAAGTTTAGTCATTTAAACCATCTCACTTTCCCAAACATGACCATTGCTTTACGGATCTTGCTTACACTTCCTGTCAGTGTGGTCAGTGGAAAACGATCATTTTCCAGATTAAAATTAATAAGAATCTATTTGAGATCAGCTATCTCTCTTGAAAGACTTTTGGGCCAGGCCCTAGTTGCATTAGAAAATGATGTATGTTCTAATGTAATTTGGACATACTGTAACTGAACTAACAGAGTGATTTGCTAACATGAAATCCAGTAAAGCATAGTTGTTGTAGTAGCTACATCTTTTTCTCTGTAAGATAAAGGTATTATTATTATTATTATTATTATTATTATTATTATTATTATTATATTGTATTATAAACGTAAGAAGTCCGTTATGTGTGCAGATCGCTTCGAAGATTGTTTATATTGAGTTCATATTGCCAATAGAATTATGAAGTTAAGGTCTGTCACTGCCGGGGGCGCCAAATACGAAGTTGCAGGGGGTCGCCAGATTGGCTAGCTCCGGCCCTGGTGATGACCCACGAGTACGAGTGAAACTGCAGTGATATCATGTAGGATGGTTAAGCATTTGGCTAGTAGACATCAACTATGCTTTAACAGTTACTGTACGTATGACCTGTGCCCTGTTCATGAAAAAATGCAATTTTACGGTAGGATTGTATGTGTGGAGTTTAACTAGGTGTTAACATTAAGCCTGATGATTATAAAACAATAATAAAGGTGTTTTATTGTGTATTGTCGACATGCTACAACCTACCTCTCTGCTTTTGCTCTGTCAGTCAACGGATCGGGGAACTGTGTAACATGAATGCCGTCTTTCAAACAAATTTTAGTTTTCCTACTGTCATTTGTGCATATTCCATAACAACAGTGTTTGATGGGCATACCTAATTTTATCATGGAACAAATTAGACTTTAAGAGAACTATTTAGTAATTCAAACAATACCACTTGAGTTGAACTATCTACTGTCCACATTTGCTTATGCGTGTGCAGTGTGCATGACCTCATTTAGGGCTGATTCTAATTTAGTTTCGCTATATTATTATTATTATTATTATTATTATTATTAAGACAATTTATAGAGCGCAGTAAGCATAGTGAAGACTAAAGTCAAAAGCGCTTAACAATGAACATTATAAGATAAATTAAACATATGCGTCTTAAGGCACTTGATAAACAAATCAGGGGAGGTCAAAATTGTCACGTTCTTCGGCAGAGAGTTCCATAGACTCGGATTGCCCCTCCGGAAGGATCTGTCACCGAAGACAGCCGTCTTGGACGGAGGAGGAACCACCAATTGACGACAGTTGCTTGAGCGAAGCCGCGATCGCCGATCGACCGCCGTAGACTTGATGACCAGGTCCGATAAGTAGCTGGGGCAAACGGGGTCATACAGCGCCCGAAATGTTAGCCAGCAACGCTTGAAGGCTATGCGCTCCGGAATCCTGAGCCAGTGAAGATTATCACGTAGAAACGGTGTCACATGCTCGTTCCAACTCGAGCCAAAAATCAGACGAGCTGAGACGTTTAGCACCGACTGAAGACGATTTAGTTGGTTGACAGGAAGTCCGAGCAGAACGCTATTACAATAATCTACTCGAGCTAAGACGAGGGCACGGACGAGATTGACGACGACAGGCACCGGCAGGTATCGACGGATCTCCTGATCCTTCACAGCTGAAAGAAACAGGTACGAATGGCGTTGTCCAAATGTCCGACAAACGAGTGTCTCGTCAAAAAGAACTCCAAGGAGACGCAGTTCTGTACTCGGAGTGACATCAACATCACCAATCGGAAGCGTATTCCGGCATATGAGATGCCTTCTCCGAGGAGTGCTTAACCAGAGGAGTTCGGTCTTCCTCGGGTTCAGCGATAGTCGATTTTCATCAGTCCACCTCTGGACTAAGGAGATGCAATCCGTAATACGGGAACGCAAACATTCAACCTCAGATGGAGGGCAGGAGGCGTAAACCTGAACGTCATCAGCGTAGGCATGATGGGCAAGCCCACACGTTTCAATGATACGACCAATGTCAGCCACGTAGAGTATAAACAATAGTGGACCGAGTACAGATCCTTGTGGCACTCCAATAAGAACACGGCATGGAGCCGACGTGTGTCCATTCCAGCTAACAGACTGAAATCTGTCGGCCAAGTAGTTCCGAATCCAAGACAGAGCCAGCCCTTTTAGACCAAAAGTGGATTCGAGTCGGCGAATGAGGATGCCATGGTCCACCGTGTCGAAAGCAGACGAGAGATCCAGGAGGCAGAGGAGGGCCAGCTGTACATTGGCGACCGCTTCAATAATGTCATTGTAAATGTGCAGGACCGCAGTTTCGGTGGAATGGCCCTTCCGATAGGCAGACTGGCCTTTAGGCATTAGTCCATTCATCGTCAAATAGGCCACGAATTGATTATTAACAACTCTCTCAAGCAGCTTAGACAAGAAAGGAAGATTGGAAACGGGACGGAAGTTGGATAATTCCGCTTGGTCCAAGCCTGGCCGCTTGAGGTGCGGGTAGACAACCGCTCGCTTCCATTACAATGGAAATTCTCTGCTGCTTAAAGAGGTCGACAGTAGAGTCGTGAGAAACGGAGCAAGCGTCTCAATGGACTCTTTGAGGAGCCACATCGGGAGGGGGTCGGCTTGGCATTGTTTACAAGGTGACGCCATCACGATGGACGTGACCTCTGCAATCGAAGGAGCAGAGAACGAAGTGAGAACGGATCCAGAGTAATCCAGAAACTTGGCCGGGCCAGCGTTTGCCGTTCTCTCTCTGATTGCATTAACCTTACCATCCATGAACTGGTGGTAATCTTCAGCAGAGAAACTCGACGGCTGACAAGGCTTCTTGCCACGGTTACCCAACAGCATGTCCAGGTGTTTCCAAGTCTGCCCTGTGTCACCTTTAGCAGCGTCAAGGGCGCTGTTCCAGTAGTGTCGACCCTTCTGCCTCACGAGGCGTCTACTGGCTTTAAGAGCTGAACGCCAGGCACTGTGTGCAGCTGCCTCCCCATCCGTTCCCCTTGCCTTCCGGTATGACCGCTCGAGGCGTCGCGCATCTCGTCTAGACAGCCTGCAGTCGGCGTCATAGAATGGCCGATGAGGACGAATGCGCACCAACATCTCGGTCACTGGCGCCAAATCATCGAGAATCTTCGTAATATCGGCAAAGTAGCAGTCAGCAAGATCCGAAGCGGTTCTACCTGGAACGACGGGTTGGCAGAGCTGTGTTGCTTTGAGCCTGGTAGCAAACTCATCAGAACTAAAACCATTCCATTTCCTGCGGAGTATTTTCGTATAGGTCGGAGGTGGACTAGCAGTCGGGATCGTCCAATGAACCACCTTGTGGTCAGACAGACCAGACTCTGACACGGTAACATCATCAAAGCCTTGCTCAGTGGAAGTTAGAACATCTAGTAAACCTCCTTGGTCATGGGTCGGTTCCTCAACGAGCTGACGTAGCGAGAAAGCGTCTATGAGCTGACCAAATTTCATACTGTCAGAATCTGTGGGCCGCTCGAGGTGAATGTTCGCATCACCTACCACTAGTAACTGGCATTTATACTTGGCCAGCGCCTCAAGGAGTGTGGCAAATTCTTTAAAGAATAGTTCCGTAACGCTCTGCGAACCTGGCCGGTATATAGCGACCAGAAGGAACGGAGTAAAGCCACCTCCAATTCTACAGCACAAGTGTTCGAATGTGGTCAGGTCTAACTTGGTATGAATCTTGGCGATATTTATTCCCGGTTTTGAGACGAGCGCAATACCACCATGGTTGATGAAATGTGCATTGTCTAAATCAGTCCCATACGGTATGGCACGGGCCGCCTCCACGACATTATAGCCCAAGCCGCGAAGTCGCTTGATAGCAACACTGTCGGCAAGCTCATGCCAGGTCTCTATGAGAGACAGGAAGTTGAGATTATATTCGTCGAAGAGGTCAGGAACGTTATCGGTTTTGTTATTCACGGAACGATTATTCAGTAGCCCTCCTCTGAGCGTCCGTCCAGGATGAGCAATGTGGCGCTGGAGTTGAGGGTACACGAGACTAAGTCGCAAGGAACTAGTCGGAGTAGAGTTCTCATCTACAGGAGACCTTAGTGGAACAGCAGTGTGTCGAAGAGTACGAACAGGCAGAGCAGATGACAGACACCGGGTTGTCGACGAAGGAAGTCTATCACTGTTGAAGTCAGTGAAGATGAACGCACCATTCTCGGTCGGCACCAACTTCGGCCGGAAACGTCTCCGGCCTGATCTCTTTCCACGGTAGTGACGAACTCGACACTGGGTCTCACTCTCACAGAGTCTAAGAATCCCGAATTCGAACAGTAAATCAAGAACGCAAGGTGCAGGACGATCACCGTGAGAACAAGCCAGCAGCTCTGTCGACGAATAACGTACCGTTCGCATAATCTCTACACAGTAGTCTCGTCGAGAAAACGTTGCGGAGAATATAATCAGACGGCGGCCATATTGAACAACGGTGAAATTCGAAATTATAACGGTGTTGACGTAGCGATCGCTCCGATTCTGCTAAATTTCGCCGTAAGCACTCGAATTTCGATCAAACTGGCACTAATTTCGGATTAACTGTCGAACTATACGAATATTGGTACATCACGAGAAGCATAACAAGAAATAAAAACCGAAAAAATAACATTAAATCGCACGATCGGAGTTTCTTGGCAGCCACACGCGGCGCCACCTACCGATTCTACCTAGCTATAGCTGCTATTAATGCCTTGAAAGTTATATAAAGTTGTAAAACTGTTTCAAAATATGACTGTTTCAAAATATGTAGATAAAGTTATACAACCTGTCATATAATTGATGACATGCTGTTAGTGTCTACAAATAATGATACTGAGCATCTTGTATTGAAGTTTGCTGAATGATAATATTAATTCAATAAATTGATGTTATGGCTACATCCTCTTAAGTACTTGATTGCATTCCGGTTTTCATATTCTAGTACAATACAGTCCGCAATCGACGATCCGGATCTCGGTACTTCTTTTTCTTATGAGGAGGCTCTTCTGCAAGCATTATTATTATTATCCAGGACGATTTATGTAGCGCTGTAACATAGTTAAAAGCTAAAATCAAACACGCTTTGACAGCGCTGACATGTCAATGAAGGTCAGAAGGCAGCGATGTCGAAAAGCCACTCTGATGAAAGAAAGAAGTCAATGCCGTGACGAAATCTAGTGCCGAGTCCTTAAGAAGCAGTCCTTCACAAGAAAACTGCAACATTGGCATGTCAGCGAGGAACAGAAGATGATGTTAAAGGTCCGCGAGTTGGTTGTAGGAGTTCTCTGCACGGTAAGATCCGGTGGTGAATCCAAATTAGGGGTCTT
This sequence comes from Metaphire vulgaris, assembly GCA_018105865.1. Classification (NCBI taxonomy): domain Eukaryota; kingdom Metazoa; phylum Annelida; class Clitellata; order Crassiclitellata; family Megascolecidae; genus Metaphire; species Metaphire vulgaris. Next base: position 8,992,983 of record CM030833.1, on the reverse strand, counting down.
CCGTGAGAGTAAAGTTTGTCACCGAAATCGTCAAATCTTGTGAAGATGAAGACCCGGTGGACGCCGTCATGGCCGCCCCGCGCACGTTTGTGTGCGCTTCGGATTTCGTCGCCGTTTTGGTTTTATCCGATGTTCTACGAGCGGACTTTTGCATCGACTCGTCGGTTTTTCGAGGGTCTTCTGCAGTTCTTCGCTTTTTAACGTCGTTCTGAACGTTTCGAATTGGTCGTCGTTCGTATAAAGCTCGCCAAGGTCAGCCGCTAATGGCTGCCGCGTGGTACAGCGCGACCGAGAAGGGATGTTCTTCGGACTTCGTTGAATCAATCTTCGTCGGATTCGCTGATATCGGCGACGAAACATTTCTCTCGGAAGACCGCTCTTAGATTTCGCCGACGGGGAATACTTCTGGCCATATCCCAAAAAACTAGAGCTGATAGGGAAAATCTGATGCCATATTTGGAGTCAGCACCCTAAATATATCAAGAAACAGGTCTTACTTCTAGGGAAACATGGCAACACAAATTTTTATTGTTACCCTGTGAGATAGGCAATTATCACGCACTTCCAGTCTAGAATATATGGCCGAATCTCAAAAACTATGGGTGGTAGAAAAAATCTGATGTCATATTTGGAATCAGCACCCTAAATATACTAAGAAACAGGTCTTACTTCTAGGGAAACAAGGCAGCACAAATTTTTTTGTTGCCCTGTGATATAGGCAATTATCACACACTTCCAGTCTAAAATATATAGCCGAATATCAAAAACTAGAGCTGATAGAAAAAAAATCTGGTGCCATATTTGGAATCAGCACCCTAAATATACCCAAAAATAAGTCTAACTTCTGAGACAACAGACAAAATTTTTGTGGGGTTGCCCTCTAATGTTACAAAATGCAATGGATTTAGTTATAGGACTAGATTTTTTAAAATCAAAATAGCAAAAAACCTGACCTGATCCAAAGAAACCAGTGTCATTTTCAGTTTCAGCAGTACCAAATTGTCATAAATCAGTTGAAAAAACACAGACAATTTTCAAAAAAAAAATTTTTGTAAACCTGTGTAATGTTATATATAAACCGATTATAAATGCTTGCATATAAATAAATACGGCATAGGGCCTTTATAGGCCTAGAACTAAATGAAACATTTCGAAAACAAATCAAATGACAATAAAAGCCTGTGTAAAATCTGACCACCGTTTCTAAGTTCCCCAGGCAAAAATAGCTAAAAATTTTGCCGAAAATTGCTAAAATTTTCAAAATGTTAAAATAAAGTTTTAATTGTGAAATTTTTTAATTGTAATAAAAATTTTACAATTATAGAATGAAATCTTAATTTTAAACTAAAATTTTAAAACAAAATTGCTAAAAGTTTTGAAATAAAAAAATTAAAATAGACCCCTATATACTTGCTAAAATAGGCCCATTAGAATTTAAAATGGGTCTCTTAAAAATAGGCCCCTTAAAATCGCCAAAATAGGCCCCCTTAAAATTTGCAGCCCCAGGCCCACTCGGACCTTAATCCGGCCCTGATTGGCTGGTAGATTATTCAAAGTTTTCTGCAATTCCGGTGGGAGATTATTGTCGTTCGAAGGTGGAAGCTGACAATATCTCCTAATGTTACGTTTGATTGTTTTGATCTTTGGTACTGTTGCTTGAGCTACTTGGCTCATATTTCCCAATGCTGCCTGGATGATCTCTCTTGCTGGTTCGGCTGTTTCTTCTGCACATTGTTTTATTGTTGTTCGAACTACCGCCTTTTCCACATGACCGCTGCTTGCTGTTGACATGGTGGTTTTATCATCTGTCCGTTTGCAGTATGACAGCGCCTTTTACAAATATGATCACAGCATCTCCATATCTCCTTCTGCACACTTTTTCTTTCTATGTGATACAGATAACAAGAATTCTTTTTCCTTTCTCAAATTCCAAACATTCGAGAGCCATATGTATTGGCTTTCTTATGTTTTAAGTATATTTACTAAATTTGAATAAACCTGTAGCTATAAACCGACAATTTTCAAACTTATAAACTAAACCAAAAGAAGCCTGATTCAAGACTGACCTTTGAAGATGACAATGGCTTTGAAGGCACCGACAGTATTCAAACTTATATGCTAAACCAAAAGCAGCCAGATTCACGACTGTACATTGACGATGGCTTTGAAGACACCGACAATTGTTCTGACCCAACCGCCGGGGCGAGATTAGCATTTATTTAAACTCATTGAAACTTTGCACCGAATTGTCTGCGCCTAATTGTCCGGCTCCGAATTACTCTAGTACCCTCGAAGGGCGGGAAAAGTCAGCCAACGCCGCTTATAAACTATGTGCTTTGGGACCCGAAGCCAGAATTCAGGACGTTTCATCTCAGGTCAATTCATCTCAAGGACTATTCATCTCAGGACATTTAATCAGGAGGACTATTTATCTCAGGACGTTTCATCTCAGGACGTTTCATCGCGGATAACCCTTAACCTAACACTAACCCTAGCCCTTATAACTTTATCCTAACCCTTACCCTAACCCTTACCTTAACCCTAACCCTTACACTAACACTAACCCTTATAACTTTATCTGAGATGAAACGTCCTGATATGAAACGTTCTGAGATGAATAGTCCTCCTGATGAATTGTCCTAAGATGAATCGTCATGAGATGAAACATCCAGATACCCTGAAGCCAATGTAGCCTGTCCCTTAGCACTGGTGTCACATGGTCATGCCACCTCAAGCCGAAAATAATCCGAACAGAGGCATTGATAACCGATTGCAGTTTATTCAGCTGGTTCCCAGGAAGTCTGAGAAGGGCGCTATTACAATATCTAGCATTATGTATTATATATAGGTTTAAATTTAATTGTGTGTACTTAGGTTTTAATTTAATTTTGTGTGTGTATTATACATAGGTTTAAAGATTTTGCCTAATGATAAATCACAAAACTCTTGGTGCGTAATATGCACGGCTGCTATTGTACCCGAGATAATATGGTATTTCACAAGGTAGTGAAATAACATCTTAGCAATGATGTAGGCACTGATTAATTAATTATTGTTGAGTCAAATTTTTTTATTGGTCTGATTTTTAAAAAAAGTTATGAACCAAAGATGGGTAGCATGTTTTTAATTTGATACCCAATGTGCTGGCTACATTCTGCTTACTGGTCTGTCACTGTAATTTACTTTTGGATTTATTATAAATTTACAGTTATTATATTTTATCTTCAGTGATGATGACTGCTAATTTTCAAGAAAAGGATCATGGATTCATAATGTTCGAATACCTGAAGAATATTAAACAGCCTGGACTTCCACTTATGGCTATGGAGTTTTGGACTGGGTGGTTTGATCACTGGGGCGAGAAGCATCATGTCACATCAAATGATCGTTAGTGATTTATTGTGGCGTTCCAGCCACTTACATATTATTATTGTTATTAATAGTATTAGTATCATTATGTTTAATTGTAGAATGTTACATTTGACTTATTACTTTATTTAATGTATTTTTTTCTGTGTTTTTTAATATCGTCCCAAGATGTGGAGAGGAGGGTTATTTACTTCATCAGCAAATTCAAAGTCATTTAGGTTATAAGACCATGCTCATTTTATTATTAATATTATTATTATTGAATGTTAAGATTTATGTGGTAAATTATCCTAGGAGGATTGCTTGAACACATTACATGAATAATATAGGTCAGGATTTAACAGAATAGCTGATCTCGAACAGCCAAATCTTCAGTCGCTTCTTAAATATTTCCAGAGAAGGTGATATTTTTGTCTCACATTTTCTTTCTAAAAAAAACGTGAGACAAAAATATCACCTTCTCTGGAAATATTTAAGAAGTGTTTCAAGTTTGGCTTTTTCAAGTATGATTCTTAGGTTTGTGATTTGGTCTCTAGTTCCTCTTCTTGGTCTGAAACCAGCTTGTTCTAGTGCAATTTCATTCTCCAATTTGTTCTGGATTCTGTCTAAGATGATTCTAAGAAGAACTTTACTAGCATGGGAGACTAATGCAATCATCCTGTAATTACTGCACTGTAATGGATCTCCTTTTTTTAGGAGCAGTACAAAAGTCGATTTAGTCCAATCATTTGGCCAGACTCCTGTGTTCCATATCTCCACACAGATTTTATGCATTATATCCATGGCAGGTTCACCTCCATATTTTATTAGTTCTATTGGAATTTGATCTGGTCCAGCAGCTTTTCCATTGGCTAGTTTCATTATTGCTTTTATGGTTTCATCTTTAAGCGGGGGTGGTTCAAGTTCTGGTGTAGAAATTTGGATACTTTTTGCATTCTCATCGTCATGTAGATTGGTACAGTATTCTTTCCATCTACTAGCAACATTTAACTGCTCAATTATGGTAGCCGGTGATTTGAACATTCGCCTTGAGCGTCCCACTGATGGGAACAGTCTTAAGTTCTGCCAGCTTGTTGATCAGTTTCAACTGTATCAGCACGTCGCAGAGCCCACACATGACCTAGGTGGGTTGTTAGACGTCGTATTAACAACTCCGGAGATGAGAATTAGCGAGGTCACCGTGACGGAATCTGGCCTGTCGGATCATAAGGTTGTCCACTGGTCCATGTCCATGGCGTGTCCTCCCCCTACGTACCGGACGATCTCTCGCAGGAACTGGAGCAAGTTCGACCTTGATGAATTTGTCAGGCGGCTTGAGGCTTCGCAGCTCTGTAGACCGGTTGATCCGGACAGGACTGCCTCTGATCTTGCTGATAGCTTTGATCATGAGATTTCGGCCATACTAGATCTGATGGTGCCGGTGACCGAGATGTCGGTGAGGGTCCGCCCCCATAGACCATTCTACGACCCGGACTGTAGAAGGGCGCGGCGTGAGGCTCGTCGTTTGGAGAGGAAATTTCGGAAGTCTAGAGGAACCCCCGGAGAGTCCGTCGCGCATGGTGCTTGGAGGTCCGCCCTTAAATCTAGTAGGCGGCTAGCGAGACAGAAGGGGCGGAGCTACTGGCATGGCAGACTTGTTGCCACTGAGGGTGACGCTCACCAATCTTGGAACCTGCTGGATAATCTTCTTGGTAGCAAATGTAATGGTCCCAGTCTCTCTTCTGGTTTCTCGGCGGAAGACTATCATAGTTTTATGGACAGCAAAGTAACTGCAGTCAGGGAAAGAACTGCCAGAGCTGGCCCGGCTGGTTGTGTGGAGGGTAAGGGGTGTGTGCTGACTTTATTCACTCCCCTCTCACCTGAGGAAGTTATTGCCATGGTGACTAAGGCGCCAAACAAACAGTGCGCTGCAGACCCAATGCCGACGTGGCTTTTGAAAGCAGTTATCGGGAAGCTAGCGCCGTATATTGCGGTCTTGCTGTCAGTTTCTCTGAAGGGAAGTGAATTCCCCACACGGTGGAAGAGTGCTGAAGTTCGGCCTCATCTCAAGCGGCCGGGACTGGACCAGAGTGAGCCCGGTAACTTTCGCCCGGTTGCAAACCTCCCATTTCTTGCCAAATTGTTGGAGAGGGTTGTGAATGATCAGCTTGTGACCTACCTGAGCAGGAACGACCTTATGCCCAAAGATCAATCTGCATACCGTAAGGGACACTCTACGGAGACAGTGGTGCTTCGGATCTACAATGATATTGTGGAGGCGGTTTGAATGGCGGCTCGCGCTTCTTTGCCTCCTGGATTTTTCTGCGGCATTCGATACCGTTGATCATGACATCCTGATCAGCCGCCTCTACACCACCTTCGGGATCAGTGGTGCAGCTCTCGATTGATCCGAATTATCTGTCAGATCGTAGCCAGTCGGTCACTTGGATGGGACATAGGTCTGCATCACGACGGGTGAGTTGTGGGGTACCTCAAGGGTCAGTCCTGGGGCCGCTTTTGTTTATTCTTTATGTTGCTGATATCTGTCGTGTCATTGAAGGGTGTGGGACTTCCCCTTATGCCTATGCTGACGACGTGCAGATGTTCACCTCCTGTCTCCCAACCGATACAGATGAGGCCACTCACCGCATCTCTACCTGTATCTCTCTGGTGCGACGGTGGGCTGATGTTAATCGGTTGGCGCTTAATCCAAGCAAAACAGAACTACTTTGGTTTAGCAGTCCGCGCGGAAAGCATCTCATTCCTCGTGAGTCGGTTTGGTTGGATGATGTGGAAATAGTCCCCAAAACTGAACTGCGACTCCTGGGTGTGCTGATTGACGAGACTCTCTCGTTCTTGGGTCACATTGCGAATGTCTCCAGGCTTGGATTCTTTCATCTGAGAAGGATAAAAGCTATCCGCCGATATCTCCCCATATCAGATACAATCAAACTGGTCCGTGCGCTGGTATTGTCGCGCATTGATTATTGCAATAGCGTCTTACTGGGACTGCCTATGCTGAGACTCAATTGCCTTCAATCGGTGATCAATGTTGCGGTGCGACTGATATTTGGTCTGAAGTGGAATGCTCATGTGTCGCAGCCACTGAAAGACCAACTTCATTGGCTTAAGATTCCTGAGCGGATTGTTCTGAAACGGTGCTGGCTCACGTTTGGACTCTGTACGACCCGCACTGCCCCACCTATCTACGTGACCTGATACAACCTGCTCCATCAGCGCAACGGCGCTCACAGCTTCGGTCGAGGATTCGCAATCCGCTGCTGGTCCCTCCTCCGGCAAAGGCTATAGTCTTCGGGGACAGATTCTTTCGGAGAGGCAATCCAGTGCTGTGGAACACCTTACCGAAGGAGGTCACTATGGAGACCACGTCCCATGGCGTTCTAAAGAGCATTAAGACGCATCTGTTCAGAGTCTCTTTTTGTTGTTAGGTGCCTTTGACTTTAGCCTTAGTTATGCCTACGGCGCCGAATAAATTGTCCAGTATAAATAAATAAATAAATAAATACTGATGATTTCTTCAGAATTAGTTATAATCTTACTGTTGTTATTTTTTATGGCCACTGTGTGTGGGGTGAATTTTCTAGTGATATGTTTAACCGTTTGATAGACTGGCCTTAGATTGCCTCTAATAGCATTTTCTTCTATGGTTGAGCATAGGTCGTTCAATTCGATTTTAGCATTTTCTGAGTCTTCTTTTTCAAGCTATTAAATTCCTCAGGATTTTTAAATTTTGTCTCACGTTTCCTTTCTATCAGTTAGAAAGTTTCAGACCAAGAAGAGGAAATAGAGACCAAATCACAAACCTAAGAATCATACTTGAAAAAGCCAATGAACGGAAACAAAAAAATCTTTCTATGTTTTATTGATTTCACCAAGGCCTTTGACATGGTGCAACATAAAAAACCCTGGCAGACAATGTTGGAAATGGGCTTCCCACCACATCTTATTAATTTGGTTCAAAACTTGTATAAACAACAAAACGCAAATGTCAGGGTCGAATGCGGAATAACTGACTGGTTTCCCATAAAGAAAGGCGTTAGACAAGGCTGTAACATCTCTCCATGTCTCTTTAACATATTAGCTGAAGCATTGATGAGAAAAGCACTAGATGGGTATAAAGTTGGATTCAAGATAGAAGGAAAATTGATTAACAATCTGCGCTATGCAGATGATATTGTCCTAGTAGCAACATCAGTTGAAGACCTTCAAGACCTAGTGAAAAGAATAGAACATACTGGAACTGAATACAATATGAGCTTGAATGCAAGCAAAACAAAAGTAATGTCAAATATGGAACATCAAATAACAATCTTAGCAAATGGACAGGTGCTTGAGCAAGTTTCTAACTTCACATACCTTGGAAGCCTGATTCAAGATGATGCAAGATGCAAAGATGACATCAAAGCAAGATTGGCCATGGGAATGAATATAATAATCAAATTACTAAAAGTTGGGAAGAACAAATCGGTCAGTAAACTTACAAAGCTAAGACTGATCAGGGCACTAGTCTGGCCTGTTGCCTCGTATGGCTGTGAGTCATGGACATTTAATAAAGAAGAAAATCGAATTCAAGCATTGAAAACAAATATTGTATTGATGAAGTCAAGCATGAGTCTGTAATAATGGGTGGAGACTTTAATATGGAATTTAATGGTGAAAACAAATTATGGGATGTCTTTTCAGAATTTTTGAATCAGGCAGATCTGGCCATTACGGATAGTTGGCTTCCTAAAGATGTCGAATATACATTTTGTAATGGCAATATGTCAGCTTTCTCTATGATTGATCACTTTGTTATTAGTAAGGGTCTATGTGCAAATATTGTTTCGCTTAATGTTATTGATTCGGGAATGAATCTCTCTGATCACATCCCGGTCTGTCTACAGCTTAATTTGCAGCTTGCAGAGAAGGGGCAACTACCTACTCTTGCACATAAGAGTCAAGCAGGGACTGGGACTGGCGCAAAATTATATAAACTCAGATGGGATAAAATTGACCATAATATTTATTATGATCAGACTCGTATACTTTTTGAGCCTATTTGGACTGTGACCCAGCATCTTAACAGGGAGGGTCTTAAATCTAAAACAGAAATCGAGACTGTGTATAGCAATGTCATTCATTCGTTGCAGGTTGCTTCTAGAAGTATTCCAAAGCTACCAGTGAATTTCTTCAAATATTGGTGGGATTCACAGCTGGATGACCTTAAAGCAAAATCAATGGAGGCGCATGAATTGTGGGCGTCGATGGGTAAACCGAGGCATGGGGCTGTTTTTCATAAAATGAGAAGTGCTAAGGCAGAGTATAAGTCTGCTATAAAGCAGAAAGAGAGGGACAATAAAAATTATTTTAGTAATGCATTGAATGATGCCCTCATTCAAAAAGATTTTACTACCTTTTGGAAGTCCTGGATAAATAAATTTGGGGGAAGGAGTAATAGTTGTGCTAAAACTGTGGATGGGTCCTGTACCGAACCTGAAATTGCCAATGCATTTGCAGATTTCTTTCGCTCTGCCTGCACACCCAATAACAGTAGTTGGCACGATAATCTCAAACTGCAGTTTGAGGACTGTCTCTCAGGCTATAGGAGTCAGAGTATAGAGTGTCCTGTGATCTCAATTGAAGAAGTGGGCATAGCAGTTAGTAAAATTAAGCTGGGCAAAGCAGCCAGGTTTGACAGGATAACTATAGAACATTTACTGTATGCACACCCAATTGTATTATCTTGTATAACTCATTTGTGTAATCTAATGCTGAAAGCAGGATATGTGCCAGAAGGTTTTGGTAATGGTATCATGATCCCTCTGCTAAAAAATTGCACAGCAGACCCTACAAGGTGTGACAATTATAGGGACATAACCCTGAGTCCAGTAGTGTCTAAGATCTTTGAGCATGTATTACTGGGGAAATTTGGGGTTTTTTTGGGGAGCTCTGACCTGCAGTTTGGGTTCAAAACTGGGGTAGGATGCTCAGATGCCTTATACACATTGAGGGGGGTAATGAGTTATCTCAATAGAAATTCATGCACAGCTGTCATTTCTGCTCTTGACATTTCGAAAGCTTTTGACAAAATTAGTCACTATAGGCTGTTTTTGAAGCTGATACAAAGGAAAACCCCTTGGTATTTCATTGAAGTTTTACTCAACTGGTATTCCAAATGTAATGTTATGGTTAGATGGGGTAATGCCTTATCAGAATCTTTTACTGTAGTGGCTGGGGTACGACAAGGAGGGGTTCTTTCGCCTTTGCTATTTGCTGTTTATATTGATGATGTAATTTTAAAGTTGCAAAATTCTGGATATGGCTGCTATATCAATGATTTGTTTGTTGGATGTTTATTGTATGCTGATGATATCTTATTGGTGTCACACTCTATATCCGGCATGCAGCACATGCTGGATATTTGCACCAATGACTTTGTGGATTTGGATTTGAAATTTAATGTGAAGAAATCTATGGTCATGCGGATTGGGGCACGTTGCAATATCGCATGTGCTGTATTGGTCCTGGATGGTGTTGCCTTGCCATTTGTGGAGGAAATTAGGTATCTTGGAGTGACACTGAAAAAGGGCAGGCACTTCAGGTTATCTATTTCGGAAGTTAAATTAAAATTTTTTCGTACGTTTAATTGCTTGTATAGTCGCAGCAGAGCTGCCGCTTCTGAATTGATATGCGTTAACCTGGTAAAGAGCTATTGTCTACCTATTGTATTGTATGGCATGGAAGCCACATGTCCAAACAAAAGTAATCTTAATGCTCTTGACAGACTGATTCAAGTAATTGTGTGCAAAATTTTTAAAACATAGATAATATTGAGTATATCAGAATCCTGACGGGTTTGGATAGTATGCATGCTACTGTAGAAAAGCGACAAGCATCCTTTGTTAACCCATTCCCAGGCACCGCCGTCTATAAACGGTGGCCGAAAATCATATCCAAAAAGGTAGCGCCGTCTTAAAACGGTGCGCCACATAAGCACCCTGACATTGCAGTTTTAAAAAGCCCTGGGACTCCGGGAGTAACTTTTCAATTTAGTTACTATCCATTCTATTGATGACAGCACTTTCTTCACTGTTGTTTACTATATAAGCAAGAAAACTTGCCATTGATCGTCCAAATACTGGGATTTTACATTGAAATGCCTCGAAAAAGACTCAAGTCTGAGGTTTGGAAAATCATAACTCCGCCAATTTTGGCCCAATCTTCAAAATTTTTGCACTATTATGTTCCAATTACACTGCCCTAAAACCTTCTCGCTCACAGTTGGGGGGTCACTGCTGAAAATTTTTTGCTATTGCGCTTTGAAATTTTTTTGGGGGGAGGGTTCCGATTTTCGGCTGTAGAGTGGACCTGCCCCCAAAAATTTCTTTTTTGGCATGGGTGGTTCAAAAGAGCAATAAAAATGCTAAACAACGGTGCAAACTGCATCTTTTTAGCTTCTATATAGCCTGAAATATACTGAGTTGTTCGGTTTTCAGATTGAAAATCTGTTCGCAAAATTGTCATTTCTTCGAGCAATGAGTAATATTGTTTGAAAAATCATAACTATCCCAAATTTTGTCCAATCTTCAAAATTTTTGCATTATTCTGTTCCAATTACACCCCTTTACAGCTTTCGCGCTCACAGTTTGGGGGTTACCACGGAAAAAATTTTGCTATGGGGCTTGGAACAAAATTTGACCAAAATGTTGGGGAGGGTCCTATTTTGGGCTGTAGGGTGGACCCTACTTCCAAAATTTTCTTATTTGGCACGGATGGTTAGAAAGAGCAATAAAAATGCTAAACAACGGTGCAAACCGCATCTTTCTAGCTTCTATATAGCCCAAAATATAGTAAGTTTAAAACTTGTATGTTCACATTTTCACATGAACGCCTTTCCCCCAAATTAAATACCTCGATTGGGGACGACTTGAAAAAATTAAATCCCCCTGCAACGGGTTAATAGATATGAGAAGAAGCCACTGTACTTTGCTCAGTGCATTACTAGAATTTGTCTGAGGGCAGAGGCTGTACTGTGTAAAGTTTGTGCTTAGTTTATTTGTTTATTATTAGGTTTTTTTATTATTTTTTATTATTTAGTTTTGTTCAGCTGATTTGTGTTTTCCTTGGTTGTGTACTACTGGTTGTGTACTACTTTTTTATGCTGTGCTTGTCACGAATAAAGATGATTAATACTTGAGAAAAATGTTGAGGGTTCGCTATATGGATTTCATATCCAATGAGATACTACAAAAAATGGCTGGAGTAAATCAGGAATTTCTAAAACATATAAAATCAAGAAAAATAGATATTTTGGACATGTTACCAGAAAAACAGAAGACTCAATTGAAAATTCAATAATAACAGGTTTGACGGTAGGAACCAGGAAGCAAGGCAGGCCCAGAACCAGCTGGATAGACAACATTATGACATGGTCTAACATGAATGGAGCTCCACTAATGGAAGCAGCTAAAAAAAGTAAGCAGTGGAGAATTATTGTTCAACGTTGCAGCCAACCTTCGCATAGCGACGACGGCTTCATGACATGACATGACAGGTGATATTTGAACACTGATGGGGAGACGATTCCAGGCTTTCGCTGCAGTAACCAGGAAGGCGCGGTCGCCGGCAGTGGCAAGGCGTGTACGCGGCACGAGGAGTGCTTGAGTGGAGCCAGATCGCAGACGCCTTCCACTGTCTATGTCTGCGGGTCTCTGGAGTTTGGACCTGAGATAGGAGGGACCGATGTCATGCAGGCACTGGTAGACGAGGGTTGCCAGCTTATACGCTATTCGCTCGTGGACTGAGAGCCAGTGTAGGTCGATCAACAGTGGCGTGATGTGATCATGCTTCCTTGATCGATGGATCCGGCGTGCAGCCGCATGAAGTCTAGAGTCTGTCGAGGTGTTTCGGGAGCCCTGCTAAGGTGGCGTTACCATAGTCGAGTTTAGTGAGTACTAAGGTGCTGATCAAAGTCTTCAGGACAGTAAGAGAGACATATTTTTGTATGTTGTGGATCAACCGCAGTGCTGCGAAGCAGCTGGCAACGTTGCATTCATTTACAATGTTGCAATGTTGCATTCATTTGTGACTCTGCACATGATGTAATCTATTACCAGATGGAATATAAATGGTGACAGTACACATCCTATCCTTGTCGAACCCGGTCACTACCTGGAACGATTTGCCCAGTTTGCTGTCATGTCTCACGGCGCATCTACTGCCTTGGTAGAACATTTTTATGATATTTATAATTTTCTCAGAGATGCCGTAAACACGTAGTATCTTCCACACCATCGGTCTGTGTATGCTATCAAAATCTTTGTGTAAATCGGTAAAATTGATGATCATTGTAGTGTTTGTTGCCTCTGCTTTCTCTATGATCTGCCGTGGTGTGAAGATGTGGTCTGAGCACAACCGACCTTTCTTGAAGCCCGCCTGTTCTTGGCACAGTACATCTTCTGCAGCTTGTTTGATCCTTTGTAGGATTTTGCTTGTCAGCACTTTGCCAGAAAACACTAAAGTGGAAGTTGACAAAATTGGACTAAGAATAAATGCAGAAAAAAACAAAATAATGACAATCATCTGGCCTGCTACTAATATTGGGAAGCTAAACGTCGACGGTAAAGATATTGAGACCATGAAGGGAATCTTCTATCTCAGAAACTAAGTCAACAGAGATGGAAACTGTGATGGAGAGATAAAGGTCAGGATTTGTAAAACGCATAGTGCATTCTCAAAACTAGCAAACCTCTGGAAGAGTACCAGGATCAATGTACAGATTATATGAGGCAGTTGTCCTCCGAGTGACAGTGCTCTCCATGCTCCTATACCAAGCGGAATTGTGGCCTTTGTCCAAAGCAAACCTAAGTGGCTCAAGGGTGCCCACCACAAATGGCAGCGAAAAATTCTGAAAATACACTGGAATTATATGATAAACAATGCTGAAATCAGAAGAATAACAGGGCAGGAGATGATAGAGGAGATCCTAAGAAAACGAAAAATGCTCTGGCTTGGACATGTGCACCATATGCGAGTGCGTCAAATAGAACACATTACTCGTCATGAACATTCTGCCTTGACTTCTTTGGCAAATACATCAGCAGCAGCATATGCTTGTGATCTGAAAATGTATAGGGTGCTTCTTTGCTTCTTTGGCAAATACACCAGCAACAGCATATGCTTGTGATCTGAAAATGTATAGGGTGCTTCTGCACAGCAAATGGAAAGCCTTCTGGCAAGCAAAGATAAAATCTGAAATTGGTTGCACATGACAACTTTGGAAGTCAGTTGATACACTTATAGGATGTGGCTGTCAATCAACAAGTGATGCCATCAGTGCCACTGAACTTCATAAGTTTCTGGATAACGAGTTGGCTATTATTAGATCAACTGCTGATGCTGAACCACCGGTATATACTGTTGCTCCAATGGATTGGAGTTTCAACGAGTTTCGTCCTCCAATTAACAGTGCTATCCATCAGCTGCCATGCAAGCAATGTGCTACAGATCCATTCTCGACAACTGTACTAAAACAGAGGTTGAAACGTTTGCGCCATACATTGCAAAGCTCAGGCATTTAAGTCAGCGTACATAACAGCTATACTGAAGAAACCTGGGCACTTGTACAGAATTCACGCGCACTTAATATTCAACTATATGGTACTCTACACTACGCCTAGCAATATGCACCACTTAAAAAATCCACCACACAAGGGGAAATATGAAAAAATCACATTTTTCTATCACAAATGTGTACAAATCTTTGTATAGCCGGAAGTCCCGGAACATTAGGAAGTCATCATAGAAACGTGTAAAGGACCGTTGAGTGTAAGTAAGTAAGGGATTAAGTACCCCTGCTGTTTAGTAGCCATTGTATTACCATTAAGTCAGGAATTTAAATGTTGTAAATGTTTATAGCGCTTTAGCAGGTAGTAAAGTAGTAGCTACCTATTCCTAGGCGTTAATTCATACCCGGAGCACAGCAGCTCTAGCAAGAAAATAGTCCGTTAATACGGAAAAAAGCTCATACGATAGCTCCGTAGAGATATGTAGACGACCCGTTTAGGTGCAGTAAGTAAGTAAGATAACTTTCTTAAATTTATGTAACCCTTTAGTACGTAGAACAGTAGTAAGTGTTTATTCATATGTGCTTATTCAGATCCGGAGATAAGCAACTCAGAGAAAATGCGTTTATAAGCAATTGCGTTTTTGCGCGAAATAATTTTGACATCGTTTTTTGACCAATTGCCGCTTTTGACCTAAATAATTCTGACCAATGAATACTTACGTATTCGCCGCCTAAAATTTTACGCTTTGAAGATTTATTAAGTTAGTAAGTAGTTTCATTGAGAGTGAAATAAAATACTTTTTTTTTTCAGAAAAATGCGATTTTTTCATATTTCCTCTTGTGTGGTGGATTTTTTAAGTGGTGCATTTTTTAAGTGGTGCATATTGTTAGGCATAGTGTAGAGTATCATATAGTTGAATATTAAGTGCGCGTGAATTCTGTACAAGTGCCGAAACCTGAATTTGATACATCAGAAGTTAGTTCTTACCGGCCTATATCCAATCTTCCAACATTGAGCAAGCTACTTGAACGCATGGTAGCTGTGCAACTGGTTGACTATCTGATTGCCAAAAACTTGCTGCCAAACTTACAGTCAGCATATCGCAAAAACCATTCCACTTAGACTGCATTAGCCAAAGTTCTAGGTGACATTCTTCAAGCACTGGATACTGGTAATTTAGCACTGCTGACACTCCTTGATTTATCAGCTGCGTTCGATACAGTAGATCATGATATTCTACTAAGGCGTCTGGAGACCTCATATGGGCTGGGTGGAGGAGTAGTTCACAGTTGGTTTTGCTCACACTTGAATGGACACATGCAATTCGTCTGTTGTGCATCATCTTCCTACACTGCAAGTGAGGCATTTTATGCAGTTCGTCAAGGCTCAGTTCTAGGACCAATTCTCTTCCTCCTGTATAGGTCGGACTTACAGTAACTTGTCAAACAGCATGGTCTGTCGCTCCATATGTAAGCAGACAACACACCGACGTATGGGGTATGCAAGCCAGCTGATACAGGTCTTCTTGCTAATCGGATGAGTTCTTTCATCAGTGAGATAGCTGATTGGACTAAATCGAATCATCTTGAACTTGATATCAACAAAACAGAGATATTATTCATTCATTCGTTCATTCCTAGGTTTTTATAGTGCGCCTGTGCCAAATAATGTTTGCCGGTGCTTCACAAAAGTTAATCGTGGTAGGCACTGTTCAAGAGGTAAGTCTTCAGCTGCTTCCAGAATGCCGTGATTGTCATTTGATTCTTTATCTATTGTGATAGAGCATTCCAAGCAAGCGGTCCTGAGTAAGAGAATGCTCTTCTTCCTATTGTTGTATGAAGGCGAAGCAAGTTGTATCGGCTGGTATCTGCCAATCATAGGCCTTTTCTTCCGCATGCTGCTGCTTGTGGTTTGATGAGATCTGACAAGTACATCGGACTGAGACCATTTTGTGCCCCAAACATGAGAACAGGCTGTTTATACTGAATCTGAAACTGTATTTTCCGGTTTTGGCGCCATCATGGCGGCCAGCACGCATTTGTGCGTGTCACCGATTTGCCGCCATTTTCGGAATCTACCGACGTTTGGCGCTTGAATTTTGCGCCAATTGCGAGGACTGCGGTCTACTCATCGGTTTTTTGAAGAGATTCTTGCCGTCCTCCACGTTTCCGCGTCGTTCTGGAAGTTGGTCGCCTCCGCCGTTGAGAAGTCCGCTAAAGTCGACCAAAATGGCCGCCTCGAGAATTTCAACGTGACTGCGTATGACTGTTGTTCTGGACTTCGCCGGAACTTCTATCTTTGTTGGATTTGCCGATTTCGGCGATGAACTATTCTCACGGAAGACCACTTCTTGGATTTCACCGTCAGATGTTAACCATGCGAACTTCCGCTTCCAACTCACGGCACCTTAACATCATCTCCCATTCCTCGTTGACCTGTCAATGTGGCTACAATTTTCTTGCGAAGGACCGCTTCTAAAGGACTTAGCACTGGATTTCTACATGGCAGCGAGTCCTTTCTATTATCCGAGCAGATTTTAACATCGCCACCTTCGGACCTTCATCGGCATGTCAGCGTTGTTAAAGCGCTTTTGATTTTGGTATTTTACTATGTTACAGCGCTATAGAAATTGTCCTGGAATAATAATAATAATAATAATAATAATAATAATAATAATAATAATAATAATAGGGAGCCAGTGAAGTTCTCACAACACAGGAGTGACTTGGTTCCTAGGTTTCAAGTCCAGGACTAGATGAGTGGCGGCATTTGCACCCTCTGCAATATTGCGAGTGTAGACTTTGGTAGCCCGGCTAGGATTGAGTTACAATAGTCAAGTCTAGTCAGTACCGTTGTAGACCAGTTGTAAGGTGACTTGTTTACCCGCTACCCTGCAGATCTGATGAATACGGCGCAGGTGATGGTAACAGCTCTTAGCCAGTTGTCTGACATTCTGTTTCATGGTCAATTCATCATCGAGGATTACTTTTTGATCTCTGAGTACTTTGGAAGGACATACATTGGTGCCCTGAATCTCAATGTTGCAGACGATTTTAGCCAATTTGAGCATGTTGGTATGTGAGCTAAACCTTGCAATCTCAGTTTTCGAGGTGTTGAGTTGCAGTCTTCTCGAAGAGCACCAATCCTGAACATCCATTATGCATTGCTGGAGTCGACTGAGGGCAGAGTCGACGTCATTGATTTCAGTTGCTGCATATATCTGCTTGTCGTCTGTGAATATGTGGTGGCCCAACTGATAACGTTGAGGGATGAGGCTAAAATCCTCTGTGTAAGTTATAAACGCTACCGGACCCAGTGACGAGCCTTGCGCCACAGAGCAGTGCAGAGGTAGTTCTGATGATGCCTCTTTTGTTTAGTATGACCTTTGTTTATTATGGTGCTCGGCCACATGTTGTCAATACCAGATTCCATCCATCACCATCCATATTGGTTCGGATGACATTGCTAGGTATGCTTGTGTCCGTAACCTCAGTTGGCACATTGATTGTAAGTCTTTATGGCAATACAAGTCCAGAAAACGGCATCCTGCTGCTCTTCAATCCTGAGAAGAATTTAAAGCATTCATAACTCAAGTCCATGTTCTGTTGTAAAGACTTTAGTGGTGTCTCTGGTTATGCCATGCCTAGGTTATTGCAATGTGCTCTTGGCTGGGGTTCCAAGGCAACTTACTGACAGACTTCAGGCTGTCCTCTATTCTGCAGCACATCTTATCTATCAAGCTAAAAGATCAGACCACGTGAAACCGCTTCTTTATGAACTTCACTGGCTTCGAGTTCCACAGCAGATTGAATGCAAATTGGCAATACTTGCCTATCAATGTCTTAATGGTCTGGTGCCATCATGTCTGTCTGATATGATTTCTGCCTGATATTTGACATTGACTCTTGTTGACGATCACGGTTAGCGTCCACTCTTACTCTCATTGTTCCATCTACATGCCACGGTACCATTTGCAACCACTTGTTTCCGGTGGCAGCTGCCAAAGTCAGGAATAGTCTGCCTTTGTCAATAACGTTGGTGAAGACACCGTCAATATTTAAAAATGAACTGAAAATTGCGCTGTTTGCTTGCAGTTATTTAGCACAATGATTAATATACCAAGACAGATATACTGTATTTTTAATTTTTCGGTGTCTCAGCAGTATGATATGCCTCCCTGATCAGTTCATTATTATTATTTATTATTATTATTATTATTATTATTATTATTATTATTATTATTATTACTGACACCGAGGCCATATCTGAGCCAAGGAAGGCAGACATCTACCTGTCTATAAGAGAGCGAGAGACTGGGTTGTGGAAAAATAGGACAGAGCGAGAGACTGGGTTGTGGAAAAATAGGACAGACGTTACTGCCTGTCTTTAAACAAGAGCAGAAGAAACCAAGCGTGCTAACAAGCTGTAAAGGAGGACAAACATAGCTACCCATTTTTAAGATAGCAGAATACAAGTACATGCTTGGAGAGGTTTTACGTATAAATGAAAACAGCAGAACATTCATATCCAATATCACTGCTTCATATCATGTGATCACTATTGATTTATTATGTCAGTCTTTGATTTATTTATTTATTTCAAGACAATTTCTATAGTGCCGTGCACTAGGCTAAGGCCTACGACAATGGTGCTTCACACACATAGTCAACCATATCCTAAACTAAAAAGGTGCATCTTTAGTTCTCTCAGGAACTGTCCAGCAGAGTTGGCCTCAGTCACTGCAGTCGGCAAGGCATTCCAAAGCAATGGGTTCCTGCATGAGAAGGACCTATCTCCGAACTTCGGAGTCTGTGACGGAGGTGGAACGAGCAGTAGGACACGATAGCTGGAGCGAAGTGCCGACCTCCGTGCGTTCGACGTTGATCATAGGGCTAGCTCAGCCAGGTACTGTGGACAGTGCGGGTCCTTTAACGCTCGGAAGGTGAGCCAGCAGCACTTATGGATAATGCACTCCCGAGCTCGAAGCCAGTGCAGCTGATCACGCAGTAGGGGGGGTCACTTGGGCTCCCCAGGGGCTGCTGAAGATGACCCGAGTAGCTGTATTGAGCACAGATTGCAGATGATTCAACTTTCCATCGGGGAGGCCCAGCAACACGCTGTTGCAATAATCCAGCATGGGCAGGACAAGGGCGCGCACAAGGTGCACTGCCCCGCTGATTGGAAGATGCCGGCGGACTGACCTAATCCTCCATAAGTGGTAGTAGCAGCCGTGGACAACATTACCGATATGTTCCTCGAATGACAACGTCTCATCGAGTAGTACTTCCAGGAGTCGTAGGCACTTTGAGGCGACGACGGTCACATCACCCAGCATGAACGGTGAAGGGCTCAGGAGATGCTTCCCCTGGGGTGCACATCCACAGGAACTCGGTCTTGGCCGGGTTAAGGGCCAAGCGGTTCTCCTCCGTCCACATGATGATCGCCATGATGCAATTGAGGAAGCGAAGTTTAAGTCTTTCCATGTCGGCAGGCAGACAGGAAGAATACAGTTGCACGTCATCCGCATAGCCGTGCATGGTCAGTCCGAACGTGATAGCGATTTTACTCAAGCCCGCTATGAAGAGAATGAACAGCAGAGGGCTGAGAACCGACCCCTGCGGAACACCATGCTGAACAATTCGCTTTTCCGACGTTTGACCGCCACACCGGACCGATTGTGTCCTATTGCTGAGGTAGCTCTCGAACCAGCTGAGGACCCGACCCCTGAGGCCGTTTGAACTCTCCAGCTGCTGGATAAGGATCTGGTGATTCACCGTATCAAACACAGCGGAGAGGTCAAGAAGGCAGAGCAGAGCCACACTGCCATTTGTGACCGCATCCACAACGTCATTAAATATCCTCAGCACGGCAGTTTCAGTGGAATGCCCACGGCGATATGCTGATTGATCATGAGGCATCAGTCCGTTAGCGTCTAAAAATTTGATCAGCCGCTCTCTGACAATCCTCTCCAGAAGCTTCGAAAGGAATGGCAGGTTTGACACTGGTCGGTAGTTTGACGTTTCTTGAGGGTCAAGTCCTGGCTGTTTCAGTAGTGGCCTGACCGTTGCATGTTTCCACTTCGATGGAACTTCGCAAGTCTCTAAGGAGGTGATCATGAGCGCTTTCAGAAACGGGGCTAGGACCACCGCCGAGTCCTTTAGCAACCACATCGGCAGAGTGTCTGCAGAGCACTGTTTATTCGGAGATGCATGCACTATCCGGAGCTCCTCCTCCGTCGGTGCCCGAAACACCATGAGATGCGGCCCATCGTAGGCCTCGAAGGTTGCCGTATGTAATTGTATATGATTGCTGTATGTAATGTAATGTAATGTGACATTTGTATAACGCCTCTTCTATTTCTACTCAGAGGCACTCCTGGCATTGGAGTCGCAGGGTAAAGTAACGAGACTTTAGCTTTCGCATTGAGCAGAGCGAGGGAGTAAGAAGTGATTCCCGAATGGATGGGTTTAAGGCATTCCAGAGGCAGGGTGCAATCACTACATAAGCCCGACACTGGGTAAGAGCAGTGCGTGATCTGGGGACATAAACATTCTTCTGACAGTGGAGTGGAACAGGCAATGAGCAGCAGAAGAGAGTGATTTGAAAAGCTCAGTAATGTAAGGCGGTGCCTGACCTTGAAGTGCTGCAGAAAAATAATTACTTGTTTGAATTTAATGCGGTCAGAAATTGGAAGCCAGGGTGTTAAGCATAAAGTCTGAGATGCTAGAGTAGCGAAGATCTTTAGCCACAAGACGAGTCACAGCCTTTAGGACAGATTGCAGAGTGGAGAGCTGACTTTTGGGCAGGCCAAGATAAAGAGAATTGCAATAGTCTAGCCTACTAGCCACAAAAGCATGAATCAAAGATTTGGCTGCAGATAAAGAAAGCGAAGAACGAATAACCCTAATTTGCCTAAGTTGGTAAAAGCAGGATCGAGAGAGTCTAGCAAAATGCTCCTTGAAGGTCAAAGTTACTGTTAAAGTAAATACCAAGGTTTTTGATATAATTTGTGAAAGATAGATTAGGAAAGAGAGAGTTCAGTAAGTCATAATCAATTTTTGAGTACAGATGTTTAGTACCAAGCCAGATAAGTTGAGTTTTATCAGGGTTAAGTCGAGGTCTATTGGAAAACATCCAATACCGAAGAGTTGGAATTACATTGCCTACTGATTGAGTGAGCACAGTATAAGAAGAGTGAGGGAAATGTCGGTAAATTTGAATGTCATCAGCATAGAGGTGAACAGTGAAGCCAAATGAGCTAATTAAAGAGCAAAGGTCAGCAGTATAGAGTATGTACAGCAGAGGACCAAGCACCGAACCTTGGGGAACACCAAAAGGAACATGAAGGAAGTATGTTAATGAAATTTTGTGTATAAATGAAAATTTGATCTTTTATGCCAGCTCCCTTCAAGAAACCAGTCTGCACATCCATAGGCCTTGTTGTTGCAGCCTATTCAATAAGATATTTAGAAGTAAGATGTTTAAAAATATTTTACTGGTGTTACTGATTAGCACAATAGTTCAGTTTGATGTTTCTTCAACTTTTGGAATTGGGGTGAATATTGATTGCCTCCATTCTTGTGGTGATTCCTCCATTTCCAATCTCTTGTTTTATAGCCATCAGAATCCCTGTGCTATTATATCATTATCCAGCTTTATGTGCTCTGCTAGCAGGGTATTCATATCCTGCAACCCTTAGCAATCATCTGATGGCTTCCCATACCTCATCGCCAAGTTTTGGAGGTGGTGTTTCTTCATGTTGTTCCTCTACGCCTGTGTTTTCTTGACTAATGTCATCACCTTCATATAACTCAGTGGTTCTTACCTGGGTTCAATTGAACCCTAAGAGTTCGGTGAGTCAGTCTCGAGGGTTCAGCGGAGAGAGGACAAGACACACGCCTGACTTGATATATATATATATATATATATATATATATATGTTATGTTATGTCCAAGACAATTTATATAGCGTTGTAACATTGTTAAGTATCAAAATCAAAAGCTCTTAACAACACTGACTTGTCAATGAAGGTCCAAAGGTGACGATGTTAAAAATCCTCTCCGATGTTGGAAAGAAATTGCTGCCTTGTAGAAATCCGGTTCTAAGTCCTTTAGAAGTGGTCCTTCACAAGAAAAGAAAATTGTAGCCACATTGACAGGTCAATGAGGAATGGAAGATGATGTTAAGGGGCCGCAGGTTGGTAGTAGGAGTTCTCCGCTCGGTAACATCTAGCAGTGAAATTTAAAGAAGTGGTCTTCCGTGAAAAAATAGTTTTGTTGCCTAAATCGGCAGATTCGACGAAGATGGAGGTTCCAGCGAAGTCCAGAATGACCGTTACACACAGTTACGTTGAAATTCTCGTGGCGGCCATTAATGGCCGACATTGGCGGACTCCTCAACAGCAGTGGCGACCGACTAACATTCCAGAACGACGAGGAAAATTAGAAGACAGCAAGAAACTCTACAGAAAACCGATGAGTGGAATGCAGTCCTCGCGGTAGGCGCAAAAACCAGGCGCAGAATTTTGCTAAATGCCGAAAACGAACGACGAAACCGTGGCACATACAGGCATGTACAGGCAGCCGCGTAGGCACCAAAACCGGAAATATATATTATTATTTTCCATAAAGACGGGTTCAGTGAATATGCTTATGAAACTGGTGGCAGTGGTGGGGTTTGGTGCCTCAAGCAAGGTTAAGAACCACTGATATAACTGATTTATATAACTCTTGCTAGACAGTCCCTACATTGGCTTCCTATCAAATACTGAATTAATTATAAAATTTCTCTTTTAGTTTTTAAAACCATATTATATAAGGAACCCTATTAAATTAAGTTGCGACTTATCCCTCGACCTACTACTCAATCCACTAGATATTTGGCAGGACTTTCATATGTTGTTCCTTATTCTCGCACAGTCATTGGTACTAGTTGTTTCTCAGTGTGTGGCCCTAAGCTTTGGAATTCATTACCAATATCGCTTTGTATAACTAAGAATTTATCATCTTTCAGATTTATCATCTTGGCTTATTTCCTTTAGATTGCTTTCCCGCTGTTCTGACTGATCTTCCGGATTGACTTGGCTCTAATTCTATTTGGATTTGGTGTGCCATTGGCTGATGCCCTGGGCATTATGATAGTGGCGCCATAGAAGTGGTACCAGTCACGGCTCTGCTCGATCATGTCCAGGATGTTGTTGCGATACAGATACTCCAGGTCCAACCATGTTTCCCCCTGCGGGCGAACGATGGAGTCAATAGACCGACTTTTTGGAGTCGAGGACGGCGACTTGTCGGCGCAATGACCTGGGCTGTTCCCAAGGACGAACGAGACAGTTGGAAGGACAGTCCGAGAGGACACGAAACCAATGTTGTTGTTGTTGTTGTTGTTCGACGTTGTTGTTCAACGGCCCTCTGGCAACTGACGCTGTCCCGAATGACGGCTGGGAACACCCACCACGACCCTTATTTTTTTGAGTCGTTTTGACGTTTGTGCAGCTGTACAGCATGTTAACTCAGATGACGAGTTAGTTTGAAAGAGAAACACTTCCAAAAACTGGAATTGAAAGACCGATTGACCTATTGAGAGATTAACCTATACCGTATTTTTGCGCATATAAGAGGCACCCGCGTATAAGAGGCACCCGCGTATAAGACGCACCCGCGTATAAGACGCACCCGCGTATAAGACGCACCCGCGTATAAGACGCACCAGCAGATAAGACGACACCAGCGTATAAGACGCACCCAGTATAAGACGCACCAGCGTATAAGACGCGGGTTTTGATGATTTGTGTTAAAATAATTATGGATAAGACACACCCATATATAAGACGCACCAAAAGGCGCCCCGTCGGCGCTCCCGGCGACCTGTCGGCGCTCCCGGCGACCCGTCGGCGGTCCTGGTGACCCGTCGGCGCTCTAGGCAACCCGCCGGCGCCCCGCCGGCGCTCTTGGCGCCCAGTCGGCACTCTCGGCCAGCCCCTGGCACTCGGCGCTCTAGGCGAGCCGCCGGCGCTCTCGGTGCCCCGTCGGCGCTCTCGGCCAGCCGTCGGCGCCCTCCAGCACCCTGTCGGCGCTCTAGGCGAGCCGCCGGCGCTCTAGGCAACCCGTCGGCACAGTTATTTATGTTCCAAAAAAATTTAGATAAAACGCACCCGAGTATAAGATGCACCAAGGGGGCTAATTGTGTCAAAATTCGTATAAGCCACGTCTTATATGTGCGAAAATACGGTACAAGAGGTTCTCAACTTTTTCGTCCTTCCAGCATACCCTCACGATAGTTTTGGAATATGACGCATTCCCACCTCCGCCAACACTCCCGCCCCACCCGAAACCGCTCCTTCTCCCCCCCAAAAAAAGAAGCGCAGTATATTTGCAAATGATGGCTATAAACGTAGCCTATGTTTCAAAGTTGCTAAATAGCATCCACAACTCATGCAGCTTCAGTCATAAAGTCATTCAGCTACCCTCCACAGGTGCACACACCTCAAAGTCAGTCAGTAAGAGGGTTGGAACTGCTTAGTTGGGGTGGTTTTGGACAGTGCCACAGACAAACGATCACGAAACTTCGTTTTCATGGAGAAGACGGGTGAGAACCTATGCTCAAAGAGGTAGGTGCTTGGGAACATCAGCAACAATTTAATGGGCTACACGACAACAGCAGGGTAGGGCTAAAACATTCGGCACCATAACTTTGTCAGAGGGAAAGTGTCGAACGCATCTCGCGCGGTATAGTCGTTGATGAAGTCAATGAATTGCTCCTCGATGGATTCAGAAATGGCTTTGACATCCACACTGAATGGGTTGCACGCCATTTTCAAGTCAAGGTCACTCAGATCAGGGAAGTAGACCTACCTCTGGAACTCGTTCAGCAAGGAGGAGAGGTGGGGCTCAACTTGTCGTATATTAACAACATCCTTTTTTCATTCCGCATTATTGCAATGTTGTCAAACACGGTAAAATTTACTTAATTGACATTGGCCTCCCACAGTTCAAGCTTCATCGCGAAAGCTCAAACTTAAAAACAAAATCGATCACTGTATTGATGCTCCTTTGCAGTGATTTGTTCAGCTCATTAAGGCATGCAAATGCATCATTTAAGTAGGCTAGTTTCAAGAGCCATTCTTGATTCGTGAGTTTTGCGGCATGAACTCTGTATTTGGTGTTGCTGCCACTAAGGCTGAAGAATTCGGCCTAGCTCATGCACACATGGGGCACACTTGCATGCACTGTACAACTGTATATTGTATATGACAAAGTTTCACATTCTAAAAAATTTTTAACATATGCCAGTCCCGGGGCTGCCTACCCCCTGAAAAGCCTCTGACGTACCCCCTGGGGTCCGTGTACCCCAGGTTGAGAACCGCTGACCTATACGATTGAACATCTGTTGTTTATAGATTGTATTTCTTGATTCGCGGTACTATGAAGACTGATATAAAGATGGTGGGTACTTTTCCAGTTGTTAATGAGTGAATAAAAGCCCTATTACAAATGGTACTGGTATAGCAGCACTGTCCTTGAGTAGCCAGGTTTGCAGCAGGCTGCTGGAGCAATGCTTGTCTGGGCGGGCGCGAATGGCTGCAGCTACTTCCATATTGGTCAGCACTCATAAGGAGCCAATGAGCAATGAGGTTTTTCGAGTGAGAACGTGAGAGGTTTGTGTGCTGACGTGGCTGATTGTATTCCTGCGATTTCTCTCTGATAGACTCAGTAAAGCGAACTGCTGTAATTGAGTCGAGCACTGGCATTCGCCCACAACTGATAGATGACAGATAGATCGTGACTGTCAACCTTTGAGTTGAGGATGGCACACAATGATTATGATGGAGCGCACAAAATGGTGGCTGTGTGTTGATGAGAGTATCCAATGCAACAAGACCAAACAAAACACTGAAAATGCCAAGAATGTGTCACTCTCAGCCAAAGGTGACTGTCACATTCAGCAATCCAAGATGCTTCAAGTAAAGAATGCAAAAGGAAAAACAAACTCGTAAATTGAGATAGCATCAATGCATGTTGAATGCATGTGGGCAGCCAGTAGCAGCCTTTGTCCAAATAGTTGGGTATGATTTTCATTTTTGTTGTTTTGAATATTTATTTCATTATGATATTATGATATTGAATATCGCACACGACTGATAGATGAGTCAAGGATGGCACACAATGATTATGATGAAGCGCATAAAATGGTGGCTTGTTTTGATGAGAGTATCCAATTGATATTGCTTCAAGAAAAGAGCACAAAACGAAAAGCAAACTCGTAAATTGAGATGGCATCAATGCATGTTCAATGCATGTGGGCAGCCAGTAGCACCCTTTATTCTATTCTATTCTATTCTATTCTACTTGATAATTTATGTAGCGCTATAGCATGGCCAAGGTCAAAGGCAAGAGCGTTTTACAAAAGGCACTCATACGATATACGAAATAAATGCGTTTTAAGGTTCGATAAGAATGACTCGAAGTTGGTTGCCATGGCCACTGAAACTGGAAGTGCGTTCCAAAGGAGAGGATTGCCCCGAGTCATAGATCTTTCTCCAAGCTTCACGGTCTTGGATGGAGGGGGAACGTAGAGGTGAGATCGTTTGCTAGAATGAAGCTGTTTGCGACAGTCTGTCATCACCGGCCTGCATATCAACGCCGAAAGATATTCCAGGCAGAAAGGGTCATACAAGGCTCGGAAGGTCAGCGAGCAGCGTTTATAAACGATACGCTCCGGGATCTTGAGCCAATGGAGCTTATCCCTCAATAACGGGTAACGTGGTCATGCCACCTGGCACCGAAAATCATCCAGGCAGCGGCATTCAGGACCGATTGCAGCCGGCCCAGCTAATAGTCGGGAAGGCCGAGAAGGAGGCTATTACAATAATCCAACCTAGATAACACCAGGGCACAGACTAGATGTATCGCAGCTGATGTTGAGATGTAACGACGAATCTCCCTAATCTTTTGGAGCTGAAAAATAACAAGTTGGGCATGATTTTCATTTTTGTTGTTTTGAATATTTATTTCATTAAGATATTATGATATTGAATACTTAATTTTTACTTGATTAGAATTTGAGAAAGTTCTTAGGTGGATTCTGGATCAGGGTGCCTCAGTGAATTTTTATATGTTCCATGGTGGAACCAATTTTGGTTTTATGTCTGGAGCAAATGAAGAATTGGGAATGACAAATGACAGTGGAACAGTAGAACCATATGTTCCAGATGTCACTAGTTATGGTGAGAATCCATTTGTGCATTTGTGATTTAATCTTGACAGCCTTTGATCATTATGATATTCTTCATCATCATCTCGGCTCTCTGCCAGCCAATTTAGCAATGTTTACTTTCTTTGGCTTGTCTTTCAGCTTCTGTAATGTTGATTTGTCTGAGGTCTCCTTGATGTTGCCAATCGACCATTATTTGGTCTTCCTTTTCTTCTCTTTCCCTGTATCTTTGTGTTTAGAGTTTTGTATTGCCATCAATTGTTTTCCATTCTGTACACTTGTCCAAGCCATGCTAATCTTCTTCTGATCTTTTCTTCAATATTATCTTTTAGCCCAATCCATTGTGTCATATCTTCATTTCTTACCTTTTGCAATCTGCTCACCCCCAGTATTTGTCTCAAACAGCAGATTTATTGCACCTGTATTTCATCAGCCATTTTTATCATCTATGTCTTGAAACCATATTTTATTTTATTTAAAGTATTGTGTTGCATATTTTCAATTTGGTTTCAATTGTTAAATTGTTTTTTCTCCATAGTTTTTTCATCGTTCCCATTTTTAGAGCCCTTTTAATGTTCTTGATTTTATATCTTCTTGCTGACAGCCATTGCTTTCAATCACTCCTCCAACATATCTGAATGACGACTTGTTCCAATTTATGTCCATTCACTTTATTATTCATGGGTTTTGTATTTCCTTTCGTTATTTTCATCACCTTTGTCTCAAAATAGGTCCACATGCCATTTAGATCAGAGACTTTCATCCTGAAATAGCCGCCCGTCCCAGGGAGAAGAAAGCCAACACCATTGTGAAATATATCTGTGTAATGAATATATGGAAATACAACATATTAAACCACCTCAAACCTTTATAAGAGTGTCTATCATTCAATTAGGTGCTCTCCCTCTTTCTCTCCTCATACCTCGTGGAAGAACGTCACTAGCCCACGTGACCTTCCAATGGTCCTCCTTCAGTCACCCCCGTCTACTCTCTATGTTGTTGCTTTAGCGCTACGTCCCCGAAACGGTGGGAACCATTTCAATTAGATTAATTGAAGATCTTGAATTCTCTCTGTGATTAGATTAATGTTATGAGCAATTTGAGATTATTCTGTTTTTCTTCAGCACGTAAAGCTTCTACTTTTTTTCTAGTGTGGGACAGGTAGATAAGAGATTGGTAACACGCTAGAGTGGCATGCTGACGGAATGGGGTCGACTCAGCCTTCATTTGCTAGGGAGTGGTGTTAAATGAGTATCAGCTTTGGCTGTGAAAGAAAAGCACAGGTTGGAGAAAGCAATGGCAAATTACTCTTGGTCATTGGCATAAGCCACATGCGTCGCTGCTTGCCTGAAACCCGTGATCAGTGCCGTGCCCAATGCTAGAAGTTGAGCATAGATGAACCTTTACTTTTATCTAGTGCAATTTTACAGTTGCATTCCAGTACAATTGTGAACAATGTTAATGATGATAGGAAGCAACTTGTCTTGTACCAATTTTAGACTAGTTCACTTATAATCAATTTTCACCGTGCTTGCTGCTTTTTTTATATATTGTTTTTATTAGTCTTATAATTTTTCTATGGCCAGGTTTCTCGTGGCTTGCCAGTGACACTCATGCCAGCTGTGTCAAAAACCTGTTTATAGTCTATGAAATTTATGTATAGTTTTCTCTTTGCCTCAATATAGGTACTCTTCTCTGTTGGCTGCCTTATTATGAATACTTGATCTATTGTGTTTCTTCCAGGTCTGAAACTACTATCACTTGTTCTATGTGTTTCCTTAATCTTTCTTGGATCATTTTAGTATATACTTTTCCAGCAATATTAAGTACCCCGGTACCTTTTTGTTTCTAGATTGGTATTATTTTTCCTTCACACCAATCTGTAGGCATTGCTTCTGTGTTATATGATTTGTTAATTAGTTTATGTAGTGTGGTTCATTTTGTAATGTGTCACCACCTCCTTTCAGCATTTCTGCTGTTATTCCATCTGTTCCTGGAGCTTTATCATCCTTTATGTGCTTTCAGTTCTATTATTGCTTTGTCTATTTCTTCTTTCATGGGGCTGTCCATTAATTACGTCAACAATTTTTGGTCAATTTTTGACCCCCTCTCCCCTTGTCAACAGCTGTCAAACACTCAGTGGACCTCCATAACTGTAATGTAATGTAATTTGGAATTTGTTTAGTGCCTCTTCTATTTCTACTCAGAGGCGCTCCTGGCATTGGAGGCGCAGGGTAAAGTAGTGAGACTTTAGCTTTCGCATTGAGCAGAGCGAGGGAGTAAGAAGTGATTCCCGAATGGATGGGTTCAAGGCACTCCAGAGGGAGGGTCCCTCCCCTTAAGATCAGTGACAGGTCCCCTAAAAGTTTAGAAGATTATTATGGCTTGCAGTGATGAGACTTTTTCCATTTTTTGCTCATCAAGTGGTGGTGATGACCTTTTCCTGCTTTTCAGGCTTTTTTCCATTGCAATCTTTCTTTGAAATTCCATTGAAATTTCCTATTTTTATTGATTATTTGTAAAAAATGAAATTGTTGTTGTCAACTTTTCTTGACGTCCCCTCCCCTGTCAACAACTGTCAAACTTTTTCAAGCCCCCTTTCCCATATTTTGTTGGCATAATTAATGCACAGCCCCCACAAAGTTTTCTGTGGTATTTTACTTCATTCATGCTTGGAATTTATTTCAGAATTTCATTATCTACTACTGTAGTCCTGTTACAAGGTTCTTCAGTGTTCCTTCCATCTGTTTTGGATGTCTTCTTTATTTGTTAGTTGTTTTCCATATTTGTCTTAACTGTGGCAATTTTTGTTTCATATTCTCCACAGCGATATTTAATTTCTTTATAGGGGCTGTCCATTAATTATGTCAACAATTTAGGGGGGAGGGGTTTGAAAAAGTTTGACAGTTGTTGACAGGGGGAGGGGTGGTCAAGAGAAGTTGACGTCAACAATTTCACTTTTTACAAATAATCAAAAAAATAGGAAATTTCATGGAATACTAGTTATTACAATTGAAAAAAGCATGGCAAAATAGGTCATCACCACCACATTTTGACATTCGATGAGTAAAGAAGAGAAAAATGGTCATCACCACAAAAAATAATAACCTTGTTATTGGGATCTTCCATTGATCTTGGGGAGTCAAGAGTTTTTGACGTAATTATGGGGGGGAGGTAAGTGAGAGTTGACAGTTGTTGACAAGGGGGAGGGGGTCAAAAATTGTTGACATAATTAATGGACAGCCCCATAGGCTTTCCTCGTTCTGTTAGCACTAAAATGTGTATGTATTTTGTTGCATTTCCCTTGGATCCAGATTTCTTTGTCTCTCTTAATTTTCCTTTTGATTTCTCTTGTTAGCCAGTTTGTCTGATGCTTGTTGACATTTTCTTGTCTTTGTTTTCTTCTTACTTCACATAATGTCTTTACTTCTTGACTTATCCATTCAGGTTGTTGTTTTTGTTGTTTTCTCCCAATCACCTCCTTTGCTGCCTCTATTATTGCCATTGTTTCTGTATTCTAATGTTCAACTCTAGTGTCATTATGTACATCTTTAATTTTTAGTACTATTTGTTCTTCATATCTTTTCCTTATTTCCTTATTTTCTCACCTTTTAATATGTCAACGTCAAAGCTATCTGTATCCATGCGCTTGCTTTCTGAGTTTATTCAATTTCATTTTCCTTTTACACATTAGTTTGGGATCTGATCCAACAGTTGCTGAACTTTTTTTATATCTTGTATGTTTGACATCCATCTCTTATTTAAAATGTTGTAATCAATCATGTTTTGTGTTCTTCCATCTGGTGACTGTCAAATCCATTTCATATTCTCTTTTTTTTATGAAAGTAGGTATTCATTTTGTAAGTTTGTTTACTGTGCAGAAAGTTAATAGTCATTTCTCTCTTTCATTGTTTTCCCCAATAGCATGATTTTGTATTGCCCCTTTCCATATGTTATAGTCTTTTCCAAATTTTGCATTCCAATCTCCTATTACTTTTTACTAAGGTTATTAATGGTTAACTGGTTAACCAGTCCTAAGAGCGAGAATGGTCCTTTTAACCTTGACCAGTTAACTGTAATTTCAATTTGGCCTATAAATGTTGCTAACGAGAGCGCCGGCAACATCAAAGCGCTTTGTTGTTAGTGGCGCAAGACGCTGGCAATTGTAGTTACTAGAGTCGTTGACCTACTTCAAGACTGCCCTATATACTCGCGGCAGGTCAATCTCACAGATAGGTCGACTCCGTTTTTTCGTCAGAAATTAAGTAATTTGCTATA
The DNA here is from genome assembly GCA_018105865.1 of Metaphire vulgaris. Taxonomy (NCBI): domain Eukaryota; kingdom Metazoa; phylum Annelida; class Clitellata; order Crassiclitellata; family Megascolecidae; genus Metaphire; species Metaphire vulgaris. The sequence continues at coordinate 8,961,570 of CM030833.1, read as the reverse complement.
ACCTGCATATAAGTTGACAAGGAAATTTTAGGGCCTACAGATTTCTTGAATTGCATAATTATACCTGATAGCAGTGTCGTAGCATTCTCGAGCTTGTGTCTAGTCTAGAGTTTTACCGGTCACATCAATGTAATGGCGCCAATTCAAGATGGCAGTCCATACACTCGATGGCAAACGACCAAAAACGTCTTAATCTACCTGGAGAAAGTGCATAGGACTACCGTGAATGACAAGAAGGTCACTGTATGCACATTTAGCTCTAAAAACAAGCACAAGATACCAGCAAACTGCCAAGAATGGCGATTTTCTGAGGCACGTGCATACACTGCAAAGCAGCAGGAAGGTTCCAAACTGGACACTTGTACACTTGTAGCTCACATCTTGCGTCCACAGAAAAGCAGTGGTAAATTTATGCTTTGTATAAGTGAATTTTGGTGTGCAAGGAGATTTAGGAAAGCCAGATGTGATGATCCAGCGTCATAATGCTTTTTCCAATCCCAATCGGATTTTTAACAATACCAATAACCAATAATGCATTGCAAAGAGAACGTGGGTCGTAATGATTCATCTGGACCACCGGCCGGCCAATTGTTGACTAGAACAGCCTGTTGCCTAGGGCTGTAAACTGGGTCGAAGCGGGACTTTCAATAAATGATAGACAATTAATCTGTCTGTGGGTGGTCTCAGTAGAAGCCTTTTTCTCCGTAATTGTTCGTGGGAAAACACTAATTAATTTTTAGTGATAGTCTTGCTGTCCTATAATTATTTGATACAACTGAATTCATGATTTTATGTACTCAACCCCTAATGACAAAATTTCCTAAAAACTCCTTAGATTTATCATTTGGAGATGCAGTCTTGGTTCCACTTAAATCAGTTCGTAATTTGGGTATATCATTTGATACTGATTTATCATTCAAGTCACATTTCTCTAAATTGTCACAGTCTTGTTTCGCATTCATGCGTCACTTTAGATGGATTCGTAGGACATTGGATACAAGGTCTTCAATAATCTTAGCTAATGCATTTATATCATCTAAAATTGACTATTGTAATTCGCTTTTTTCGGGTTGCCGAAGTGTTCTCTCCAACGTCTCCAGACTATTCAGAATGCTGTTGCGAGAATTGTAATTCCAACGGGGAAATTTGATCACATTACTCCTGTCCTTCGTAGGTTGCATTGGTTTCCCATTGAACAACATATTAAATTCAAAATCGCTACCCTCATTTTTAAGATACTAAGAAATCAGCATCCCACTTATCTTTGAGAAATGTTATTATATCATCAGTCATATATATCCACGAGGTCTGCAAATAAATGCCTTCTTAAAATTCCCTTTCGTCGCACTAAATCTGGGTGTAGGGCTTTTAGTTATGCATCTCCATATGTTTGGAACTCCCTTCCTCTTGATATTCGGATGGCCTCTTCTCTAGATATTTTTAGGCGTCATCTTAAAACATATTTGTTTCCTTCTTAAGTCTTGGTATTGCCCTGACTGATTTCTGGTTTTTGACCCGGACCGAATCGACCCTCCTCAGCTATAGTCTGCTCTGCCGATGAGCACTGCGGTTTGTGGTCTGAGGCGTTCCCGATGAACACAGGTCTATGTGTTTGAAACAGACTATAAAATTAATTTGAAAATTGAATTTGAAATAGACAAATGAAACTGCTGCTAAATGACGGTGCCCAGTTAAGAAAGGAGGAGCCAGGCGCCCGTCATGCTTTGACAGACGCGTCTTAAGATAGACACTGGCACGCCTTAATGTGACTTCCGGTAGCGCCAATTTGGCTGCTCACACGTGTCTGTACGTGCTTTGGAATATCGCCATTCTTGGCGGATTTGCCGACGTCTTGCACTTATTTCTTTGCGCTAATCACGTGGATTGTCGCCTAGCCGTCGTTTTTGATGTGGTTGGCGATCGTTTTTGTGTTCTCTCTGCGCTGAACAGATTGGATTTATGTCGGCGTGGTTGGCCCGCCATTTTATCTAAGCCACCAGCTCATCAATGGAGCCTACAGGCTATAAAGGGCAAAGACTGTTCTGGTTCACGCGTTGAATTCCATCTTCAGTTGGTTCCGGTCAAGTTCGGCGATGGATTACTGCCTCGCAGATGACCACCCTCAAGGATTCGCCGCCTGATTTTTGCCACATGGAGAATTTTTCTCAGCATCCATGCAGCCCTTCAACATCCTTTCTGCGTTTTCGCTGACTCTTCGACGGAACGTCTTCTTGTGGAAGACCGCCTTCTGGAGGGCTCACTGCCCGATTTAGACATGGCAGCGACCTCTTTTGTGCCATCAGAGCGGATTTTCCCTCAAGACCAACATCTTCCGTTCCATGTTGATTTGTCAGTGTTGTTGACAGCACCTTTGACTTTGGCCTTCGCCATGCTACAGCGCTACAGAAATTGTTCAGTACCATAACCATAACCAATGTTGTAATGCATTAGGCAATGTGTTTCTTGACCAAATTCTTTGGAAAATTGCATTGACTCACAGATAAGTTGATTTAGCGTTTTAAAGCGAATCTTAAGGCATAAATTTCTCGAATATATTGTGGAAGGGTCCATCCCTATGGTACGTACGCACTGAGGTGGGTTTGGGATTTTGGAGATTTTCGTACGGGAAGGAGAGGAATCTCGACAGAATGCATACGTATGCACAAATTTATAGATAGCCTACGTAACAATAAAAAAAGTGCTCAGATTGAAGACTGGGTTATTCACACAAACATTAGATTCAAACACAATTACTTTTTCACGGTCAAACAAAGGGTCACCAGTATTGTTACCACGATTGTTATATAATTGGCAGTGTTCAAGACAGTAACATTTGGATGTTCCATTGTAGTGTATTGTAAAGCAGTGGGTTTTTTCTTTCTAATGGGCAAATCTGGCTTTTTCCATGAATTAATTTTTCACCAGGTTGGAGGGGTAGCTAATCTGTATGTGCGCTTGGGGAGGGATCCCAAAAATGTACAGTGTGCAATAGGGGAGAGGTGAAAATGTGCATTTTTGGCATAGGTACTAGGCCCTATATGGATGGGCTCGAAAGACACTTGAGCTACAGGTAGACCTATAACTGATGCTATATCGAGCGTCGGCAACATCAAAGCACTTTGAAAACATGCACTTTTTTACATACGAACTTAGTAGGCCCTATATGGATGGTTTCTTGAACCATCGCTTATTTTCGGACCCAACCCAATCCACCATAAATATGAAAGGTCTGACCCAACCCAACATAATCCAACCCAACCCATTGGTTAACCCAACCCATGGCCATCTCTGCCCTTGTGTTCAATAGCGGCTGATAACTGGAAGAATAAAATGATCAGTTCCAGACAACCATTCAACTATATAATTGGCATAGCCATGTGGGGATATCGGCCCCTATTCTGGCAGGGACCCCAGCCATGGAATTTTGGCAAGACCGTTGAGAAATTTCCAGGAGGGTTAGGTAGCATGATCGATAAGAATACATGAATTTGGGAATAACTCCTTGACGAACCTTTTTTACCCGAATTTCTACAGATTCCCCCTATTTCGGAATCTTGGCTATGCCACTGGACTATATTCCTGGTAGTAATATTGTGATTCTACTCAATGCATATAAAGCCGAATTCTTGCCTAATAGAGTCCGATGCCAATTACTATATATTCGGCCTAGATCAGCAGTATCCAATATATGAGAAATACATTGATTTTAAGATGATATAATTTTTAGATCAATGTATTTAGCAGTGTAATGACGTCATCAACTTCCGGTTACTTGAAATGTGTAGAGAGTTCATTTCTCAGTGTGTCTACCTAATTTTATAAGTGTATCTCCAGGCAAAGTCCAGTTGCAGCAGTTAATAGACGCTATATGGTGTTAAAAACTCAATGGACCCAAGTTCGCAGACCCGAGCATGGCTGACGTCAGTCCTTACTTTAAGAGGTCTATGATATATATGTATATACATATATAGATATATGTGTGTGTATATATATAATGTACATATATACATATATATATTATATATATATATATATATATATATATATATTAGGGCGGGTCGAAAAAATTTTTTGTCACGGAACTGAGGAAATATTTGCATTTCCATCTGATTTGAAAGAAAATCACAAAAGAACTATTTTGAACGTGTGGAAGTGCCCCATTTTTAATTAGGAGAGTTTGTACATTACTCGAAAATCACACAAATTTGTATGCCATCAATGAATGATCAATAGACGATCGGCATTTCACAGTTACTCACTCAGTAAGTGTTTATTACAAGAAGTTTTCACAAAAATTTTTTTTTTACTCAAATAGGGGCATTCGATTTCGATAATTGACTCGGGCGTGAATAAAACCGTCTCTTGCTTCAAAGCAATGAACTGCTGTTGAAGCATCTGTTACTAGTTTTATGCAACGCTCCACTCCATGTGTGTGATTCTTGTAATCCAAAGTAAGTGGGACAATTCCTAGCTTGGCAATATCTTCATCTAATACGTCTTCACTCAACTCTGGCATATCGTGGTCACATGTGGTATTTTCAAAACGAACAAGGAATTTACTGTACTTTCGCAGTGCTGCAATTCATTACACAATGAAGTCAGAGAAACTTGAGGGTCCATAGGTGGATCCATCCAACCAACGTTTTAAACAGATTTCTCAAAGGCAATTAATTCATTTGTATGCAGCATACATATAAACCAATTGACTGAATGTCAATGTTGCAGCATGCAATTGTGTCATTTGCTATGACGAATCTACAAAACAAATCAGCATATCTTGCAAGTGTCCTAATCAGTTCAATCTGATGGATTACTCCAGCTTTACAGCCTGTGTTATTGTATGTACCATCGCAGCCTACTGCTGAGATACAATCACCTGCATCTGCATTCTGTTATCAATTTTAGAATACTACTGGCAATGTCAGTACTTCTTCCTGATGAAGGTGTAAGGTGAGTTAGATAATTGCCACCTGGTTCTTCAACAAGAACATAGTGATCTTCAACAATAGTATCACAATACCACTTCCTATTTTTTTTTACTTTGACTAAAGTGGCATTCCATCTCCCATCGACGTAAATACCTGTTATGGATTTGTGTGACTGTCTTACTGTATACCTCGCTGCCAATGTATCTTTAATTTATGTCTCTCGCAATGTACTTTGTTCTTATCAATTACAAAGCTTTGATCTTCTTTGCTTACAAGGCCAAAATCGATAAGCACTGTTCGCTTCTTTTGCTAGGTGCAGAAGAGGTAATCGCATTTGATTTGATCTTATTTTTTTCTGCAAAAGAGTTCAGCATCGCTATCAGAAAATACCTCACAGTTGCTTTCTTAATCACTCCCTTCACTATCATTGACTTTGTCTTCACCAAGATCTAATATTTATTATCACTATCCGATGTTTTCGTTACTCTTTTAGCTTTGTCTTCTTCATTGTGCTTTCGTTGCATCCTTTTTCATAACCGCTTTGTTGATTCTACGTCTAACCTTCCAATAAACATTTTCCTTGAATTTCTTTAATCCAATAAGAACAACTGTTCCTGTTATGGACTTTCAAATGTTTAGGACACTTGCAAGATGTGCTGATTTTTTGTGGATTCGTCATAGCAAATGACACAAGTGCATGCTGCAATGTCAAACAAAGAGTTCAAGCTACTCAAGTAGGTGGCTTGACGCGTTGAACTTGACTTAGAACGACATAGTTCTGAACCAGTGGAAATTAGTGTTTCGACACATTTCAAGACAGACGGAGAGTGAAGTGTTGGAATGAAAGCCTTGTTCCAGAGATTGATTATAGCCTCTGACACAACTATTTTATTGTCTTTGTGTCATTCTTTTTTGTTTTGATGTGCAAGAAGTGCTGTCGAACTTGTGTATTTGTCGGCATCATATTGAAAGGAATTCCTATAACATTATCGAATATAGCATGCCATGTAATGTTTCTTGTTGTCATGTCGAAACCACACTTTCCAACCTTTATAGAATAAATTATTGAACAGTGTACCGTTAAAACAAAGAGGCAATCAAATTACAGTCGAAAGTTAGGTAAAAAAAAAATTGTGTGCCAAAATAGCAAGCAATAACAATTCTGTAACAAATGAGCAATGCTGACAAATACTACAATCTTTAGGGCCAAAAATGGGGCGTTTGCAATAGCACAACTACCATTTTATTAGTTGTTTCTTTCTTCAGACTTCATTTCACAAATAATTACCAAGTTCCGTAATGAAATTCCAAATTTTTTTTTTATGTTTTAATATATATATATATATATATATATATATATATATATATATATATATATATATATATATATATATATATATTACTAGTAGGCCTATACAAACACAACATTTAAAAATGAAATGTGTGCATTTTGGCTACAGTGTGCCGTTGACTATGTTTCTTCGATAGTGTGTCGTCACGGTGTCGTAGCTGCAAAAAGTTTGGGAAGCACTGTATTAGAGGCAAAGTCCAGGGAGTCATATAAAAGTGTGTCGATTTTCTAGAGCTAGCAGCAGGCACATCCAATCAAATTTTCAGCATGGGGTGCAGATTTTCTTTTTAAAAATTCCCATCTTAAAAACCTGACGAGCAAAAGAAAGAGAAGGTCATCACGCTTCCTCACAAGCAAAAAAAGGTCTTCATGCACGGAATTTCCTCTCTTAAACTAAAAAAAGGTCTTCATGCATGGAATCTACTCTCAAATTTTTTAGGGGTGTAGGGGTGCAGCTTCCTACGGGCCTCCAAGGGCTGTGCTGCACCCCCTGATTTTTTCCACGGGTGCACCTGCACCTCGTACCCCCATTTCGTAAGGGCCTGGCTAGCAGCATTAATATATGAAAATATAAGCTCCCTCTGTCGAATAAGTGGATACTAAACCCTTGTATATATATATACTGTATGTATATATATTATAGACCTCTTAAATTAAGGACTGACATCAGCCAATCTCGGGTTGCCAACTTGGGTCCATTGTCTTTAACATCATAGCATCTATTTTAACTGCTGTCACTTGAGTTTGCACAGTGATACAGCTATGAAATTCGGTAGTCACACTCAGAAATTAACTCTCTGCGCTCCTCAAGTAACCAGGAGTTGATGACGTCATTACACTGCAAAATACACTGATTTTTAAAATGATATATAAATCACATTAAAGTCAATGTATTTCGCATATATTGGACGCTGCTGATCTAGGCCGAATATATAGCAATTAGCATCGGAATCTAGCTGGCAAGAATTCGGCTTTAGGGGACTATATGCATTGAGTAGGATTGCAATATTATTGCCAGTAATATAGCCCAGTGGTGTAGCCAGGGTTCCGAAATAGGGGATATGCATAATTTCGGGAAAACAAGGTTCGTCAAGAAATTATTTGCAAATTCATGTATTCTCTTTGATCATACTACCTACCCTACCCGAAATTTCTTAGCTGTCTTGCTCAAATCCAACGGCTGGGGTCCCTACCGACAGGCGTCTGCAACTTAGGTCCAGTCGAGACGTCAGACTGGTCGTTCCTCCTCCGTCTCGAACGGCAAAATTCGGCGAGAGGTCGTTCAAGTGCGGAAACCCTATTCTTTGGAATGCATTACCCGGCCATGTGACTAGAGAGTCCAATCTTAAATCGTTCGCAAGGAAACTTAAAACTCATTTCTTCGAGACATCGTATTAGTGTAAAGCGCTCTAGCCTTTGACTTTTCGTTCATGTTTTTGGGCTATATAAATTGACTTTATAACCTAACCTAACCTAACCTGCCAGAATAGGGGACTGGTCCCCCATGGCTATGCCAATGATATAGTCAAATGGTTGTTTGGAACTGATCCTCGTTTTATTCTCCCAGTTATCAGCTAGTATTGAACCCAGGGAGTAGCCAGAATCTGAGAATTAGGAGGCACCGTCGCGTATACACACAAACTTCTGAATTCAGTTGTCTCAAGAATGCAGTGGCATAGCCAGATTCTAGAATAGAGGCCCTCACATTTTGCTCCCACAATGTTTTGACGAGCAGAAAATGTCATTGTCTCTAACGCTTAGTGCGTTTTCCTCAATCTATTAGCGACAGTGCCTCCTAATTCTTGGATACTGGCTACTCCCCTGGGCAGAGATGGTCATGGGTCCGTTATTTAGAACCCAAACCATCAAATCTCCAAACCAACCCAATAAAACCCATGCTGGCAATAGCTACAATAGTTACTTAACCCAACCCAACCAAACCCACCATAATACATTGCAATTTCTTAATCCATGACTTACATTCTGACATAACCCTACCCTACCCACCATCAATATGAAAACGTCTGACCCAACCGAACCTAATTCAACCCAGCCCAGCCAATTATTTAATTTAACCCATGGCCATCTCTGCCCCTGGGTTCAGTACTGGCTATTAACTGAGAATAAAACTAGGATCAGTTCCAGACAACAATTTGGCTATATCATTGGCGTAGCCACAATGGGGGGCGGTCCCCTATTCTGGCAGTGACCCCGGTCGTTGGATTTGAGCAAGACGTCTGAGAAATTTCGGGAAGGGTAGTTAGTATGATCGAAGAGAATACATGAATTTGCGAATAATTTCTTGACGAGCCTTGTTTAGCCGAAATTATGCATATCCCCCCTATTTTGAAACCCTGGCTATGCCACTGGGCTATATTACTGGCAATAATATTGCAATCCTACTTGATGCATATAGTCCCCTAAAGTGGAACCCTTGTCTACTAGATTCCGATGCTATTTAGTATTTACTATATATTCGGTCTAAATCAGTGGCATCCAATATATGCGAAATACATTGATTTTGACATGATTTATATATCATTTTAAAATCAATGTAGTTTTCAGTGTAATTATGTCAACAAATTCCGGTTACTTGAGATGCATAGTGAGTTCATTCCTGAGTGTGACTACAAAATTTCATGGCTGTATCACTGTGCGAACTCCAGTTATACCTTATAGACGCTATGGTGTTAAAAATTCAATGGACCCAAGTTCCCAGACCCGAACATTGCATAGTGCAGACATCAATTCTTACTTTAAGAGGTCTATGATATATATATATATATATATATATATATATATATATATATATATATATATATTAGGTTGTCCCTTAAAAACCAACTTTCAAAAAAGCAGGCCTGACCTTTGAAAATGGTTTCATTCTGATAAAAAACATTGGGTACAAAATTAGAAGAAAAAATGTCACTGTTTACAGGTAGCTCAAATGGGTCAAAGTTTGCATGAAACATTAAATTTGGAGTCATTCTGTGTCAATTCAACCAGTGACCATCTAAAAAAGTTATGAAATTTACCACAAATGCTCTGCAAACATCCATCTGAAAGATAGCAAAATTTTAGCCTGCTCTCTTTAGTAATTTTTAAGATATTCAACTTTTATAGCACCTGGTGTGGGCCGTTTTTTGGCGTTTCGCGGCAGCCACTTAAATTTTTCACAACTTCAGACCTCTGTAACTTCAGAAATATCATAGCTAGAGGGCTGAAACTTTCTGGACTTATTCACTACTAGCAGTGTTTTATAAAACAAGAGTAAGACTTTGTCTTTTGGAAAAGGTGTCCTCTCTGCAGAGTCACAAAAATTGAAGAAAAAAATTACTCCTTTCCTGATATTCAATGTTTAGCTCTCAATAGGGAACCTTTCTCTTTATTTCAGAGTTGTAACTTTTATTCTGTAAACTGTCCAGTAGCTACATTTTCTCTCATTGCAAACAGATTTCCCATATTTTTAATCCCTGCGTTTCTACAGGATCTAAAAATGGCAGCGCCAAAGATTCCTGCAGGAACTGGAGTTGCACAAGCAAATGCTGTCTTTGAGTCACTCAGTTCGTGGCAAATTGTTGACAACGTGCAAGGATTGTGCCTTGATAAGACAAGCAGCAACGCTGGTCTTGAATTAGGAACTTGTGCAATACTAGAACAGTTGCTTGGGCGTGATCTTCTGCACTTAGCAAGTCGACACCATATACTGGAACTGGACACTGGCGCTGCTTTCATTGAGGCAATGAGTTCATCTTTAGCATCTGAAATCCTTCTCTTTAAGAGATTTCAATACAATTGGTCCCCCATTAATCAAGATTGATTTGAGGATTCGTCGACTGACATGGTAGCTGTGTCTCATAGACTTTATATCCAGCAGCAAAGACAAATTAGTGAGTTTCTTATTATCAGCTCTGATGGAGGCTCAACCACATGATGATTACCGTGAGCTGATGGAAATAACTCAATTTTCTCTGTGTTTCACCACTTCATGAAAGGAATTTCCGCACACCTGGTGTAGACCTAATGCACAAGTCACGCTGGATGGCTAAAGTCATCTACGCCTTCAAGGTATATGGATGCTTAGGTCACTGTTCGCTTACACTGGTCGGGAGAAGAAAGGTCTGCGTGACCTGTGTATATTTTATTCCGTGCTATACGTAAAAGCTTGGGTCATGACACCGTTCACTGTTGCAGCCCCTCTTAATGACCTTACACTTATGAAGTCACTCTTGACATACCAATCAGTCAATCCAGCAATTTCTTGAACAATCTCACGGAAGCTCGCAGATCACTTGTGGTACCTCTCAGAGAAGTTGGTCGTCTTGGCCTTCTTTGACAGCAATGTACCAAAATGTCAAGAACAACATGGTTACAGCTGTATGTCAAGTTGATGGTGAAGATTCTCCACACAAACGTCTCAAACTCATCGAAATGACACTGCCTGCATTGGAAAACAAGTCACTTGCTGAGTTCGTGATGAAAAACACAAGGTCATTTTTCACTAAGTTCAAATTAACTCAGACCTTCCTGAGCCTACCAACTTCAGAGTGGGAAAGTAACAATGAGTACAAGGCAGTTGTTTCAACCGTTCGAAAAATTGCAGTCACAAATGATCACGCAGAGCGAGGCATTGATTCAGCAGTTCTCTGGCAGTCTGGCTAGGAATGAAGAACAGCTACAATACCTACAGTACTACAGGTCATAGCTGAGAGTCAAAAACAATACCCACAGGCCCTCAAACATTTGTTAATGGGTCAAAATGAGGATTTGGCTATGCATTCACAAACTGAACATCAGCATTGAGCAATGAACTTCTAGTTAAGGACACTTTCTAGTGTTTGAGCAACCTCTAAATGTCTCATTACTTGAAAAAAATCTCAACACAGTGTTTTTTCCATGAACTGAACCATTTTATGCGGTCAGACCGCATTTATCGCAAAATTTTTTTTACCATTGACGTAAGGGACACCTAATATATATATATATATATATATATATATATATATATATATATATATATATTAGGTGGTCCTCAAATGTACACAAAATTTTAAAAGTAGATTTTATTGAAGTGCTTTTTGTTTAAACTGTTCATTTTCTAATAGAAAACATTGTTACCAAGTTTGGCATTCATTGACCCTTATTAACCTTTAAAGGGAATTAAATTTTTTAAGTCATCCCCCGACGGGGAATTAATTTTTGGAAAAGGCGTTCGTATGAAAACGTGAACATATACGTTATAAACTTACTATATTTCAGGCTATATAGAAGCTAGAAAGATGTGGTTTGCACCGTTGTTGAGCATTTTTATTGCTCTTTCACTCCATCCGTGCCAAAAGAAAAAAGTTGGGGGTAGGGACCACTCTACACCCTAAAATCGGACCCCTCCTCAACATTTTGTTCAAATTTTGATCAAAGGTCAATAGCAAAACGTCTTCAGCGGTAAACCCCCAAATGTGAGCGATAGAGTTCTAGAGGAGTGTAATTGGAACAGAATGGTGAACAAATTTTGAAGATCAGACCATATTTGGGGTAGCTATGAAGTTTCATACCCAAGTGTCAATTGCTGGTTGAAATGACAATTACGCGAACGGATTTTCAATGTGAAAAACCGAACAACTGAGTATATTTCAGGCTATATAGAAGCTAGAAAGATGCGGTTTGCACCATTGTTGAGCATTTTTATTGGTATTTCGAACCATCCATGCAAAAAAAAATTTGGGGGGGCTAGGGTCCCCTCTACACCCCAAAATCGGACCATGTCCGACAAAAAAATTTCAAAGCTCAATAAAAAAAATTTTCAGCAGTGACCCCCCAACTGTGAGCGAGAAAGTTGTTGGGATGTGTAATTGGAACAGAATAGTGCAAAAATTTTGAAGATCGGACCATATTTGGTGTAGTTATGGCCTTTCTAGCCTCCGGCTGAAGATTTTTCCTATACATTTTCCAACCTTGGTTGTTACAAAGCCAATATCTCTTACATATATAGTCAGCGTTATTTAAAACGGTGCTGCCGCCTATCGAATGGATGTGAGCTAAATCAGTTGCCGTGTTGGATTTTTGAAAATCGTGCAGGTCCGCAGTACACAGTCGCTTATATAGCGCACCGTTTATAGACGGCGAACGCCGTTTGGTTATGGTTTTCCGCCGCCGTCATTAAACGGCGAACCCTTGGAAGAGGTTAACCACTGTCACACTTACATGGAAAATTAGAAACATGGTCATTCCATGACAACGCAGCCAGTATTTAGACAATTGTTCACCACACCATCTCAGATCTGCAAGAAATTTGCAGGGCTTGAAGTACAGCTCAAGTTGAGTAAATCTTGAAATTATCAGCTAGTTTTGTCAAAAACTCTCAGAGATATGATATTTTGATGGTACGAGGCTAATCGCGAGTAGACGCTACGTGTTAAGTTTTACGATTTTTGAAGTTTAATATCTTGAGAACCACAGCAGATATCAGGCTGAAATTTGCAGTGTGTATACACTTTTTCCTGCTCAGTTGACTGGTGTATTAATCTTTACCATAGGCACTACACAGCATGCTCTAAAATGTCCAAACATCCCATAGCAGCCAGTTTTCACCGATTACCATGAATCAGCAAAATGTTAGACTATGTTTGTTGTGTCTTTATGTAACTACATATATGTACTCATCAACTGCAGACAGGATTTCTGTCAGTGATGAGACCTTGTACCCACTATGTTCATACCAATATTTAGTTGCGACACTAATAACAAATGTCCTTTAAAAGTAGTCCAATTATTTAGTACTCTCAATGGAAAGGGTTTTTGATTATCTACAAGAATATGAAAGAAACATGTAAAATTTACAATTACATTCTTCATATTTCATGGGAATAAATAAAAATTTTAAAACAATTAAAAATTAAAATTGGACTTTGAAGTTCATCAAAAATTTGCCAGCAACAACACAGTGTAAGTCAGCTATCAGAAGCATGTACACATATGTTATAAGCATTTTAAAAATTATATATAGATGTATAAGTGTCATATTTTATTTTACAGAGGATTTTGTGTGAATGTTCTCAAAGCAATTATAACACTTGTATTTTTGGGACTTTTCAAAAAAGTTGCTAAAAAAAGTTTTTAGCAACAAGACATTAGTGGCAAACTATCTGAAACGTGTAGAGTGTAGACGTATGTAATAGACATTAGAAATTATGTAAAATGTGATATTTTAGTTTAGAAAGGATCTTGTGTGAAAGATGTTGAAGCAATTATGACATATATATATATTTGACACATGTCACATAAGTTCAAAGACTTGGTTTTTTTATATTTTCCAGCAGAATTTGTTCGTTTTCGTTGTCATCGCACCTGGAAATACCCATGTCATCAAACTTACCATTTTCAATCGCTTCCAAAACTTCTTTAGTTGAATAAAACTTCTGCCCCTGTGTATAGAAGGGTATTTAAAATTTAAATGCCAAAAGGACCGCAAATCTTGCCTACAAGTCGACATATTTTTGCAGTGAAAATCGCGAAATAAACGGTTTTTTCGCAAGTTTTAAAAGCGAAAGCATGTTGGCTTTCGTTAGAATAGCCCTAAATCCTAAATATAGCGGTTTATATTTAGAAATGGGTGCGCATTTCATATACGGTCGTTATCGACCGCATTCGCCGCTGAAGAGTTAACCAAAAACTGTTGAACTTTTTGCCACTGTAATCAAGACTATTGCAAAGTAATCATAATAATCAATGAGTTCTGTGACGTGTCACTGGCATACGAATCGGTGTCATCGACTAGCCACAGGGCTCTTCTGAGCATTGGGAAACTGCTTGAGATGGATGCCACTCAACAACTTGTAGCAAGTATTGGCATTGTCGTTGTTGAGGTTGTCGTTGTTGAGGCAGTTTCTATCTAGTGAAGACCGAGTCCTTGTTGTGGTTCTGAGCGAAAAAGGCTATTCCAGTCGAAACATTGCAGCAAAGGTCGGCTGTAATCAAAGCATGGTTGTGCGCATTTTACTGAAGCACAAGGATACCAAAAGTACGACAGATCGACCCCGTTGCGGTCGGCCCAGGAAGTCCGCCACCAGAGGCAATAGAGTCCTGATCAGAACATCTCCTGATAACCGGAAGCTATATATAACGTTTCCTGAACTTCTTCTGAGAGAAAACTATATAAGTCATTAGCAAGGCCTTGTCTAGAATACTGTGTTGTGTCAGTCATGAGAGAAAGTTTTCTTCAGTGATGAAAGCACATTTTGCAGTCTATGGAACCATGGCAAGATTTTTGTAAGAAGGTTTCCACATGAAGAATAGAAGCCGGAGTGCCTGAACATGTCAGTGTTAACGAAAGTTATGGTGTGGGGATTCATGACAGCCAGTGGGTTTGGAAGACTACATATTGTTGACTGGATGGTAAATGCAGAGAAATACAGTGGCATTCTAGAGAAATTCTAGAGAAATGTATGCTGCCATCAGCTAAACAGCTGTTTCCTAGCAAGTATTTGTTTAAGGGCTGCAATGCACCCTGTCTCAGAGCGAAAATTGTTGCCTGTTGGAAGAAGAATCACGGAGTTCAGTCCATTGATTAGCCGGCTCGGTCACCTGATCTTGACACTATTGAGAACTTGTAGTAGTAGTGTACATACTGTACAATGTACAGTAGTAGTGTCAGCCGAGATTACCAAGAATCAGCCGCAGAAAAGGCGCGAGCTGATTGAGTCTCTAATTGCAGCCTGGAATCACATCATAACACAAGAGCACCTTGTCAAACTGGTCCATTACATGCCACACAGATGTCATTTAGTCAGAAAGAACAAGGGCTGGCCCGTAAAGTACTAATGACAACAATAAATAAAAACGGCCCTTTCAATGCTACCTTATAAAATTCAAAAGCAATTATTGTGCTAAAGTAGTTAGAACGCGCACCATGTCATGCGAACTCCAGCGAGTGACCAGTTTAGTAAAGATTCGAGAAATCACACAGTGGCCATATTTCCTCATAAAAGTCTGGGAAAAGTGCATAATAATCAAGTGACATCACATACAGAAATGGAGGGAGAATTAAAATTGATACAAAACAATATATAATAACCACCAATTCTACAAGAAAATCTGATAATAATATCAAAAAATTATTAAAATACTTCGGTTTCGCAGCCGATGCAAGATTTTTTTCACACACTGTAAATATAGGGGTCGTGTGACAGTACTAAAAAAATTTAAATTCTATTGCAATTTTTCCCAATTTGTTTTTATCCCAAATGGAACAGGAAAATGCAAAAGCACTTTGAAAAAGTTTAACTTTGCTTTTGAGGACCACCCTAATATATATATTGTTATTGTTATTTTTATTGTTCATGACAATTTATATAGCGCCGTAGCATAGCAAGAGCGAATTCCAGAGGAGAGGGTTTCCTCGGGGAAAAAGAACGTTAGCCGAATTTGAGTGTCTTTGATGGAGGTGGGACGTACAAGTGAACCCGGCTGCTGGAGCGCAGATGGAGCCGTCGGTCGTTCGTAGTCATCCTCCGAATCAAGGTCGCTAAGTATTCTGGACAAGAGGGATCGTTTAGTGCCCGGAATGTCAGCCAGCAGCGCTTGAATGCAATGCGCTCCGGGATCCGTAACCAGTGTAGCTTGTCCCTAAGTAGCGAGATCACGTGGTCATGCCACCAGACCCGAAATATCAGCCGGACTGAAGCGTTTATGATTGACTGGAGGCGAGCGAGCTGACGATCAGGAAGACCGAACAGGATCCCGTTACAGTAGTCGACGCGTGAAAGGACAAGGCGTGTTCAAACCAGTTGTTGTTGTGTGTGTGTATGTGTGTGTGTATATATATATATATATGTGTGTGTGTATATATATATATATATATATATATATATATATATATTATAACAAGCCAGACTCGGTGAATCCTTTGGCCGTCGGCTTGCAGAGTACTACACAAGTCCCTCTCTGGATAAACGGTTAAGCATTGATAACATAACCCGAGTCTGGCTCGTGCTAAATGGCAGAGGGGTTAAAAAAAAGTGATAGTCTTGATGTATTGCATTTTAATTTTTCTAATAACCTGTGGACTATAATCAGCTCTGAAAACTGTTATGAGATTGTTATGTATTTGTCTTTCTGTCTGTTAGATTATGATGCTCCTGTGACTGAAAATGGTAATTTGACAGAGAAATTCTTCATAATTCAAAGAGTTATAAAGGAAAAACTTCCTGAACAAGGTTCTTTTCTCAGATGTCTATATTTATTGAATTTTACTTCTAAATATTTCTTATTTTACCCTTAATAATGATGGTACTGACGACAATAATAATGACAGGTTGTTATCATCCAGGTACTTCTGTGTCTTCAGTGACTTCAATGACGTACTTGTCACACACCACTTCGGCTTCTGCGCTTCTCATATCACTGAACATTTCTTACTCACTTCTTTCTTACTTAGAGATCTATATTGTGCAGTTGGTTACTCAGATGTTGCCTTCTTGTCTTGCTGGATATTAACCATTGTAATATAACAGAATATTTGAATAGAGCCTCTTCTGAAGAATCACCCAGAAGAGCTGCAATTACTGTATATTGACAAAGAGATGAATTATAAGTTCATAAAGAGGGTCATGGAATCAGTCATGGCTACATTATGTATATTGGGGTTAAGAGCATTCTAGATGACTGACTCAACCCTGATTTCTTGAATAAGGAGGTTTGTGCTTAGGGCACACTGAGGAGAGCTTGAGTTGAGGATTGAAGACATGGTCAACCAGGGATAGGGGTTGGATGATGGAGTAACTCTGACAAATATGATGGGCAGCACTAAAAATAGGAAATGCAACAGCTTTCAATGCACAAAACTGAATCAGGGCTGGATAAGAAGCCAGGGTAGAATGGTCTTCATATAATGCAGTCACTAACGTGATTATATATTACACCTCAGTAATCCCAGCAGCTGAACAAAGAACCTTGTGAAGTTTACTAATAGAAAACCAGTGAAAAATGAACCACAGTAGTCAAGCCTGGAGCAAATAAAAGCATAACTCAAAGTAAAAGTGAATAATGATATGTCAAGTGTGTGCCAAATGACTCTGAGCTGGTGAGATAATAGAAGTACCGTATTTGCGCAATTATTACCCACGGGTAATACAAGAAATTACAAACCACAGCCCCCATTGCGCGATATTAAAAACACTGCTTTAAACTAGTAGTTCTATTAGGAAGTCACAGAAAAATTCGGTACAAAACGATAAGACGAAATTTCAAGATTGTTTTTTATGGATATCTAACCGGTAAGTTGCTTAATATTTAGGGCATAACCGATTATAGGATCGGAAATCGAAAACCACCGATTAATGCCAAAAACTGCTTAATCGGAATCGGCAATACGCGGATCACCAATTCCGATTCAACCGTGGAGATTAAATGTATATTTTAAATCATTATAAAGAGCGATAAATGACTAAAATTCACCAATGGAGGAACACTAAATACTTACAAAGAGCGCTAAATAGCACATCCGCTAACGGAGGAGCGCTAAATAATTTTTAAAAGCGCTAAATCTGGAATTCGCTAATGGGAGTGATAAATGACTAGAATTCGCCAACGGAGCAACGCTAAATACTTATACAGAGCGCTATATAACATATTCACTAACAAAGGAGCGCTAAAGAATAAAAGAGCGCTAAATCATTGGAATTCGCTAGTGGGAGCGATAAATGACTAGAATTGGCCAACTGAGGAACGCTAAATACTGTATATACTCACGATAAAGTCGATCTGAGTATAAGTCGACCCCTAATTTTTTAGTTTTGAAGGTGTCTAAAATCATTGACCCGGATATAAGTCGAAGTGGCGTCACCGCCGTGCACCCTCTTGAGGTGATTGTGAGAGTCGGAACAATGGTGGACTCGAGCTGGGCGAGCGGCGCTATTGTTTTGATTGAAAAACTGCGTTTTAGCTTTGAACTATCGAGAAACTGAATGCTTTTTACATTCACAGATTGATTCCTGATGATTAAGAAAACTTTAAACCTGCTATTCGCTCATTCTTGACAATATGAAAAATTTAATTTAAAAAAGTATTGCAATATTTATGTAGCACTAATACATATATATCAAATTAATATTTATGTGGCACCTATAAATTAAAAATCTTAAAATTGCTGATGCTAACTTTTATTTAGATGCCGTCATCATCATCATCATCACACTCCATAGTCCATAAGGACCGTCGGAGCCAACGGTGTAAAAGTGCTCGCCCATGGCCCTTTCCTTTCTTTGGCCATGCATATCGCATTTTGGGTGGTGTCAAGTCCAGTCCATTCAAGAATGTCATCGATCCATCTTCTCTTTGGTCTTCCTCTTTTTCTCATACCATTTGATCTGCCCATCAACACTGTCTTTATTATTCTGTCATCCCTCATTCTGCAGATGTGTCCAAATATCGATAATTTTCTGTCTTTGATCTTTTCCACAACAGTCTTTGTTCGTCCCAGGTCTTTGCGAATAGTATCATTTTTTATCATATCTTTATAACTTATTTTCAGCATTTTCCTATAACATTTCATTTCAAATGCGTTCAGTTTTAATCTGTCTTGTTTCTTCATGGTCCATGTCTCACATGCATACAGTAGGGTAGATATCACGCATGTGTCCATAATTCGCAATTTAATGTCTGTGCAAATGTTTTTACTTTTCCAGATCATGTTCAAATTGGCAAAAGTACTGCTTGCAATTCCAATCCGTCTTCTTATCTTCTTGCTGCAGTCATTATCTTTGGTTATTAGACTTCATAAGTAAATAAACTTATCAACACATTCCAACTTTTCACCATCAACATGTATTTGAACTCCTTTGTTGTTTCCCATCACCATCACTTTTGTTTTGCTTCTGTAAATAAGTAATCCATATTCTTTGCTGGTTTGGTATACCTCTGTGAGTTGTTTCTGCAGGTCTTCCTCACTCTCAGCCATTAGATCAATGTCATCAGCAAATCGTAGGTCTTTGATTTGCTGCCCCTGAATCATTACACCTCCTTGTGTTTTGGCCTCCATTTTTCCATAATGATTTCTAAGATGGCGATGAATAACAAAGGTGAAATCGGGTCTCCTTGTCGACTGCCAATAGTTGCTTTCACCCATTCACTCAGTCCTTGTTTTGTTTTTACCACCATTTCTGACATATCATATAAACTTCTTATGGTTCTAATAAGTTTTTCTGGTGTTCCTAAACATGCCAGTGACCCCCACAGACCTTCATGCCATATCGAATCAAATGCCTTTTTAAAATCGATGAAGCAATGATACAGACTCTTTGATTTGCCTAACGTTTCTTCAACTATCAATCTAATGGTTAGTATCTGTTGGATTGTACTACGATCTTTCCTGAAACCTCCCTGTTCTTCGCTCAAATTCTCATCGATTGCACCTCTTAACCTCTCCTGTATGATATTTAACATTATTTTGCACAGGTGGGGGATGAGGGCTATTGTTCTATAATTTTCACATTTTGTTAAGTCTCCTTTTTTCGGTAATGCTATTAAGATGGATTTGCACCATTCTCTTGGCCATTTTCCGGTTTCCCAAATTGTGCTGCAGATTGTCCACACTTCTTCAACTATACGGGGTCCACCTGCTTTTATCAGTTCTGCTGGAATTCCATCAATGCCACAACTTTTGTTATTTCTTAGTCTTTTTATTGCTCTTTCTACTTCAGCCTTCAAGATTCCATCTTTATTATCACATTCTGATGGTCTGCCATCTCTTGACTTCAAGTCGTCCAAGATGTTGCTTCCATACTCGTTGGTGTCTGTGTAGAGTTCTCTGATGTATTCAACCCATCTTTTGGATATTTGATCTTCTTCTGTAAGCAATTTCCCTGCTTTGTCTTTTATGTTTCTTGGCAATGGTTTGACATCTCCTTTAAGTTTCTTAATTAGCTTGAATGCTTCTCTTGTTCTGTTGATTCCAATTGTTTTATCTATTGTATCACATTGCTCCTCTATCCATTTTCTTTTGTCTAATCTTGCACTCTTCTTTACAGCCTTACACATTATTTTATTCTCGTCCGTATTTTCTGCTCCAGGCCTCTTTCTTAGTATTTTTCTTTCTTCCCACAGTTTTAATGTTTCACTACTTATCCATGGCTTCTTTGTCCTTTTTGTTTCTTCCATACCTTCTGCTGCCATTGCCAACAGCTGTGTAAGCTTATGTGTTCTCTCCAAGTTTAAATCATCCTCAATTTCCGAGTTCTCCTCAATACGCTTTCTCACCAATTCGTTTTCCATTTGTATCTTGAACCTGTCATAGATCTTGGTTTTTGTTCTGATGTTTGGTTGTTTCCTCTTCAGCAGCATCTTAAAGTTACATAAAACAAGTTGATGATCAGATGCAATGTCTGCACTGGGAAAGCTTCAGCACTGAGTTATCATGCTATGGAATTTTTGTTCAACAAAGATAAAGTCAATCATATTTTGTGTTTGTCCATTGGGTGACCTCCATGTCCATTTGCGGTTACTGGTGCCCTGAAATTTGGTGTTTGCCACATATAATTTGTTTTGTTTTGCAAAGTCCAAGAGTCTCCTCTTTCATTTCTCTTTCCAATTCCAAATTTCCCCATTACATCCTCAAATCCAATGTTATCATTTCCAATTTTTGCATTCCAGTCTCCTATAATGAATTTGATATCTTCTTTTGATATGTTTGCCATTTCTTCCTCTAGCTTCCCATAGAAATTTTCCAACAACTGTTCATCACTGTCATTGGTTGGTGCATATGCGACAATAACAGTTATGTTCCTTGGGTATCCTCTGAATCTAGCTTGCATTAATCTTTCACTTATAGGGTTGTACCCAATTAGAGCTTCAGTTGCCCTCTTTCCTAGCATCATACCAACCCCATATTCATGCTTTTGTCCACCCGACTAAATCATTCTACCGCCATCTATCTCGCCACTTCCAGTCCACCTTACTTCACAGAGACCAATTATGTCATATTTGATTTTGTCCAGTTCTTGTTTCAGTAATACATAGTTCCCAGTTTGGTATAAGGTCCTGACGTTCCATTCACCTATGGCAATGCCTGGTTTGCTTGGACGTCCAGCTGTTCTGAGCTTCTGTCTCCTTCCTCTCTTTTGAGACTCAGTAGTCAATTTGTCACTGCAGTCCCTAGTCCCCAAGACTACAGCGTGGTCCTTGTTCACCCGGGCGACGACCGAGCTGGTATCCTTTGATTTCCTATTTTTCACCATTGTTTTGTGTTGCGCTTTTACAACAGTGTAGCGACCTCCTGTCAACCCTTCTCCTTTATCCGGGCTTGGGAGACCCAGCATGGTGTTTCAGGTTGGCCGTAGTGTGTTCTATCCGATTCACACCTGCCCTTTAAGCATACTTGCATGCTCTGCCTGCTTCCGCCTTCGATGCCTGCCTTCTTTCTACTAGAGTATGCTATCTTTGCCGTTGAAGACTTCACCCAAACCCTGGGCTGGGGGTGCTTTCTGTCGTCGGCATTTCCTCCGACTGTCAGGTGCACCAAACCTTGCCCGTATGGGCTCTGCTTATACCGGCAGATACTTGGTGCCAGATGTCGTAGCGTATGTTAAAAGTGATTAATTACACAAAGTTTTAGCACAATTGATTATTTTCGACATCCTCTGTGTGAAAACTTTGTCCGACAGTTGGTGCCTCGCGTAGAAGTCGAGGTCAGGATATAAGGCCTGTGAATTAGCCTTAAATTGCTCGACTTTATCGCGAGTATATACGATAGCAGAAGTCGGGAAAACAGAAGTCGGGAATAGACAGGGATGCATGCTATCTCCATCTCTCTTCATAATAATTCTAGAAGTAATCTTTAAAATAGCAACTGAGAATCTAAACATTGGAATGAACTGTAGTGGAGAAAATATATCAAACCTCAAATTTGCAGACAATGTAAGCCTACTAGCGGAGAGTGCTAGAAGTTTAGAAAGGCTTACAGACCAAGTAAATCAAACAAGCAGAAGATTTGGACTCCGGATTAATCCAGCAAAAACTAAAGTCATGGCAGTCAACAAAAAAAGAGAGAAAATGATACACATATCAGTAGAAGGAAATAACATCGAACAAGTAAAGAATTTTACATGTGTGGGAGGAGAAATATCAAGCGATGGAAGACACGAACAAGATATTAAAAAGAGAGCAGCAAAAGGACTACAGACAATGGGAAGACTTAGACATATTTGGAATGCTAAAGAAATAAAGATCAACACAAAAATTCAAATATACAACACTATCATTGTTCCACAAATGCTTTATGGATCAGAAACGTGGATATTAAAAAGAGCAGATGAAAACAGACTATTGGTGGCAGAAATGAGTTGTTTGAGAAAGATATTGGGAGTAAGTAAATTACAAAGAATAAGAAATGAAGACATCAGGAAAAGACTGGGAATGAAAGAGACGATAATAGATAAAATCAGAAGAAGAAGACTTAGATGGTATGGACATGTAAATAGAATGAAATGCAACAGACTCCCATATAAAGCACTCTACACATACAAAGAAGGAAAAAGAGGAAGAGGAAGACCCAGGAAAAAGTGGATGGATAACATCAAAGAAGACTTCGAAAGATATCAAATGACAATAATAGATGGAATGAGATTAACAACGGAAAAAGATAAATGGAAAAGTTTTGTGTCTAGCTATTGCCGCTAATGAGCTGGCAGAAAGCAACTATGATGATGATGATGATGATATACGATACTTATAAAGAGTACTATATAGCACATTCGCTAATGGAGGAGCGATAAATAATGAAAAAGCACTAAATAATCGGAATTTGCTAATGGGAGCGATAAATTAATAGAATTTGCTAACGACAAGAGTGCTATAGGCCTATGCAATATAAACAAATAACACCAAACACCAGACTTTTGTATTTCTTTTATTACGCAATTTGTTATGCGTTATATGCATTCAACAATGTGTTTTTTAGACAATCAGTACTTAGAACCATTTTACTAAGAGGTTAGGGTTAGATACTTAAACATTTTTTACGTCCTAACTTCGATTGGAATAACATCAAAACGGATTTTCAAGATCGTCATCATACGTTCGTCATTGACATGCCAACGAAGTCAAAGCGCCCTTGACTTTGGCCTCGGCTTTGTTGCGGAGCTATAAAAGTATTCTCGGATATAATATCGTTCGTCTGACCATTCGTACACAGTTCATGGCTTCTTGTATTCAATAAGGACCCATCTATATAGTATGTATGCAAAAAATTGCATATTTTTTAGGGCTGGTAATGATTAAATTTTTTTTGTTCGATTAATCGTAAAAAATTTTTAATCGATTAATCTCGATTAATTAGGGTTAGGGTTAGGGTTAGTTAAAATAAAATATTTTTTCAATTTTCCGCTTAAATTTTTGACACCGTCGCTCTTATTACTCGCCATTTTGTTTAAACCATAGATTTAAATTAAAATCTATGCTATTAACGTTTTCCGATAGAATAATAATACTGGGGAAAAGTACGTACGTGTAGAAGAAGCTAAAAACTATTAATAATTAATCCAACTATTAACAATTTTAAAAAATAGAAAATATAAAAATATTAAATTTTAATCGAAAATTTAATCGATTAAAGAAAATTTAATCGATTAAAAATTTTAACTATTAATCGGTAGCAGTGATGGGTAATTGCCTATTTTTATCTAATTAATTAGAATTAGAATTAGTTAAAATTTTACAATTACCATTAGAATTAGAATTAGCAAAATTGCACAACTAATTAATTAGAATTAGAATTAGATACCTTCTAATTTAATTAGAATTAGCAATTAGAAGTGCAGTACTAAAAATTGCGATGCATTTTAATGTAACGACAAAAATTAATTTCATCCTCCGTAATCCAGATTATTTCATAATTGCATTTCGCAAGTAAAAGTGACTCAAACAAAGTATCATCTAATCGATTTCTCCTATAATTAAGAATAAATCCAGCTGCACTAAATGATCTTTCAATAGCAGCAGATGTGGCCGGTACAATATGATGCTGCAAATGTAGCTGGTATAAACAGGGAAAGTTCAATTTATGGTCCTCCCAAAAAGAAATACAATTAGTGTTCATATTGTTTGGAGTATCTAAGTAACTTTGGAGCTCTTCAGTTTCTGTTGATTTCAGTAAAGTTTCTTCCACATATCGAAGTAGATCGTTGTGGGACTTAATTTGAGGTGTGACTGATTTCTCATGGCCCATAGCTGGTGTAAAAGGTATATTGCTTATCTGCTTTGAGACTGAATTTAGTCTACTTGAAGTTTAATAATTTTAATTTGTCTTTGAACAAAACATCCTTCCTCAGAACTCGCTATCCACTTGACTTTGGATCGTGGATCCAAAGCACTTGACACAAGCAAATGTGCTAATTAGGCAACTAATTGTTATTTTCAATTACAATTAGCAAGCTATCCATTAGAATTAGAATTAGAATTAGCAAAAATTTTGAAGTAATTGATTAGAATTAGAATTAGACAGATAGCTAATTCATTAGCTAATTAATTAGAATTAGAAATTCAATTACCCATCACTGATCGGTAGATTAATAGTTAATTTCCGCAGCCCTAATATTTTTACTCCCCCGTTGTACATTCGTGGGACACCCTCCCCTATGCGTACGTACACAATAGCAACCCCCTGGGGGAGGGGAAATTAATATTTAGTCATAGTCACAAAACATTCATTTTATGTTGACCATTAAATAATAGTTTTGTAAGTCTGCCGTGAGAAAGTAATTGTGTTCAAATCTAATGTTTGTATTGCAATGTAATGTAATTATTATTATACTAGACAATTTATACAGTGCCGTATGCATGACATAGATCAAAGTCAAGGGCACTTTACACAAATTTAATTAAGCTGGGTGGTAAAAGCGCTTTAGAAAGTTATTTATCGTCGTCTTCATCCTCGTCATCTAGTTTCTTGTCCAATTCTTTCACGAGCGTAGATTCACAGAGATTCACGCTGACAGTGTCCATCCTCATCAGGCCACTGCAGCCGCCATTAGGTCTTTTAGTTAATTTGGGTGAAAACTTAGGAAGGAAGCATGGTAAAAGCTCTGCCTTTCGAATATATTGACCGTTGCCTGGCTGATCATTAACCTTTCCCATACCTATTTTAAGAAAGGCTAAGCGTATAGGAATAAGCAGCTACTGTTTTACTACTTCCAAAGTGCTATATAAATCCACAAGATTTTACTTACCATACATCATAGCGTTCGACACCTTCAAATACCTGAAGACTAGCATATGCGGTTTTTATTCACGTGTGGCTTATGCTGGGACGTTGGAACTTAATTTGTAATTTTCCATGGGTTATACACGTGTGCGGGTTATATATGTGTGTGGGTAATAATGTGGAAATATGGTAGAGGTTAACTTAAGAGTCCAGAATTATGCCAAGATCATGACCAGAAGAGGAGAAAGAGAGATCAAGAAGGGCTAGCTGCAAAGACAGGTGGTCAATTTCAGAGAGCTGGCATTGAGAAACAACCCAGATGTGCTGAGTTTTAGCTGAATTTAGTTAAGGATGATTTGAGTCTATAAATAAACAAAGTAATTTGAAAGCATCATCAAATTCATGAGTGATCTGAAGAGCCTTAGTAAAGCTGGAGTATGAATATCGTCAACTTACAGAAGCATTTTAAAATGATAATGAGTAAAAAGACATGCAATGTTGGCAGTGCAATATATACATACATATATATATATATATATATATATATATATATATATACAGAAGAGGTCCAAGGACTGAACCCTGAGGTCCTATACATGCAGTGCAGCGAGGCCACGAGGGTTGGGGGTTGGGGGGGGGGTTGAACACCCCCACTTCCCATCAGGGCTACCCATGAGATTCATGCAAAATTGCAGAGAAAATTTTTGTGAGGGGGTTGGGTGGGGGTAGTGGGATGGTTGAGGAATGGCTCTATTAGTCTAAGTATCAAGCATTCTCTATATATCTATATAACAAGTTCTCTAATATATCTATATAACAAGCAGTCGTGTGTCAGACGGGCTGGGACCTGCCATGGCCGTCCATGTTACTATTTGCAAGAAATTTTATCGGATAGATAAAAATATTGTTTAAAAGTTATTTAATGCACTCATTACGTGCGGAATAGTAATTCTAACGAATTCTAATGTTGTAAAAGTAAAAGTTGTTCAGCTTCAGGGGGCTTTGTCTTCTGACCCCTGACCAGGGGCTTGGTCCCTGGACCTCACTGGGGCTCTGCCCCTAGATCCCCTCAACGTGCTCACCATAACCCAGGGTTATTTCTAGGATTGTCAACTTGGGGGGTGTCAGTAAATTCTGAGGCCCCCTGCCAAAAATAAGCAAAAAAAGCAAGCAAAAAGCTTGACAAGCAAAAAAAGGTCATCCCATAGCTGAAAGTGGGGGGGTGTCGGTCTCAAATGTGTGGGGGTGCTGGGGGGTATGTTAGGGGGTGTAAAAATCTCTGCCATATTATTATTATTATTATTATTATTATTATTAACGTACTGATTTATGTGGTAACTCGTCCGAACGAACTGCGTGAACACATTACAAAGTTACAGATAACTCGTGCGATATAACCAGGTTTTAAGTCTCTCTTTAAAAGTATTCAAGGTCGTAGAGAGCTGTATTGATGGCGGTAGACAATTC
This sequence comes from Metaphire vulgaris, assembly GCA_018105865.1. Lineage (NCBI taxonomy): Eukaryota > Metazoa > Annelida > Clitellata > Crassiclitellata > Megascolecidae > Metaphire > Metaphire vulgaris. The sequence continues at coordinate 8,934,635 of CM030833.1, read as the reverse complement.
CATGCCCGAGCCGCGGCCGCGGGAAATGCTCGATCCTCGACGGTTCGGAGGCGCGTCCTCGGGACCACCAATAAGGCGGATCCGGCCGATCTCAATCTTTGCCGGCTTGCGTGGTCAGCCACTCGTGATAGTTCGGACGCAAGGTATTCTGGACCGGCTCCATTCAGGCAACGGAAGGTCAATGTTGCCAGCTTGAAATGGATCCGCTCTGGCACAGACAACCAGTGCAGATCGCGTAGCAGCGGAGTAATGTGATCGCCTAATGAGGCCTGGCATATCACTCGCATAACCCCCACCACTCTCAAACGTCTGGCGTTGCCACTGTCTACATGTGATGCACCTCATGGGATTAGGTGTACCTAAATAATACAATCATATGGCATGTGACACCGTTGCTTAGAGACAAGCTTTACTGGCTTGGGGTTCGAGAACGCATCACCTACAAGCGATTCTCTGCCGGTACAGGTCCGCCAAACTGATTGTCTTACTACCTTCAGGTCTAGACTTAAAACACATCTATTCCTGACTGCATATCCGCCTTAACCTGGAATCTGGAAGTACGGACTGACCTTTGGATTACAACCTCGATTCACCACGGACAATGATTCACGACTACGATTATTCACTGAAGCGACCATCGACTGGTGCAGGTGTACTACTACAATGGCGCTAAAGAAGTCTACTACTACTACTACTACTTGCCTGATTACATATCGAACCCTGAACGACATCACCTGTCCTGATTACATATCAACACTCGTATGTAGGGCAACGACGAATGACAGACGCGCGGAACTTCGATCCAGTAGTCGGACATTGTTGATCGTCCCTCCGCCTTCAAAGACCGCCGTGTTCGGTGACAGATCAGTCACGCGGGGAAATCCAGCCCTGTGGAACTCATTGCCGAGCGATGTTATTAATGTGAAGTCCGCCGGCTGTTTTGAGAAGCTCCTAAAGACACACTTTTTTAACATCTCTTATAAGTGACTCCTTTGTAAAGCGCTCTTGACTTTAGCTCCAGTTATGTTACTGCGCTATATAAATTGTCGTAGATAATAATAATAATAATAATAATAATATGGCATTCTGAAAAACAGGATTTCTTCCAGGCAAATAGTACTTCCATCTGGTCATCAGTGGCCCGATTGAGGTCAGGAGAAGGTGTTTTTGAAGCATTTCAGTGGAATGTAAGGCACAGAAAACAGACTGAAATTTTGGCAGCAAGTCATTGGCCTGAAGATATGGAAGGAGTTGAGAAGTGGCAACCTTCTCAAGAACTCTAGACAAGAAACTATGGTTTATGATTATGATGATGATTATTATTATTATTGTTATTATTATTGTTATTATTATTATTATTATTATTATTATTATTATTATTATTATTATTATTACTGTACATGGTTGTTAACACATATTAAGTCATTCACTAAAATAAAGCGAATGTTATGCCAAATGACTTCTGAGCTGGTGAGATGATAAAAACATCTGCAATGAAGGGAGTTATTATATTTCTAAAGGTTAACTCAAGAGTTCACAATTATGCCATGATCAATGATCATGTGTAGTCAGACTCATCTATGACTAGAGGTGCAACGATAATCAGTGAATGATCGGTATCAGCAAATAATCGGTATCAGCCGTTTAACAATCGGCATGGGCCAATAATCAGCATATAATTGGCCAATGCCGTTTATCAGCCAATTAATGTATGACTAATCATGGTGTGATTATTAAAAATTCTTCTTTAACCTTCCTCGCTCCGAGGGTTGGTCACACTATAGATTATCCCTTTCCATTGCTACCTATTGTTAGTTACCCTCATGGCTTGGTGGGTTGTAAGTCTCGTCCAGGTTCAGAAGTTGTCGAGCCAGGTTATCCTTGGCCTTCCTTGAGCGCTTCTTCCAGGAAGTGTACCTTGTACGATCTCTTTCTCAAGGCAATCTTTTTGTTTCCTTACCATGTGCCCAAACTATATGTCAGTTTTCTTCTTTTGATGTTATCCAATAGGATTTTCTGATATGTGGCTTTTTTATTACCCATTTGTTGGTCCTCTTTGCTATCCAAGGAACTTTAGGTATTGTTCTTAATCCTCTCATCTTGAAAGTCTCTATGCGAGTTTCGTCTTTTGTTTGCCAATGTCCAGATCTCGAGGCCATATGTTGCTATTGGTTCTCCACAGTCAAATTTTCACTGTAAGTGATATTCCAAGATTTTTCCATAATTTGATCAAGGAGGCATTTGCTGCATGGGCTTTTGCCAGACATGATTTTACTTCCTTCTTGCACCTGGCATCACTTGGTATAATGGTGCACAGGTACATGAAGGCATCGACTTGTCTTAACGAATTTCCTTGCCGGAAAATGTTGCACTTTGTTCCATCTGTTGACATGGTGTGAGCTTTTTGGAGTTAATGTATAACCCTTGTATTCTTGCAGCCATGTCTAGTCAGTTCAGTAGCAGTTGCAGTTCTGCTTCAGTCAAAGCCAGCAGCACAATATTGTCAGCATATCTCAGGTTTGTGATTCTTCTTCCTCCTACTTGGATGCCACCACTGAATCCCTCTAAGGTCTCTCACATCGCAATTTTGGCCAGGATGTTGAATAAGTTTGGAGGGAGAACACATCTTTGTCTTACTGCTTTCTTGATTCTGAAGCTTTGAGATGTGTTGGCTGCCTTCAGACTTGGAGTCGAGGCCACAACTGTCGAGGCCAAGGCGAGGCCAAGGCCAGGAGGTCCGAGGCCAAGGCCAAGGCCAGCAGGGCCAAGGCCAAGGCCAGCAGGTCCGAGGCCAAGGCCAAGGCCAGCAGGTCCGAGGCCAAGGCCAGCAGGTCCGAGGCCAAGGCCAAGGCCAGCAGGTCCGAAGTCAAGGCCGAGGCCAGCAGATATTTGGCATTTTTGGCCAAATTTTTAGGTACATTTTGCCAAATTTTTGCCAAATTTTTTGCACATTTTACATTTATTTATTTATTTGTTACATTATTTCTTCATTTCCTTGGAGCCACGCCCCTGCCCCCAAATGACGCCCCCGTTAAACACGAAGTCACGAAATAATGCAGAAGTGTTAAACTCTACAGTTTAATCCACAGTTGGTTGCGTAGTTGGCAACTTGGAGGTTTAAGTTGAGGAGGGCCTACGAATATGACTTATATGAGAGTGCCCAAGGCCTACGAAGACCTTAAAACGGCCCTGCAGTAGCCACCTCAGTGGAAGGGATGTACATGGACAGTGGGGTAAAATCCTCCCTTTCCCTGCAAATCGCGCGCTGATCAGGGCCAACACTCGATTTGGGCAGATTAAACGTCAAAATATTGAAATTTTGGGGGCCAAACAAGTGCTGGGCCCCTACCCGAATTATTGGGTGCCCTGGCTCCTTATGGATTGGTGTCCATGGCAGTAGGGTCCAGTACCTACTACCAACCATGTTTTAAAAATAAAATTAAAATACCTTTTGATGTTTTGTAGCTGTTTGCCAGTCTCGTGTTTTATATCCAGATGTTTCTTGAACCCACTTGAAGTTCCTCGAGTTTCACTTATTATTTCGCGACATTGCTTGCATTTCGTGGACCACTTTCTTTCATTTATTATTTTGAAATCGGTGAAAGCAAACTTCAAAATGCTAGGCTCATTTGTGGCCATATTCTTTGCTTGCGTATTTTTACTTAAAAACTTTAATAGCAATAGGTAGGCCTACAGCAGAGATTGCTGTCACTACGGCACCGTTTCTTTTCCAAGTGCGATCAGTCTACAACCTCCTTAGCCTAAGCAGATGCAGCCTCGCAGGTGTCTCTGTTATACTTTAGAGACAATAAACCCCGGCCCCCTGTGAAGCCGCCGCAGTCTAGAACTGCTCTAAAATGGACGCCATATATCCATTTAGGTTCAAGCCTTTTAATACTTTTATTAGCAAGAAACCCAATTATCTGGTCCAAATGCCTACTTCAATCCCTGAGGCAATGTTCGCTTCAAACAATGTCAGCCTTGTCAATGCAAGCTTTTGCAAAAGCAAAAGCTTGTCAATGCAAGTCGAAAGCAGTGGTGGTGGCAGAGAATACAGTGGAGGTCGTCAAATCCTTCACCTACCTGGGCTCTCTAATTGATGACGAAGGCAGCTGTGCTCCCGAAGTCACCAGGAGAATTGGTATTGCCCTGAGCTGTTTCGCAGGACTGAACCGACATTTATGGCACTCCAGTATCAAACTCCAAACCAAGATACGCTTCTTTGCCTCTTGCATCATACCAGTACTACTATATGGGGCAGAGACGTGGGCTATGACATCAGCACTCAGCAGGAAATTAGATGCATGCCATCAGTGTTGCTTGTGTCGAATCCTGTGTCTCTCATATACAACGCACACCACAAATGCTGAGGTATTCAGAAGAACAGGAGAGAGTCCAATCTCGAACAGGATCCACAGCAGGAGACTGCAGTACTTTGGACATGTCACTAGAGCCGACCCAGTGCAGGACCATGCCCGAGCCCTCGGTGCCATGATTCATGGGCTGCCAAAGACTTGAAAAAGACTGGCGGGTAGGCCCAAAACAACCTGGACAAGAACAAGAAAGACCTAGCCCCACACAACTTTGGCCTTGCCATGGCATAGAAGCGGGCGCAGGACAGAGAGTCATGGCTCCAGACTCTGTAAACAGCAACACTCCACTAGTTGGCATGCTAAGAAGAAGAAGTACAGACTGTGTGAACATGTAAGAAGGTTGAACCTGGATCATAGAGAAAGAAAAGATTGCTAAACAATGGAAAGAGTACTGCACAGAATTGTATGATAACAGACACAAATAGATCAACTAAAGAGGAACTGAATATGGACAAGCTAACAGAAAGAGAGCCACCACCACTCCAATCAGAAGTAGATAGGGAGATGTGGAACACAGCCAATAGAAAAGTCCAGGTCCTAACGAAGTACCAACCGAACTGTTCAAAAAACGTGGAGAAACAGCACTACACAGAATGCAAAAATATGTGTAGCACTCTGGGAAATGGGAGGCTGGCCTGATGAATGGACTGACTCTATATTCATACCAATACCAAAAAAGGTGATCTGAAGCAGTGCACAAATACCCGCCCAATATTCCTGGTATTGCATGCTAGCTAAATCATACTGAGAAAAATACTAGAAAGAATAAGAACAAAAACTGAATCAGAATAAGAGATCAAATTACTAATCTTCGCATTTCAATGCAGAAAGCAAAAGAACATCAGCAACCCATTTATATGTCTTTTGTGGACTTCCATAAAGCTTTTGACTCCATGCATCATGAAAAGCTATGAATAACAACGTTGGACATTGGTATCCAATCCATTTGGTGACCCACCTATTCAATCTATACAAGAATCAGCAGTCCAGAGTAAAGGCAGTCAGACTTGGAGTCCTCGAGGCCGTGGCCTTGGCCTCGAGGCGCCGAGGCGCCTCGAGGCCAAGTGACGCTGGCCTTGGCCTTGGCCTCGGGATACAAGTCCTCGGCCTTGGCCTCGGACCTGCTGGCCTTGGCCTTGGCCTCGGTACAAGTCCTCGGCCTTGGCCTTGGCTCGGATACAAGTCCTCGGCCTTGTGTACTCGAGGCCAAGCCCTCACACTATGGAATTAAACAAGAAAATCGCGCATTCAAAATGTTGAAAGTGACGAATAATATCTGAACAAAACGTCCTCTGTTCAATCCAAACGGTAGACCCTGAGAATTCCTGCTAAGTCTAATAGCTTGTAATTATGTTGCTTGCATTGACAAGGCTGACATTGTTTGAAGCGAACATTGCCTCAGGGATTGAAGTAGGCATTTGGACCAGATAATTCAGATGACAGGATATTCGTCTGGATCTTGGTCTTATTCCAGTTCATTTCCAGACCAAACTGTCATCCCTCCTCGTCCAGGATTTCCAGGCAGAGGACTAGGATCTCCAACATCTCTGCAAGCACTGTGATGTCATCCGCATAATCCAAATCGGTAAATGATTCCTCATCCAGTGAGACTCCAGCACATCTACGATGCACTGTTCTTTCCATAATGTGATCCATTGGGATCAGGAATAAATCTGGAGCAATTTTTCAGCCTTGCCTGACTCCAGAATTGATGGAGAACCAGTCGGACAGCATCCCAGTCAGACAGCATCCCATCTGATCTAACTGCACTCAGAGTGCCCGTATACAGCTCCCTCATCAGAGCTATGATCTTGGGAGGGAGACCAATGGAATGCATCAGTGCCCACAGTGACTCGCGATCCACAGAGTCAAAAGCCGCTCAAAGATAAAAAAAGGCTGTCCATAATGGTCGCCGGAATTCCCTCGTAGTCTGGGACACCAGGTTGAGTGTTAATATCCGATCCAATGTTGAGCGGCTTGGTGTAAATCCACTCTGTTCAGTCCTCCTTGCATGAAGCCGTTCTTTAATCCTGCCCAAGAGGCTGGATGCAAAGATTTTACCGGGCACCGGACAGCAGGGTAATGCCCCTATAGTTCTTGCACTCCCTGGGGCTGCCTTTGTCTTTATGAAATGGCATGATGATGCCTCTTTTCCAGTCATCCGGCATTTTGCCACTCATCCACGCCTCTCTGAAAATCTCTGTCAGCCAGGTAGTACATGCTTTGCCCCTGCTTGTATTAATTCCACTGTGATGTTACAGTGTTACTATTTTAACACTAGAGCGCCATAAATGTCGGTTCAGTCCTGCAAAGCAGCTCAAGACAATACCAATTCTCCAGGTGACTTCGGGAGCACAGCTGCCTTCATCATCAATTAGTGAGCCCAGGTAGGTGAAGGATTTGACAACCTCCACTGTATTCCCTGCCACCAACACTGCTTTCGATGTTTCAGAAGACAGGATATTCATCTGGATCTTCTTATTCCAGTTGATTTCCAGACCAAACTGGCGTCCTTCCTCATCCAGGATTTCCAGACAGAGGACTAGGCTCTCCAAAATCTCTGCAAGCAATGTGACTTCATCCACATCCCACCTTCATCCGACCTGCTGAATACACCTTGTACACAGGGTCTTCCCTAATTGAGTTCACTGCTTTGTTGACAGAGGAAGTCGTAGCGATCATCCGATCACTACCGAATAAGCAGTGCAAACTCCACCTACTCCCGGTGTGGCTGCTGAAGGAAGTCATTGAAACGCTGGCTCCATTCCTTGCGACGATTCTGTCAACTTCACGTAACCCCCTTACTCAAGGACAAGCTGCACTGGCTGCGCATCCCTGAGCGCATCATCTACAAGAGATGCTGCCTGACATTCCGGTCCCTCAATGATCCCGCCTGCCCAGTCTACTTGGCTGAACTTGTGCATAGGCCATCGCTTACTGACTGTCGGCAGTAGCTTCGTTCATGTAATCGGGTCCAATTGGTTGTACCCCCTCCATCTAAGACAGTGAAATTTGGGGAGAGGTCTTTCACCCGGGGGAATCCCCTCCTCTGGAATTCGCTGCCCAACATTGTGACTAACGCGACTAGTCTAGAAATATTTGCTACCAGACTTAAGACGCACTTGTTTAACATCTCATTTAAGTGCAATCTGTAAAGCGCTCTTGATCTTGGCCTGCTGTGACTATAGCACTATATAAGTTGGCATATTAACTAACTAACTATCTAACTAACTTCTTTGCGAAGAGGGGAATTTCCTTAGTCGTGGAAGCATGCGGTTGTGTACCCGCATCTCGAACGACCTGGCTCCGATCCTGCCGAAGTAGCCAACTACCATCCGGTCTCCAATCTTCCTTTCCTATCGAAAGTGTTGGCAAGAGTTGTAAATATTCAAGTGGTTAGATACCTGGTGTCGAACAGTCTCATGCCAAGGGAACAGTCGGCTTACAGGCAGAGCCACTCCATGGAAACCGCCATACTTCGGATTTACAATGACATCGTCGACGCCGTAGAGAATGGGCAGTTAGCCCTTCTTTGTCTACTTGATCTGTTGGCTGCATTCGACACTGTGGATTATGACATCATCATACGTCGTCTCGAACTCACATATGGCATCAAGGATCTTGTTCTCGTCTGGCTACGTGACTACCTTACTGGTAGATCGCAGTCTGTCTGTTGGAATGGCCATATGTCTGCCCTTCGTCAGGTTCTCTGCGGCGTGCCTCAGGGGTCTGTACTTGGACCCCTGCTGTTTGTCCTATGCATTGCAGACATTGGCCAAATTATCAAGTCGTGTGGTCTCAAAGTGCACTCCTACGCCGACGACGTCCAGATGTATTCCTTCTGCCTTCCAAAGGACACAGAGCGGCTTCGAGCTCGCATCAGTGACTGTATTATTAAGATCAAGCAATGGACTGTTTCTAACCATCTTGCCTTAAATCTCTCCAAGACTGAGATACTGTAGATTGCGACCCCTAGGAAGAATCGGATGATCAACCATGCACCGTTCTTAATTGATGAGGTATGTATTACCCCATCCACTGAAGTGCGCCTTCTGGGAGTGTTACTGGACAAATCGCTAGCGTTTAATGGACACATATGTAATGTGTCTCGATCCTGCTACTATCAGCTCCGGCGGATCAGAGAGATTTGTCGTCACCTGCCAACCTCGTCAGTGATCTTATTGGTCCGTGCATTCATCCTCTCAAGGGTCGATTACAGCAACAGCATTCTTATGGGCCTTTCTGCTAGCCAGCTGGACCTCCTACAGATGGTACTCAATGCCTCTGCTCGAATGATCTTTGGAGCTAGATGGGGTGATCATCTCCCCCTTCTGCTGAAAGACCAGCTTCATTGGCTACACATTCCAGAGCGTATCACCTCTAAGCGATGTTAACATCTCGGAGCTTTGTACTATCCAACTTTTCTCGGCTACCTGGCTGAACTAGTTCATAGGCCTTCGCCTACTGACCGGCGTCATCAGCTTCGATCTGGTCACAGTGTCAAGTTGGTTGTTCCCCCTCCATCCAAGACTGTGCAACTTGGCGAGAGATCCGTTATGCGGCGGAATCCTATCCTCTGGAATGCCCTACCTAACAATGTGTCTATAGAATCTAACCTCGAATTGTTTGCAAAGAAACTTCAGACATACTTGTTTGATATATCGTATAAGTGCAGAATGAAATACAAAGAATGTGCAGGAAAGCAAAGGAAGATTACTACTGTGAAAATGCAAACAAATAGAAGAGCTGGATAAAAGACACAACTCCCTGATGTATAAAAAAATCAAGGACTTGAACAGAAAACCAAATAACATATCTACTTCAGTAAAAGACAAGAATGGGAAGTTATTAATGCAAAGGACGAAATATTAAATAGATGGAAAGAGTATGTTGAAGAATTATATAATGACATCAGAGAGCAGACCTCAGAAACAGATTTGAAACAAGAGAATCCATTAATAACTGAAGAAGAAATAAGGCAAGTTATACAGAAGTTACCAAAGAACAAAGCAGCAGGAAATGTTGGGATATGTGCAGAACTGATACAAAACCTGGGAAATGAAGGACTGAAAGCAACTACCAAACTAATAAATTTAATATACAAAACAGGAAAATACCTGAAGATTTTCTTAAATGTATATTCATACCAATACCCAAGAAAAATAAAGCCCAAGAATGTGAAGACTACAGAACCATAAGCCTGATTTCACACATGTCCAAAATCCTATTATGCATAATAAAAAACAGGATCACGCCCATAACAGAAAGATTCCTGTCGGCAAGTCAACTAGGCTTCAGAAAAGGCAAAGGAACAAGAGACGCCATTTGGCAAATAAGACTCATGCGAAAATACGCAAAGAATTGGAATAAATATGCACATATGTTTTATCGATTACAAAAAGGCTTTTGATATGGTGAATCATACTAAACTACCCGGTAATAGAGATACTGAAATGGACAGAAATACCAACTATAGAAACAAGGCTACTGGTCAACTTATACTATAACCAGTCCGCTACAGTGAGACTACAAAATGAAGAAACGGAACAAATTAGAATTAAACGAGGAGTTAGACAAGGCTGCATTTTGTCTCCCCTATTATTCAACCTATATACAGAATTCCTAATAAAAGAAGCAATGGAAGAAACTACAGGCATAAAAATAAATGGAATAGTATATAACATACTAAGATATGCAGATGACACAGTGATATTTACTGAAAGCGAGAAAGATTTACAAAATGTATTAAATAAACTAAACAATAAAAGCAAAGAATATGGCATGGAAATAAACTTAAAGAAAACAAAGACAATGATCATAAGCAAACAGAGAAACGTAAAGCACAAAATTCCAATAGCAAATACTGAATTAGAACAAGTTTAGGAGTACAAATATCTTGGAAGTTATATAACAGAAGATGGTCGATGTGAACGAGACATAAAAGCTAGAATCGCCATGGCCAAGGAAGCATTCTGGAAACAAAAAGAACTCCTAAGGAGAACTTAGGATGAACAACAAAGAAGAGAATATTGAGATGTTATGTAACATCTGTGTTCATGTATCCTTATGAAGGCTGGACAATAACAAAAACTATGGGCAAAAGAAAACTGATGCATTTGAAATGTGGTGTTTCAGAAGGATGCTAAAAATCAGTTTGAAAGATAAAATAACTAATGAAGAATGTTTGAAGAGAATGGAAAACAGAAAGACCTTGATGAAAGAGATTGCTAAAAGGAAAACACAGTATGCTGGACATATAATGAGAGCATCATGCACACAACAAGCTCTAAATGTCTTGGAAGGGAAATATGAAGAAAAAGCAACTAAAGGACGACCATGAAGAACATGGTTAGACGACATAAAAAGCTGAACTGGCATAGAAAATTATGGGGAATTGAAAAGATTAGCTGAAGACCGAGACAAATGGAGACAAATCGTGACTGCCAACCTTCAAATCAAAGATGGCACACCATGATGATGATGGTGATTATATGTTGTCTGCCGTATCCTGATAGAGTTAAGTTTCGTGCGTTGAGAGCAGTTGCACTCTCTCTTATTGGTACCACAGCATCATATCTATCAGAGCTACTCCGTCTTCTTAGCTCTATTCCAGAAAATGACAACATCCATGGATTGGTGACATCTAGACAGGAAACTTGATGATGAGAAAGATATTAGAAGGCTGCTTGAAGAGATGAAAGGCTAGAGGACAATCAAGAATTATATTCCTTAGCTGGATGATGAATAACTACAACTTAGAAAGTTATTATTATTATTTATTATTATTATTATTATTATTATTACAATGTACTGATTATTGTGGTAACTCATCCTATAAGAACTGCATGAACACATTACAAGAACACAAGAAATCACGAGTAGCTCCTGCGGAATAGCCAGGTTTTAAGTTTCTCTTTGGAGGTGTTGAGAGATGGAGAAAGTTGCACAGATGGAGGTAGACAGTTCCATGCTCTTGAAGCATAATCACCGACAGTTCGAAGGCGTGTCTTCGAGACGACAAGTGAGGTGGATCGGGCAGATCTCAGGCGTTGCCGTCCTTCCAGGTCAGCCACTCGTACCAGTTCAGTCGCCAGGTATGCAGGGCCTACACCGTTCAGGCATTGGTAGGCTAATAACACGAGCTTGAAGTGTATTCTTTCTGGCGCTGATAGCCAGTGCAAATCACAAAGCGATGGAGTTACATGTTCACCTGATGGAATATGGCTGATCATACGAGCAGCAGCATTCAGAACGGACTGAAGACAGTTGAGAAGGTTTTTCCGTATTCCGGCGAGGGTAGCATTGCCATAATCTAATCTGGTCAACACCAGAGTGGAGACCATTGTTTCAAGGCCCTCAAGGAAAATGCACAGAACAAGGTTGAATGACGAAGTTGCCAAAGGACCTGCACAATGGTGCACACATTTGAAATTGTAGATATAATATTTATGCTAAGTTAAGAAAAACTTTAAATAGGTGTTTTATTTTTAAGTGCAGATGATTATTAGGCAGTTCTTCACCTTATCAAATTGCAAAACAAATAACTGCTTTTTTGAAAGGGCAGGAGAAGTTAACCAACCACTCTACCTATTTTTCATATGTTTTCACAGGCCTCTGACATTATCAAACATGATCAGCTGTGACTAAACATGTTGTACATGGGCTCATCTGATCCAGTTAATGCATGATTTGTACATCCAGCAGGAAGCAGAATTAAAACAGACAATCTTTTATCTGACTGGTCTCAGAGCAAGAAAGGTGTCAGGCATGGCTTTAACCTCTCTCCATTTCACTTCAATATCCTCACAAAACAGCTAATGAAGACGTTACATGTCAGGTGGGTTTAGACCAGAGGTTCTCGACCTTTTCGTCCCAGCGTACCCTCACGATAGTTTTGGAATATGACGCGTACCCCCATCAACCTTTAACCCCCACCCAAAAAAAGTATATTTGCAAATGATGACTATAAACATAGCCTCTATTTCAAGTTGCTAAATAGCATCCACATTTAGACAAGTCACGCAGCTTCAGTCATAAACTCCTTCAGTTGCACTCCACAGGTGCACTTCAGAGTCATTGAGAGGGTTGGGCTTGCTTGGCCTCCACCAGAGCTTCAAATGGGGGTGAGTTTGGACAGTGCCAACTGAAGATCCGCCGCCACTGACAAACGAGCATGAAACTTCGTTTTCATGGAGAAGACGGCTGAGAACCCTTGCTCACAGAGTTATGTGCTTAGAAACATCAGCAACAATTTAATGGGCTCCTCAGCAACAGAAGGGTAGGGCTGAAACATCTAGCAGCAAAACTTTTCAGAGGGAGAGATTCAAATGCATATCGCATGGTAGATTCGTTGATGAAGTTGATGAATTGCTCCTGGATGGATTCAGGAATGGCTTTGACATCCACACTGAAAAAGTTGCACGCCATCTTCAAATCAAGATCGCTCAGATCAGGGAAGTAGACCTACCTCTGGAACTCGTTCCGCAAGGAGGAGAGGTGGGGCTTAACTTGTCGTATATTAGCAACATCCTTTTTTCATTCCACGTTATTGCGACACTGTCGAACATGGTGAACTTTCCTTAACTGACATTGGCTTCGCACAGTTCAAGCTTCATCAAGAAAGCTAGAACTTAAAAACAAAATCGATCACCGTATTGATGCTCCTTTGCAGCGATTTGTTCAGCTCATTAAGGTGTGTGAATGCATCACTCAAGTGTGCTAGTCTCAGGAGTCATTCTTGATCCGTGGGTTTTGCAGCATGAACTCGATATTTGGTGTTGCTGCCACTACGGCTGAAGAATTCGGCCTAGTTCATGCACACATGACGCACACTTGCATGTACTGTACAATTGTACAATGTATATGACAAAGTTTCACATTGTAAACAATTTTTAACATACGCCAGTCCCGGGGCGGCATAGTGATTCATTCAGTGGTTGGTGGCCACAGTTACACACTGATTGTCATGCCACCTCACTGCACCTAAATGACATCACAATTAAGTGTAAAATGTACCACAAGGCATCATCTTCGTGTGTTTATGCTTCAAACTGTTTTCTCTGACAGTTCCAGTGGCTTCGAAATTCTGAGACTTAAGATGTTTAAGCAATTAATTGGATGTAATAAAAAGCTATCAAAGAGCACATCATGATAATTCTGATTGGGAGTAATTAAGTGAGTGCAGTGTAGTGACAACCAGGAACCCAAGACCGTGCTTTGCAGAATCATTATCATTGTTGGTTATTATTTAATGTGGTAATGGTGACAGATCATCATCATCGACTATTTCTTTATCAAAAACAACCAATGATGATGGCAGGATAACTCTCCTATTATCAGACTAGGCTAAATCGGCAGCCTCCTGCAATGTTTGACACTCTGCATCGCTTCCATCGCTGTTATTTGCATCGGTATCTGGATTTGACATAAACACTTCCAATGTTTCTGATGTTGACAACTTATGCTTTACAGCCTGACATAGAAAATGAAACAAAAGTTTACAAAAAATTGACCTAGAATATGCACATAGATATACCGTATATACTCAAGATAAAGTCGATCCGAGTATAAGTCGACCCCTAGATTTTGGGTATTTGAAGGTGTCTAAAGTCATTGACCCGGCTATTAGTCGAAGTGACGTCACCGCGGCGAACCCTCTTGAGGTGATAGGGAGAGTCGGAACAATGGCGGACGCGAAGTGGGCATGTGGCGGCAGCGGCGCCATTGTTTTGATTGAAAAACTGCGTTTTAGCTTTGAACTATCGAGAAACTGAACGATTTTGACATTCCCAGATTGATTCCTGACGATTAAGAAAATTTTAAACCTGCTATTCGCTCATTCTTGACAATATAACAATCTTAATTACCGGTAATCTTGAATTTTTTATATTTATGTAGCGCCAATATTTAATTAATATTTATGTGGCGCCTATAAATTACCAATCTTCAAATCGCTGATGTCAACTTTTATTTAGATGCCGTAGCGTATGTTGAAAATAATTATGCAAAGAGTTAGCTAAATTAATTATTTTCGACATCCTATGTATGGAAACTTTACCCAACAGTTAGTGCCTCGAGTATAAGTCGAGTTCAGGATATATAACCTGTGAATTGGCCTTAAATTTCTCGACTTTATCACGAATATATACGGTATGACACTGTTTGTGCCCATTGTTCCCCTTTAGGAACATTTGTACAACAGCTTCCCAAAAAATATCCTAAGTAACTAAAGTAAAGTAAAATCTTGTGGATTTCTATCGCTCCTTGGAAAGCAGCACAACAGTAGCTGCTTATTCTTAGGTGCTCAGCCTCTCTTAAAATAGCTATGGGGAAGGTATATTATCAGCCAGGCAATAGTCAACATCCAAAGGGCAGTGATGCTAGGTTGTTATAGCTATGGAGGATATGATTTTAGAAAAAGGAAGGATTTATGCTTAGACCTGAAGACTTGAGGAGATAATGCAGGAATTGTAGGAAATGAGGATTCGGATTTTATTGTTTGAAAGTGTCCAAGTCTGCGGAGGGAAGCTGGGATCGAGTTCCAAAGGTCAGGTGAGGCGTATGAGAAGGTACGGTCACAATTTTTCAGAGATGACTGATTCAGTGGGCGTGACAGAGTGAGGTAAGCTGATTAACGTGTGGGTCGAGGAGGCTGAGAGGTTCATAGTGATCTAAGGTAGACAGGTTTTGATGACTGAAGTGAGTTATATGTAAGTGATATTATCCTGCATTGGATACGTTAACTTATTTTAAGCCAACGTAATGATTTTAGTATGGGTGAAATATGGGAGAATTTAGGTGACTTAGTAACAGCACGAGCAAGTGCATTTTGTATTGATTGCAATTTGTTTATGCTTTGGGAAGGTTATAGTAGAGGGAGTTACAATAATCTAATTTGTAGTGGACTATTGAGGTGGCAGTTGTGGAGGCAGTTTTAGTATCTAGGCAAGGGCGTAGGTGGCGAAGGTCACGAATATGAACATAGCAGGCTTTTGATAGTTGGGAGATTTGTGATTCGAAGTTTAGAAAAGAATCAAATTTGAATCCTAGAATTCTAGCAGTTGGAACAGGGATTATTGTGGTGTCAGGAGCCAAAACTATTTTAGGATTGTCAATTTTTTTGAGTTGTTGGGGTAGTCCAATTAAAAGAAACTCTGTCTTAGATGGGTTAAGAGCGAGGAGATTAGATAACATCCATGCAGAGATTGATGAGAATGCAGATTCAAGCTCAATAATAGATGCATTAAATGAAAGAGGTGAGAAGGAAAGGAATAGCTGACTGTCATCGGCATAGAGTTGGTGATTTAAATTAAGGGAATTAATTAAAGACTAGAAAGATGCTCGCTTCGCTCGCAGTGCAGGATAATACTAATCCAATACCTATACCTAATACCCAATCATTGAATTCATGCTGAACAACATTTCAATGATCGCCACCTAGCCAAGCTCTGCGCCACGTAATAATTAGGCCTATGTACGTTAAAATCACGCAACTGTGGCCATTTGTGACGCTGTACACGTATTTTTGTGTACGTTAAAATGTACGTTAAAATTGCGCAACTACCTCAGGCTGCGAACAATTGTTACCAATAGCAACGTCGTCGCGCGCCCAGCCCTCTGACGCTGCAATGACTCGACTAAACCGGTTCTACGAACAATTGTTACCAATAGCAACATCGTCTTCGAACATCGTCCACCAACGTATTGCGACGTAAGGACTAAACCGTCTACCAATAGTCAACGCTCGCCCACCAACGCATCGCGACGTAAGAACTAAACGGTCTAAACCGTCTACCAATAGTCAACCAATCAGAACGCTTGAAGGTAACAGACAGACATACAGATAAGGATCTTAATATTATAGATGAGAGCGGTGTGGTGTAAAGGCTGAACAGTACAGGCCCAAGAACAGATCCTTGAGGCACTCCAAAATCTACACTGTGAGATGGTGGAATGAGTAGGTGCCACGAGGCGGAGGAGTTGGCGAGCAGATACTTAAAATGGTGAAGATGGGAAAATGATCAGATGGAGAGAATTGGCTAATTGCTGAAATTAGAGATAGTGATGAAGAAGACATGATGAGCAAGTCTAAAGTATGTCCAAAAGTGTGAGTAGGAAGAGATATGAGTTGTGTGAGGTTTGTCTGAATGAGCAGTTGTATGAATTGGATAGAGTTAGGATCATCACTCTTATCAACATGTACATTGAAATCACCAGTAATTAAGAACTCATGTGGAGTTGTAGATGCAGAGCCTGAAAAGGAGGAAAATTCATTGAGGAATGTCATGAATGAAGGTTGAGTATTTTGATGATGATGGGGGGCGGTAAATGTTGAAAATAGTTAGTTTTGAGAGAGGAAGATTGAGAGTGACTGATGAGCATTCAAATAAGGAGAAATTAATTGATGAGGAGTTGCTAATTTGTATATGATCACGAATGAGAAAAGCGTGCCTCCACTTAAATTAGAAGAGCAGTTGGTAGACTTTTTAAACGAGGAAAACTTAGGAGGGAGAAGCCATGTGGGGTTGCCTCAATCAGTTGACATGAAGTAGTAGATGGAGATACCCAGGTTTCAGTTAGTGCAACTAAGTCTATGGCAGAAGAGTGAAGTGTGTGCATTGGAAAGAAGGAATCTAATTTTATGTTAGTAAATTCATGTAGTTAATGTGTGTGTTGAGGATTAGTGAGGGATCTAATGTTGAGAGTGCAGAGTGTTATGTGTGGTTGGGATGGTCCAGGATTTGGTTGGATATAGTCTGAAAGAGCAAGAAGGATGAAGATGATATTTGAGCGTCGTGTGAGTCGGAAATGTGAATGGTGAATACAAAGATGTGAACAACGGAGGGTTAATGAAAAGGAGATAGGAATTTTGTTCAAATGTGAGTATTGATCAACGGCAGTGCGGTAGGTCCAATGATTAATCGGTTTGCGTACATCAAGTTTCGAGGAAAAGCAATGAACAGTTAGAATAGACAAATAGAGAAGAAATAATGTCATGCTGTCAGGAAACGAGGAAAAGTAACGAGGAAAGTAAAATTATGAAGAAAAGTCAAATTGTCTTTCAGCTCATGCAGCGGATCACAAGCTCAGCATGAGGTCAATAGTGCAGCCGATGTTAGTGTGGAGTGAAATAATTTAATTTAATAGAAAAACTAAAAGAATGCCTGGAGTTAAATTACAAATAGTAACAGTAATGAAATGAGCGATGATAGGTCATGTTGATTCTAAGTCTTTGGATTATGGCGGAGTTAAGTAAAAATAGTTAAAGAAAAATATACCGACATAAACGGCTGGAAACGACTTAAAATTAAGAATAAAATTTTAAAAATTCACAAGAACAATATTGAAATTTGTCGAATTAATTAACAAACTCAACGGAACAAAATCTCGAGCGTCTAGTCTACATCACTGCCTCTTCACATCTGTAATAGCTTAACAAATAATTCTGATAAGCATATTATCAGTTGGAAATAGCTCTAATAACAATATTTTAAAAGAAATTTAGAGTAAAATTGTTATTACTTTTGTTGACATCTTTGATGGCTTGGGCCTGAAAAAGTACTTTGATAGGTGCATAAAAAATAGGTAATAATTTTCCAGCTAAAGGAAACAGCTCAATCTCGTTTCATTTTGTAAGTAGATTTAAAAATATGGTCATAAAAGAAGAGCACTCTGATTTAGCGTTGTTCCCAAATGGGACCATGGTCGCTAATGGGTTAACCCCGGTTAACCCCGTAACTGGGGTCGCCGTTTTAAAATGACGTGCGCCAATCATTCATCAAATTGGAGCGCTGTTTATAGACGTTGCTCAACTTCAGCGTCTGTTCCTCAAATAGGTTTGCCGTTTTTAAACGTTGCAATGTAATAATTCGGCTTAAATAGTTCTTATTCATTAGATGGTAGCTCTTTTTTAGCTATTGTGTCCTCTATAAGCAAGAAATATAGATTTTATTCGACCGAGGGTTGTATTTTGGCTTTGTGAAGAAAATGGCGGCACAAAAGCGCTCTCGTGTTCTCTGCAATGGAAATAACTACCCCAAATGGGGTCCGATCTTCAAAATTTTATATCTATTCTGTTCCAATGACACCCCCTACAACTTTGCCGCTCACCCAAGTGGGGTCACCACTAAAAAAGTTTTGCTATTGAGCTTTGAACAAATTTTTGGGAGGGGGTCTTATTTTAGGCTGTAGAGTGGACCATACCCCCCAAAATTTTTTTGCATGGATGGATAGAAAGAACAATAAAAATTCTAAACACCGGTGCAAACCTCATTTTTTTAGCTTCCATATACCTGAAATATAGTAAATTTTGAAAGTACATGTTCACGGTTCATATGAACGCTTTTCCCAAAATTAATTACCCAGAATGGTGACGTCTTGTAAAATTTAATTCTGCTGTTAAAAGCTTAAAGCTGCTACCAATATTTTTTATCCACGCCTAAGCGATGAATAGCGTGGTCAGTTGTAGGCACCAATCATTGATCCTGGGACCCTCCAAATATGAGACATACTCAATATTAATTAACTTTGGTGTTCTGACAGGACTGGTCATGCAATGCCAAGTAGGCCAATAGTATTAGTAGTAGCTAGATCATAACACATTATTTTGATTTTTTGCAGTGCCTTCTGGCATTAACGTACCTCCTAATGTGAGCAGCTCTGCCTATGGTTAGTATTGAAACACATACCGTTTAAAGAAATATGGTTATGGTTATGGTGCTGGACAACTTTTATAGCGCCGTAGCATGGCGAAGGCCAAAGTCAAAGATGCTTTCAACAACGCTGACAAATCAACATGGAACGTAAGATGTTGGTCTTGAAAGAAAATCCGCTCAGATGGCACGAAAGAGGTTGCTGCCATGTCGAAATTGGGCAGTGAGCCCTTCGGAAGGCAGTCTTCCGCAAGAAGGCGTTCTGTTGAAGAGTCGGCGAAAACGCAGAAAGGATGTTAAAGGACCTCATGGATGCTGACAAAAATTCTCCGCATGGTGAAAATCAGGTGGCGAATCCTTGAGGGCGGTCATCTGCGAGACAGTAATCCATCGCCGAACTTGATGGGAACCGACTGAAGATGGAATTCAACGCGTGAACTGGAACAGTCTTTGCCCTTTATAGCCTATAGACTGCGTCGACGGGCTGGTGGCTTAGACAAAATGGCTGGCCAACCACGCCGACATAAATCCGATCTGTTCAGTGCCAACACGGGCGACATAAATCTGATCTGTTCAGCACAGAGAAAATGCAAAGATGATTGCCTACTGCTTTGAAAACGACAGCTAGGCGACAATCCACACGATTAGCACAAAGCAATAAGCACAAGTCGTCGGTAAAACTGCCAAGAACAGCGATATTCCGAAGCACATAAAGACACGTGCGAGCAGCCAAAATGGCGTTACCGGAAATCCGAATAACCCATTTATTCGAATAGGGTAGGCCTAAGCAAAATTAGACTATATATGTTACTGTGTAAAGTCTACCTCTTAATTGAATACTGTTTTATTGAAATATACTACCTAGTAGAAAGACTACAATGATAGTCGTGCGAACTGGCCAAACTTGACCTGCTTTATCGAAGAGCTGGTAGAAGTTTACAGTCTATGGCTACTTGTGCACGAAGGATGGCGTTGGTGCACAGGTTCTTGTAGCCTCCTCAGCGCTGAGCATCAAGTGATAATGACTTTTACAGATCAGACTAGGGGCAGGACAACCATCATGTCCGAATTCAGGTAGCTGGCTGGCCCCAGCATATACATTTGTTAGAAAGTTAGACTATTTTAATGCACTCAATAACTTTTGTCATTGTGACCGGACTTCTGGCTGCCTCTGTACTTCCTTTGTCTTTTCTTTTATGCTCGATTTTCTTCTCTCAACATGGGACTCAATTTAAAGACATATCATCATCATCATGGTGTGCCATCTTCGATTCGAAGGTTGGCAGGGTTATTACTGTGTATTGACAAAGGGATAAGTTTTAAGTCATTTCAAAAACAAGGCCATAGAATTAGGAGTTGCTAAGCCACGCATACTGGCGTCAAGAGCATTCCAAAGGATAGGGTGAACTGATTCAAAACCTCGCTTCAGGAACAAGGAGGTTCGTGCTTGGGGCACACTGAGAAGACCGTTGGTTGTGGACCGAAGACATGGCCGACCAGGGATAGAGCTAAGAGGATGGAGAAGCTCTGAAAGGTAAGATGAAGTGGCACCAAAAAGAGAGAGTGCATCTGCTCTCAACACACGGAACTCAACTCGAGCAGGATAAGGCAGCCAGTGTAAAACAGACATCATATAATCACTAATGTGATCACGTCTTGTGACACCAGCAATCACCCTGGCTGCCGAACGAAGAACCATCTGGAGTTTATCAAGTCGCACTGATGGAAGACCAGCAAAAAGTGAACCACAATAGTCAAGCCTTGAACAAATAAATGCATGAATCAAAGTAGAAGCAGATGGCATGTCTAGTGTACGTTGAATCACTCTAAGCTGGCGGAGATGATAGAAGCAACTGCGACAAAGTGAGTTAATATGATCCACAAAGGTTAACTCAGAGTCAAGAATTATACCAAGATCACGGACAGAAGAGGACCTTCAATCCAAAACAATCACACTAATCCAAAACAAATCACTTTTAACTTCACATATTTCATCATCTGCATGTGACCAACAAATGACTCACCACATTCATAGACTTGTTTCACCTCAACTAAGATTCCAATACCTTGCTCTCCGACTGACAACATCCTTTTATCATTCACATCAACATCATCATTATCATCATCACCATTATCATTTGTTACATTAGTCACCGCATCATGATAGGCTTCATTCATCAAACACTTATCCTTACTCACATCAAATCCAATGCTATCGAAACATTTCACCATTTCACTCACCATTTCATCATTTCCATAAAATTGATCCACAAAACACATATCATATTCAACATCATTCAACACATTAGGTAGTTCATCATATTTTGCGTCATTGAATTTCAAAAGTACATCGTCATCATTTGTTTGATGTTCCAAAACCTTCATCACAAGATATTCCTCACAAATTTCAGATTCAGTGATCACTACTTCATTAAACAAACTTAATTGAGACTTAACAACAGTAGGTTCAACTGTCACACAATCAGTACCTTCTACATTCATCAAAATGCCAAACGATACAAGACAATCAACAAGTTTGCCACAACAGGTTCATTAACAATTCTACTGTCCTGTGCACTCTTAATTCCGATCTCCCACGATGAGCCAAAAATAACTTGCCATCTTAACTCTCGCATCTCATCATGCCTTCTTCTTTCTTGTTCTTTCTGCTCTTCACGCCTTCTTCTTTCTTGTTCTTTTTGCTCTTCATGCCTTCTTCTTTCTTGTTCTATCTGCATCCACATTTCCATGAAAATCATCATCTCTGATTTTTGGGTGGGTTTTGAGTCTGCTTCTACTCCTTCCGCCAAACTTTCTTCCAACTCTTAGCCCTCTGGTGTTCCTTCGCCAATCAGCCATTCCCAAGTAATCGTTCTCTGTTTCTCTGATAATTGATCCATGGTAAGAAATTAAGCAATCAATACACAACACAAATCCAACGATTCAATACCATCAACAATAAACCACACAATATTCAAAACATACACCAGTATACCAAACTACTCTCAATGACCAATAAAGTTAAATTGTCTTCCCTTCTAAAGTTCTGTTCTTCTTCTTTTCCTGATTCCTGGTGACCTTCTTCACCCGCTGCTCCAACCATTCGATTGATATCGTAGATCACGACACCACTTGTACAGAGTCTCCGAATAGAACTTGACAATCCCCAAAGAACGATGAGATCGAATGTGAGTCCACTTTATTGGATTGTATTGCATCCAATGACGGTCGATTAGTGCTGACGGCAGTGTGTACAACCGCATGCACACTGAAGATGCAGAAATCATTGAAAATAAATCTCCTTGCTCCAGAATAATGACATTCCTTATGTCAGAATAACAAACACGACATCAATAGCAACTCGTGTTAACAACGAACAAAGAACATCTGTTTCGTTTTCCTCCACGCAACAACACCAGATCCAAAAATTCTGCTGTAATAGAATAATTCCAAACCGCCTTCAAAAAGTTAGAAGTGGCCTAACACCTCCAAGATCAAATGAAACACCGATCGTCCGACAAAGTTCCGATGACAAACATCCCTTGACACTGCTCTTTTGCCAAAAATCCTCCGACAAAATTCCTCCGCTGCCGCCAAAAATGTAAACTCTCAAAACATCGTCAAATTCCAAACTCAATATATGTTTATTAAAATCATAAAACTTCACATGACACATCACATGGTAGCAAACGCCACCTTCAACATATCACGACGAACTGTATTATGGCTCACAAGATGACGCCCCCTAAATTCATCTCAATTATTATAGCGCCTTATTATTTACTTTTCTTCATAATCCCACTTTACTCCTAAAAACATGCTTACAATATGATCATGAACAGGGAGTAGAGCAGTTTCAGTAGAATGATATTTATGGTGTGCTGACTGAAAGTGAAGGAAAGGGTCATTTGAAGACAGATGTGCGTGAATTTGATTTGCAACCACTCTCTCGAGATCTTTGACATAAAGTTTAAGTTCGATATAGGCCGGTAATTTGCTAAGTCATTTGGGCAGAGGGATGATTTCTTTTATTAGAGGATGGACCACAGCATTAGCAAAAGAAGACGGAAAGCAACCTTCTGTTAGTGAAAGATTTATCAAATTCAGAATAACTGGACCAATGACATCAAAGCATTCTTTGAGTATGTAATTTGGCAATTTTTTAATTTAATAAAATTTAATTTAATTTTTTTTTAAATTTAATAATTTTTATCAAGAGAACAGTGAGTAGGCAGCGATGAGAAAATCAATTTGTGAAGATCAGGAAGAGTGATAGTTCAAAAGGAACTAAACACAGGTGGAGGTGAACCAGGAAGAGAGAACCCATTTGAAGCAACACTAGAAAACTTTCCCAGAATTTTAGCAATTTTATCAGAAAAGTGCATAAGAAATGTATCAGGTAAAGAAGACATAGGAATGTTGTTTGGGAGAACAGTATCCTTGTCCTTGTGTAGGATTTTATGCAGTAATTGCCAGAGTGACTGAGGATTTGAGGAATTTTCGAGAACAAAGTTGGTATGAAATGTTGATTTGTCCGAAGAGATAAGTTTGCGAGACAAGAGACAAGTTGACACTGCTTCCTAAACTTTACCTTATCTGAGGGAGACGAGACAACTTCCAGCGCCTTTCTAGCTGACTACGACTGTGTCTGCCATCTGCAATATTAGAATCGAACCAAGGTTTGGTGGGTCAAGCAGCAACCATTTTTGTTTTTTCAGGAATTAGCCTATCCAGAGCGTTGAGTAATACTGATGAGAATTGATCCGCTAGTTCAACAGCTGTGCTTGAAGGGTTTGTGTATAATGCAGACGATAGGATGTGGTTTTTAAAGCCTGTATATCAAGTTTGGATCTTGGTCGAAAATTAACTTTTGTATATATTCCAGGTTCTTTTTGAGGGAATGCTATGGATGCTGGTAGAGCTAAGTGATCAGGTAAATATGCTTCATTTGAGCTTACATTTGAAATAATTTTTAGGTGGACCTGGTAATAAGAAGATCAAGAATATGCCCCTTATCATGGGTTGGAAAAGTGACATGCTGAAAAAGATCAAAAGAGTTTAGTAGGCTATTTAACTGAGTACGGTAGTCTGATTTGAGTCAGTATTCATTTGGAAATTAAAGTCACCAAAGATAATTAATTCTGATGGTAAAGAGATTAAGTGCTTAAGTAGGGTTTGAGACTCAGCCAGAAAGCTAGAGTAAGATGAGGATGGAGGACGATAGACATTGAGAAAAGTTATGTTTTTTTTTTTTAGCATTAAACACAGCCATGATAGCCTCAAATGTTTTTGACCAGATATTGCAACTGAATTTGGAGACTTTAGAACAATAAGCCTACTTTGTCATGCATCGAAGATAGTTTTGAAGATCCTTACGAAATGAGTAGAAGCAAAAGCAGAAGCAGTGAAGGGGATCAGTGAAGAACAGTACGGATTCAGGAAAGGCAAAGGTACCAGAGATGCAATAGGAATTCTTAGGGCGCTGGGAGAAAGAAGCATAGAAAGGGGCCTTGAAATCTACATCTGCTTTGTGGACTATGAAAAGGCATTTGATCGAGTGGACTGGATAAAACTCATGAGGGCACTCAGAAGAATGGGAATAGACTACAGAGACAGAAAACTCATCGGAAACCTGTACATAAACCAATCAGTGTATATCCGTGTGGATGGAAAAGACTCTGAACCAGGAACTCTGGGAAGGGGGTGAGACAGGGATGCCCTCTCTCACCGTTGCTGTTCAATATCTACACAGAAGAACTCATAAGAGAAGCATTTGAGAACATAGAAGATGGAGTAGTGGTGGGTGGAAAAAGAATAAGGGACATAAGATTTGCTGATGACCAGGCAATTATGGCAAACACCAACCATGGATTGCAGAGGTTGATGGACTCTCTTAATGCAACATCAAAGGATTACGGAATGAAAATCAATTTAAAGAAGACAAAGGCAATGAAAATCAGCAGACACGGTGGAGAAATGAAAATAATCATTGATGGAGTGGAAATAGAACAGGTAGAAGAATTCTGCTATCTTGGAAGCCTGCTTGATGAAAACGCAAAGTGTCATAAAGAAATAAGGAGAAGAATTGCCATGGGGAAAGAAGCCTTTACGAACAGAAGAGAACTACTGAGAAGAAATTTTAACCGAAATCTGAAAAAACGATTGGTCAAAACACTGATCTGGCCAGTGACACTCTATGGATCAGAAACTTGGACGCTCAGAAAGGAAGACATAAAGAGATTAGAGGCATTCGAAATGTGGATCTGGCGAAGAATGGGAAAAATTAGCTGGACGGAAAAAATAACAAACGAAGAAGCTTGGAGAGGGTAGAAGAGAAGAAAAGCCTAATTAACACTATACGTACAAGACAAAAGAAGTGGATAGGTCATGTTCTGAGAGAAGAATCAAACCTACAAAGAGAAGTACTAGAAGGAAAGATGAATAGGAAAACACAGAAGGGGCGACCAAGAACATCGATGCTGGAGTGGATGTTCGACACTACGAGGAAAAACAAGTATTCAGCCCTGAAGATAAAAGCTCAAGATAGAGAGGAGTGGCGACGCTGGAGTATGGAACCTGTCTTTGGACAGAGCACCTGATGAAGAAGATTGGTAGGGATTTTATCGACCAGTCTCAACCAGAAGTTAGCAATTGTATGGAGCCGTTACAATTTCACAAGAACATGTGAATCTTTATCAAAAAGTACGTGTATGAAACCAATGAAAAATTTGGGAGAAAATTGTTCAAAATTTGGCGCTCCATTTTTTCCTATGTGCACTTGCCTAGCGGTCTCTGTGTGCACACTTGCGCACAACTTAGAGAGAACAATGGATCAGTATGTGTTCAAGTGGGTATACTTATTGATGGCAGTGGAGGGAATCAGAATATTTGTCGGCTTGCCTGGGTCAAGTTTGAATGACAAAATGTGAATAGCTAACATAGATGCATAGAGAGTGAACAAAGTCATGGTTGGCAGGTCGGATAGTCAAGCAAGTCAAGTTGTCTTTCAGTTTATGCAGCAACTCACAGGCTGAGCTTGAGGTGAATTGTGCCAGCCGATGTTAATGTGGAGTAAAATAATTAATGAAAAACTAAAATAGGTCTGGAGCTACTTTTGAATTACAATTTATGACAGTAATGAAATGAGTGATAATAGGTCAAGTTGACTAAGCACAGTTTTAGGCCAGTTTTAGTGCAGTTAGGCAAAATAATAATATAAAAATATACTGACATGATCTAGGAACGACAACTTTAAAAATTACAATTAATTTTTAACAGTTCACAAGTATAAAAACTGAATCTTGCAAATTAAAAACAAATTAAACCGATCAAAGTTTGAAAGTTCATAGTCTGTGTCACTGGCTCACTGCCCTAACTCAAGAAAAAATCACAGATCAGCCTTTAACAGTTATTGAAGAAACTAAAGTTGAAGTGGGAGAGATTGAAGATAAGTCAGTTATATCAGAGTCTGATAAAGTTGATGATCATGTATCATCAGAATCAAATGAAGATAATGCACAAAACGATGATCAAGAGAATGGCTTTGATGCAAAACCAAAAAGGAATCATGTGCCAAATAGGTCTCAATGATGCTTATTACATTATTTATCCAGTTTCATTGTGTAGGCAAAAAGATCCATTGATTGTAGAAGATTCGTTGACTGTAGAAGAGGCACTGACTTCTCCAAATGCAGAAGAGTAGAAATATGCAATGGATGAGGAAATTCAGGCACATATCAAAAACAAAACTTGGACTGTCACATCGGTACCTAAAGGAAAGAAAGCTATTAACTAGTACTGCCTTTTAATCGCAATTAAAAAATTAATTGCATCATAATTAATCGCTTCAAATTTCTCTAAAGAAACTTTAAAAACTGAGCTTGAAAGTGATAATGTCACGAGTTTTTGTTGAAAGTTGCCTGAAATGGATGATGCATGTGCTATATAATGTTATGTGCGGTCACTTGAATGTAGTGTGATCACGTGTCTGAAAGTCTGTTCTGCAACTGGTGCTTTGTTTTTTTAAATTTAATTACTACTTCGGGACCAGAATAATGCTGATACAGAAAATGCGATTAATCGCGATTAATCGCAATTAATCGTGACTTTTAATCGTACGATTAATCGCGATTACAAAAAATCGTTGGGCATCACTACTATTAACCCCTTTACCGGCAACCCCGAATATATTCGTCATCCAATAGCAGCATTTGTAGCGGCAAACCGAAGATATTCATACGCTGCTTTCCACTAGTTTGCCAGCGACCCTGAAGAAATGCATCCAAACGCTAAATATAGCTTCGGTATCAGATGGTTAGGAAGAGCATTAAAAAGGCTAAACAATGGTGTAAACATCATCTTCTTAGCTTTTATGTAGACTGAAATTTTGAGTTTTTTCTCTAAATTCATCGCTAAGACTTATGTTCTGAAAAATGGATGTTCGGTTAGAAGTAATATATCACTACCAAATGTAGTGCGATTTTCAAACTTTTTGATTTATTTTGTTCCACTGACATTCTCCTACAGTTTTTCTGCTCACTCAAGTAGGGTTACGAATAAAAAATTTTACCTGGTGAGCTTTGAAAAAGGTTTTGTGAGGGGTGCTATTTTAGACCATTGAGTGGACTCTATCCCCAAATTTTTGGACACAGATGGTTAGAAAGAGTATTAATAAAGCTAAACAATGGTGTAACCTCATCTTCTTAGCTTTCATATAGACTGAAAATTGGCAAATTTTAAAACTTACTGTACTGAGTTTTGAAGAACGTTTTTTTTTTCAAAAAATAAGTGGCCGGCACGGTGATGGTGTCTAATATTTTAATGAATGGTAAGTAAAGGGGTTAAGAGCAAATGGGTTTTCAAGACAAAGCTAACAACGGATAGTAAGATTTAAAAATACAAGGCAGCTAACATTTTGCCCAAAAGGAAAAAATAAATTTAAATCAATTTAATTTTTAAAAATCTGATTTAAATTTTAACCTGGAACTTGCAATAGTCTAGGTGACTAGATCAGGGACGTAACCAAAATTCTAGGTTTGGGGGGCTGAAGCCCAAGATCCACCCCTCCATGGGCGCCCGCACATTATGGCAAAAGCACACCCTGGGAAATGCAAATACCAATATTTCACGTTGAAATTTTAAAACCTTGCTTAAATATTAACCGTAACCGTTATCATTGTGCTAAAATGTGCGCGTTACCCCTCCTGGAAAATTTATCTGGCGTACCCGTGCCCCGTTACCGGAATGCGTGTTGCCCTGTTTGAAAAATTTCTGTGGGCGCTCATGCTCCCCTTTCTTTCACCTGCTATTCCCTTGCGTTATACGCTCCCCAGCCGCGTTAGACGCAGCCTCCCTTGGAATGGGGGTCTAGGGGTTTCTCCCCCGGAAAAAAATTTTGAAATCGTAGATGCTCGTACTTGTGTTTTAGAGCATTTTGGACACAAAATCAAAGGTCTGGTATCACTATGCTCCGTGTCTGTAATTTCTTATGTTTAAGTAAATTTCAAATAATTCTGCTCCGATTATGTGCATTTTAAGTCAAAAATTACATGGGTGTAAATCAGTTTGGTTCCATATCTTTTTTTGACTCCAAATTATTTCCATTTAGTCCATGATCAATTTGGAAAAAAATCCAGTTCTTTGCATGTGGAGTTGAGGTTTACAGAGCCTCACAGATTGCTCCTAGCCTTAAACCCGAGTTGATGTGGCTCCGCTGTTAGCTAGGTTAGGTTACCCACTGGTTCTGATGCAAAACAGTGGCCCTGACTGCCTGTAGCCTTGGCTTTGGTTTCTTTCTGGCTTTCAAGTTGTCTAAAATTTCATTTACATCCTCAACTGTCAGATTTTCATAGTAGTCATCATTTATCTGTATCATTGGAGCATGGACACAAGCACCAAGACATTCAACTTCACTTAGTGTAAACAATTTGACCTCAATTGTATGTCCAACTTCAATTCCTATCTTCTTGATTGTTTCAAGCATGATGCTAGATCCAGCTACTCCAAGCATACATGGTGTTGTCATGCATATCTGAATATGGTACATTCCAGCATACACTTTTATTTTTGGTATTTTCAACAAATCGATCACATAATGCATCAAAATGTTTCTTGTACAAATTTGTAATTGTGACTAGCAAACCTTGCAGAAATAAACCGAATTTTTGATAAAATGACTTACTTTTCTCTTGACTTCATGACTGTATTATCATGGTGCTGGTAGAGGTATTTATTTGAATACAGTTTCTTTTGGAAACAAAAATGAGTATATGTGAGTTCTAAACTATTTGTCATAATTAATGCAAGAATTTTCTTATTTTGGACATTGATTTTATGATCTAGGTGAAATCATCATTAAGAATTATATCATTTTAGAAGATATGCTTGAACAGATTGAGGTGAATTGATTTATTGATATGAAATAATTCTTAACTACCAGTATCCCTTTATATATTTATATATATATATATATATATATATATATATATATAGCCTGGTTTGCAATATTAATAAGAAAAATTGATTATGTGATTATGTTTATTTATTAGCTTGTTTTTCAAGATTAATTGATAAAACAGAGGGTCTAAAAATATAATTAGAATATCTGATGTTAAAGCTAAAAGCAGTCAGTCGAGTTCGACGATGACAGAAGTGACCCACTGTAGGTCTGCATATGACTAAACAGACCTATCCTAGCAGAACATTGTTTGCTGCATATAGAACATATAAAATTATTCGTGAGCAATACTGATGAGGAATTGTTGCGCTCTTTGCACTCCTGACGTTTTCTTATTGCATCAGCAACTGTGGTGCTCTCCATGAAACTGACCCCATTGCGAACAGTGTAGTGCCAGTGTAGGCGATCTTGTACTTGAATTTCCCAGTCAATGATGTTGACTTTGCAAGTTTTCAGGATCTTCTTCAGTTTTCATTTCATTTCATTTCATTTCATTCCTTGACAATTTCTATAGCGCTGTAACAAGGCTGAGGCCCACAACAAAAGCGCTTTAACATCTCAACTATAACCAACCTAAACAGATGCGTTTTTAATCTCGTGATGAAATGCTCGGGAGTATCAGTCGTGGTGGTCTCATCAGGAAGAGAGTTCCACAAGATAGGATTACCCCTAGTGAAAGATCTCTCTCCGAACTTGGCGGTCTTGGATGGGGGAGGAACGTGAAGTTTAACGCCACGACTCGAGCGGAGCGAAGATCTCCTGTCATTACCCTGCGGTAATGACAGGAGAATCAGTTGGTCTTTGTAACCATATTGGCCACCCTGGGAGCGATGTCTGCCTTTTATTTCACTATAGAGCACAATCTTTGGCAATCGTGAATCATGCATACGAAAGACATGGCCAATCCATCATTAACCGTATTCTGGCGAGTGACGCTTCAAAGCTGATGCTGTAAGCTCTCCTGCTGAGGACTTTGGTGTTTTGAATTGTCAGACTAGCGAATGGACAGTAGTGACCGAAGACATCTGGCGTGAAAGGCCTCCAAGACTTTGATGTGTCGTTGGTATAGAGTCCAACACTCACTGCCATATAATAATGAGAACAGTTGCATTGTATACACTTATTTTAGTTTTCTGCTGTATTCCACGCTTTCCAGAGGTGCTGGCATAGAAGTCCAAAACTGGAAGAGGCCTTGTGTAGCCTGGACAGAATTTTGTTGTCAAGCTGTGCCTTGTCATTTAAAACAGAAGCAATGTATGAGCATTTTCTGATCTGCTTGATTTCTTGATCATCAATTGTAATATGTAGTTGTTGAGTAGATATTCGAGGAGGTTGGTAGAGAACTTCCGTTTTTCAAAGATTAATGGATATACCAAAGTTTCTTGCTGCTGAGGTAAAGCTATTGGAAATCTCCTGTAAATCAGCTTCGCCACATGTAAAGAAAGCGCACTCATCGGCATATAACAGTGTTCTTGAATCAGCTCTTCTAAAACTTTGGATTTTGCCTTCAATCTTCTTAGCTTGAACAGTTTTCCATCCATGCGAAATCGGACATAGACACACTTGGTTGAAGTTCTGGTGGTTTCTTGGATAATGGCTGCGTAGTACAGGATGAATAATACTGGGGTGAGCACACAGCCCTGCTTGACCTCAGTAGCTATTTCAAGAGCCTCAGAGAGACAGCCTTTAAACGATATTTGCCCAAACATGCTGTCGTGAAACATTCTGACCATGGTGATGAAAGAAGGTGGGTAGCTGAATTTATGTAGAATATCCCAGAGCATAAGATGATTTTATAGAATCGAAAGCTTTTCTCAGATCAAAGAAAATTACGAATAGTGGTAGATTTTGTTCATGGCATTTTTCTTGCAATTGTCTGGCACAAATAAGATCGCGTCACAAGTCCTTCAATCTGGGCGGAAACCACTTTCTGATTCAGGTAGAATCCGATAGGCAATATGTTTGGATAGCCGTTTTGCAAGGATTGAAGCAAGTATTTTTTCGGTAATCGACAGAAGAGAGATCGATCTCCTTTGAGAAAATTTGTACTATAAATGCTTCTTCAGGTGCTCTGTCCAAAGACAGATTCCATACTCAAACGTCGCCACTCCTCTCTATCTTGAGCTTTTATCTTCAGGGCTGAACACTTGTTCTTTTCCGTAGTGTTGCCTATAAATGCAATGTAACAAAATATCTAACAAGTGCAACATTTGGAAAACTTCACAATATATGGAAAGACAAACAAATGTCATTGAAAACTAAACTAAAGCTATATAATACACAGATCAAACCAATACTATTATATGGATCTGAAATTCAGACCATAAAAAAGAAGGATAAAAGAAGATTAATGACTGCAGAAATTAACTGGTTAAGAGGAATAGCAGGAGTAAGCAGAAGACAAAGAACAAAAAGAAAATTGATGGGAGAAACAACATAGCAAAATGAAACAATACCGGCACTTGAATTAATACACAATCGAAGACTGAAATGGTATGGTCATGTTGAAAAAATGAAGAAGAAAGACTGCCAAAGAAAGCGTTATACAACTATGTTGAAGGGGAAAGGAGAAAAGGAAGACCAAGAAAAACATGGATAGAAAACTTAAAAGAGGACGCAGAAGAAATGTAAATGAACTTCATTAAAATGACCAGGCAGCAAGAGACAGACAGAAGTGGAAGAAACTCGTTCGGACCCATCTTCCAACCCAATATGGAATGACAGAAGGAAAGAAAGAGGAATCTCTTCTGGACTAGCTTTCAGAAGTGCAGAAATACGATTACTTAAAATTTGAACTAAATAGGTTTTCAAATGTTTCAGGATGAGTGTTATCAGTGGTGGATTTACCATGGGACAACTGGTGCATTGTCCCAGGGCCCACCAGGAAAATTTAGATTTAGGGGCCACCTTGAAGGTGGCCCTTCCTGTGCAAAATTAAAATTTAGGGGCCCTAAAATGACTTCTTGATTATTTCTTTCTTTAGTTAAATTTATTTTTGGGGTATAAACCTGTGGACTATATATAACTTGAATTGAATTAATGATTTTCATTTGCTATGTAAATTTCAATGCGTTAATGGCCCAACGGGCGGTTTTCTACTATGTTGCAGTGGTAACACTGCTAGTGCGCATATGTAATGTACAATTGTACATGTCGATGAAAAATTACAAATTTTGTGAACCATTTTAAGTTAGTTTAATAATTTATTCTTTGGGAGACAATATAATGTATTGTAAAGTACGATGTATGACATTTATGATAATTGAATTGTCAATTGCAATATAAATTCATTCTCCATTTCATCCATAACTTGAGCCATTCTATTCTTTTCATTTGTGGTACAGTGGTACTGCATACAGATTAACATTGTAACACGTCATTGACTCATTGATCTTATCATAATTCGTAACACCGTGACTTTTGCAGACGAATGCTGCAGAATGCAAATCTAGGTTTTCATATACTGTTACTGAACTTCAACAATGAAGAGGGTTGCATCGAGTGCTGAGAAGCGGGCAGTGAGGCGCCATTTCAAAGAAGCAGGTGCCCAGCAGAGGAGGCTTTGGACACTTTCATACAGATGCGTGAGGATGTATCTGATGTATCCTCAGGGAATGGGATGATAGTGGAGGAAAATCAAGGCATTGAGATGGACACTGACATTGCTGATATTGATACTGGGTAGTAATAAATAGTCTAAATAGATGACAGACCAACCGTGTCCCGGTGATTGTGCACACTGACTGAATGACTGCAAAGGAAGTTTGCTTGAGTTGAAGCTAACAGCGTTTATTTGTTTCATTTATCAATGATTGTGTTATTTTTACTCTTTTAAGTGATTGTGATGGCACAGGGCGCCTCCATGGAAATATGTGCACCGGGCCCAAAGAATGTAAATCTGTCACTGAGTGTTATGGAGGTTTGGTTGCAAGCATTGCATATGCATGAGGTGCTTTGCGGATGATTGGATCAAATGATGCAAAGCCTTGTTGCTGAAATATTCAAGTGCATGCCCGTGTAACATGAAGTAGGCCCTGAGAGGTAGAGCATGAATAACTGCAGCTGCAACACACTGCTGCTGCCAGAACAACTGTATTATTTCACTTACAATACGCAGCCATGCATAATATGTATGTACCCTGAGTTTCAAGATTTATCACAATGCAAAAAATCTTTAAACCTATATATAATACACATGTGAAATTTTGGGTGAAAAGTGTAACCTTTACACTGTATCAAAGCACTTAAAACTTTGAAGTTACACAAAGTTGGCTTCTTTTCTCAATTTTACTGTGCATAAAAGAACCAGCCAACTTTTCCACTTGAAGTAACACGTTTTGGGGCAGTGGTATCATCAGTGAGTAGCCGGCAAAGGCCGTTGCATTACTGCTTAGCCATAGTCACATGATGTGCACTGGTGTGTGAAATAATGACCCTTGATACTTCATCCCCTTGGCTCTGGGGAGGGGAACCGGTAGCACAGTGTCTCAGAACTGGGCACGGGTGTGCTAGGATGTAACTTCACCCTAGCCAAACCCACCTAAGTCAATAAGACAACAGCTACTCTGTATTTGGTTTAAATTTAGTTGTCCTCCTAGATGCATTGCCAAGACATCCAGTTTCTGTAGAGGTAGTGCATGGGTATTGTCTGCAGAGAGTGGGCCTACACATTCAATCCCTGCTTTTGCCTTTTACGGGCTAGCAAGCGGTCTCGTAATCTGACAAGGCACTAGAGGCTTAATGCTTATCTGCAAGTGATTACCCACATCCCACATCTTGAGGGCAGTGAGACAGGCATTTTGTCACAAGCAATTCATTGCAGGTGTTTATTTTATGGAGATAACATTGAAATTGCTGAAGACGAAGTTGACAAATTGTTTAATTCCGACAATGATGATCAAGAATTGGAAGGACTTTATATTTTTAACAGGAATTTTACATAATTTTGATCACTTTGCATAATTGAACTAAGTTGAACTGAATTGAGTCCTTATATTTGCGGTAATTTCCCCATTAGCTTAAGAGCTTGGGAAACATAATTTTACATACTTGCATAGCACATTCGGTATCTTTGGAATGAATTAAAGATGACAGTTTTTCTGTACAAATGG
Source organism: Metaphire vulgaris (assembly GCA_018105865.1). Taxonomy (NCBI): domain Eukaryota; kingdom Metazoa; phylum Annelida; class Clitellata; order Crassiclitellata; family Megascolecidae; genus Metaphire; species Metaphire vulgaris. The sequence goes on along the minus strand of CM030833.1, from coordinate 8,900,044 downwards.
TCACAATTAATACTACAGTATATGAAACTTTCCTGAAATTAAAAATTTTAGACCATATTATGGAATTGACTAACAGAATCCACGTTACAAATGTTAGAATAATGAGTTTATTAAATGGATATAAATCACTCCCATTCAATGCATCGATGATACTGTGGTCCGTACAAGTGAGAAGTGTTTGGCTGAAAAGCGGAGAAAACTTATTCCTATGCATAATATGCACCCAGAGTTTTCAGCGATTTTTTTCATTAAAAAAGTGTGCATTATACCCTAGATAATATGGTAAATTTAAAATGTTGCCAAAGACAACCATGTGTAACCTTTTGCATGCAAATGTAATTTGCAAAAATGGCTTCTGCAGTAAAGAAACAGTGTCTGTGTGAAACATTAGTGTTTGAGTTTTTTCATGCAGCTGTTATGAATCTGATTATACCTGAATCAAAGTTTGCCACCAAACTGATGTGTTGTGTTGGAGAGGAGAAAATTTTTTACCACTAGTAGGGAATTCACTTTGAGTAGTAAAATAGATTAGATCTTCCTGAACCCCTGCAAATCAAACACTACCTCGCACAAACTATTCTGGAACGCTAACTACAACTCATTCAAAACTAATTCCCCAATATGCAATCTTGGTGTGATATTTGATGCAGATCTCTCATTTTCAACATATGTATCTAATCTCAGTTGCCCCTGTTACACATACATATGGGACTTACGATGCTTGCATCTATTCCTAAACTTCCACACAGTCGTTGCTCGATTTGCTGAGTTTTCTGAGCGCAATCACCTTTTACCAGTTCATCAATATGCGTATCGGCAATTTCACTCAACAGAAACAGCGGTGATTAAAGTCCACAACGACCTCGCGCGCGCCATAGATGATGGCAAGGTCACTGCACTTGTACTACTCGACCTCAGCTCGGCTTTCGACACGGTGGATCATGACATACTGCTCCGTGTCCTGGAGGAACGTTTTGGAGTCAGTGGAGTTCCTCTTGGCTGGTTTCGTTCTTACCTCACTGGACGCGAGCAGATATTTCGCCACCTCAATGATTCCTCGCCAGCTTTGTCTCTCGAGTGCTCTGTGCCTCAGGGCTCGTCTTTGGGACCGATTGCCTTCATCACATACACAGAAGACTTTGCCCTCATTTTTCAACGTCATGATCTTCGCCATCATATTTTCGCTGATGATAAACAGATCTATGACCATGTGGACGTTAAAGACATCGGTCTTGCTCTTGGTCGTCTCCAAAATTGCATCACAGAGGTCCAAGGATGGTGTTCCTCACGATGATTGCAACTCAATGCTTCCAAGACGGAGCTTGCATGGTTTGGCTCACATGCTAACATGCTTAAGCTGTCTAACACCGATTGTAGTCTGGCACTTCAGGGCACCATCATCCACCCTTCTTCCGTCGTCAGAGATCTTGGAGTACTGTTCGACAATGAATTGACCATGAAGCAACATGTTGGACAGTTAGCCAAGAGCTGCTTCTATCACATACGACGTATCCGCCAGATTTGTCGAATCGCTGGCAAAGAAGTCGCTGCACAACTGGTTTCTGCGTTTGTGCTGTCCAGACTAGACTATTGTAATTCCGTTCTTGCCGGCCTTCCAAAGTCTACACTGGCCAACCTGCAGCGCGTACAAAATGCTGCTGCACGTCTGGTGCTGGACCTGAAACCTCGAGACCACGTCACTCCGGCGCTTCGCGAACTTCATTGGCTTCCAGTTCAGTCACGGATACAACACAAACTATGCACGCTGATGTTCTGTGCACAGAATGGCCTTTGTCCGACCTATCTGGCCGATCTGCTCCAGCCAACATCAACCGCCATTGGTAGACCGGGCCTACAATCAGCCTCTACCAGTCAATACCAGAAACCTCGTCTTCGGACAGTCATGGGACAACGAGCCTTCTCGTACGCTGGACCCCATGCATGGAACGCCCTTCCACCAGCGCTACGGAGCATAAAGTCGCCCATCGCTTTCCGTAAACATTTGAAGACACATCTGTTTAATTGTGCATATAATAATTGACATAATTGACATTAATTGTAATGCGCTTGCTAACATTGATTGATTAGGCGCAATATAAATAGCTAATTACATTACATTACATTACACAGCTTGCACTATTTTCACCTCAATTATGCATTCAAAAATGGACTACTCCAGCTCTCTCTACCTCAATGTTCACAAAAAAAACAAATGGCACACCTTCAAGCAATACAAAATGCTTTGGATAGGGCTGTGACGCAGACGCGAAAAGCTCACCACATCACTCCAGTCTTGAAATCGCTTCACTGGCTCAAAGTTCCAGAACAGATACTTTTCAAGATTCTATACCTGGCCTACAATGCCATCCAGTTCTCAAAGCCCATGTACCTTCATAATCTCTTTACAATTCAAATGAAGCGGTCAACTCGTTCATCTGCTGGCCTGACACTCATTCGGCCAACAGCCACATCACCAAAATTCTCAGGTCTGTCAATTTCACACACCGTGCCTGGTCTCAGGAATGATCTTCGTCAGATATCCGAAAAATCAATAACTCTGTTTCTCCTCAGTCAATAAATCAGTCTCCATTGGCCATCACTCCACAAACTTTCTGAAAACATTATCATTAATCAGAATAATTATTGTTCTAGGTTGCAGTGAGTAGCCATTTCATCTGTCGACTTTCTTGTCCCGGCCTTGTCTAATCACTACGCCTTACTAACTGCCATTCAAGTTCCAAAAAAATCTAGAACATCGCAAATTATTAAGTTTATACGTCGTTTTAAATCAATTGATCTTCAGTCATTCAAGGTTGACTTTCTCCAGTCAGATGTTATCTGTCGTCCATCATCGGACGCAAATATTTTTGCAGATCAACTATGCTCCTCCCTTAAAAGTACGTTAGATAAACATGCTCCGCTTATCAAAATTAGTGTTCCTACTAGAAAATGTAATCCGTGGTTTTCTCAGGAGATAAAATCGGCAAAAAAACTACGCAGTCATTTAGAGACTATTTTCCGAAAAACTCGTCTTTCGAGTGATCTCGCAGCTTTCAAAACCCAGACAAAAATAGTCTCTAAACTGATCTCGTCATCAAAATCTAAATATTTTCGTACCACCATAAGTAAGCTTCGAGATCGGCCTAGAAATTTATGGTCAACACTTAACTCACTCCTTGAGCGTAAGTCGAGTGTGGTTCTTCCATCTCACCTGTCATCTTCGTGTATTGCTAAGGCATTTGTGGAATTCTTCAGTAACAAAATCATTTCCCTTTGTAGAAAATTTCCTCCTGTTTCATGCAGTCCTCTCGATGATCCTCCACAACCCCCACTTAAGCTATCTGAATTTGCGCCGGTGACTGTCACTGAAATCTCGAAACTAATACAGGCTGCCCCTGAGACTTCATGCTTACTCGATTGTATACCTACATCCTTACTTAAGTCCTGCTTAGATGTTCTTGCTGAACCCCTCACAGTGCTTACCAATCTTTGCCTAAGCCAGGCTGTTTTCCTGATTCGTTTAAAATTGCTCATGTCAAACCACTTCTTAAAAGTCTAATCTACCTATCGAGGATCTCTCGAGTTATCGTCCAATCTCAAATTTGTCGTTTATTTCTAAAATCATTGAGAGAGTGGTTCATTCAAGATTATCATCTCATATAAATTCCTTTTCCACTTTTTCACCATTTCAATCAGCATATCGTAAATTCTATTCAACCGAGACTGCTCTGTTAAAAATACAGGATGACATCCTTTTAGCATTTGAAAATCAAAAGCTATCAGCTCTTGTTCTCCTTGACTTGTCCGCTGCTTTTGATACCATTGATCATTCTATTCTCCTTCATCGTCTTGAATCTTGGTTTGGATTATCTAGCACTGTCTTGAATTTCTTTACTTCCTATCTTGCCAATCGATCTCAATGCGTTACTATAAATGGTTCTATTTCTTCTTCAGTTCCTCTGACCACTGTAGTTCCGCAGGGTTCTGTTTTGGGTCCTTTGCTTTTTACTCTTTATACCACTCCACTTGCACATGTCTTGAAAAATAGGTCTGTAAATTTTCACTTTTACGCTGACGATACCCAGCTGTATGTGTCCTTTTCCCCAGACTCTGTTTCACCTGAGCTCGCTAATTTACTAAACATCCTTACTACAGCCTGCGACTGGTTTATTTCTAATCGCCTCTTCATCAATCCTTCAAAAACTGAATTCATGATTCTAGGTACTCAACCCCTAACGACGAAGCTACCAAAAAACTCCCTAGAATTATCTTTTGGAGATGCAGTCTTGGTTCCACTTAAATCTGTTCGTAACTTAGGTATATTATTTGATACCGATTTATCGTTCAAGTCACATTTCTCTAAATTGTCACAGTCTTGTTTCGCATTCATGCGTCACTTTAGACGGATTCGTAAGACATTGGACACAAGGTCTTCAATAATCTTAGCTAATGCATTTATTTCGTGGTCTGAGGCGTCCCTGATGAACACCTATGTGTTTGAAACGGACGATAAAAAAAAATTAAATTAAGTAGCTCAGTTTTTTTCACTATTTTATAGACTGCTTCTGATACCTTTTTCCATGTTCTTTTCCAGTTCCGCACATAGAACTTCCCATAAATTCTTCTTTATGTGACACTTCCCAGTCATTAGACCCTTAAGATTCCAAAAGTAGCTGCATTAAATTTATAAAGTGGGCCTCAGATGATTATCCCGACTTGACTCTGCACTCAACACTCTGAAAATTTTACGTTAATTCTTCAACAGCTTTACTACCCAGGGTCACTATCGACTAGCTTTCACAAACTCAAAAGTTGAGTCAAAACACAAGAAACACGAGTCTAAATGCAAAAATGAGTAGAAATCTTTACAACAGTTCTAAAATGTGATGACGTTTCAGCAAGGCAGCAACAACAAGCAAAGACCAAAAGAAAGACTGAACAACCACAATCGTCGTCTAAACATTTTCGGTAAAGTTTCTGGCATAGCTTTGTAAAAGTTATGATGACCAGCCATGATTGGCAGTTGCAGAAAAGTTTGCAACAATAGATCTGACCGAACAATTCTATAATTCTATCGGCACTGAGTAAGTAAGCTTGCAGCAAACTTCAATAAAGCAAATTTTTCAAATTTATCTTTCTGTAAACTTTTTGCACCTCACTGCTGAGTTTTATGTACTTTTCAACTGATTGTATTTTCTCCATAGCTCTTCCTCGTTGTTTCCCTCTGACTGATCTCTGGAATTACCTGGTCTTTTGCGGATTTTGAGTAGTAGCATTGCATAATACTTCAGTAAAAGTTTTGCTTGCTCTACATGTAATTGCATCCATCAATGAATGGAGTCAAGATATGTTTTTTGTTGAGTCAACATTTTCGTGATATTATAAAGTCTGTATACTTAGTAATTATTCTTTACTGTGTTGCTATAAAACTACATATTATGTAGTTTTTGATGATGATTTGTTTGCTTTATTTGCATTTGTTCTGGCTAAATACGTGCTTCACTTATGTATGTAACTATTGTTACCGATGAATAAAAGGTTGAATGGCAGTGGCGGTTCCACCATGTTGATGACTGGGGATGCATCCCCACCAGAGTTTTTTGCTTGTCAACCTATTTTTCCAGTAAGTTTACAAAAAAGTCTAATGAAATTCAAATACTATGAATGATGTTTGTTTTGCTTGTCAGCCTTTTCTGGCAAGGTTTATTAACATTTAGTGGGGGAAAACACTGAGAATTACCTTTTTTCTCTTTTTTTAACTTTGCACCCTCACCAACTTTCTGGAAATTTTTTCATCCCCCACCAAGAATTCCGGGAACCGCCACTATTGAATGGTAACTAGTTTTTTGTTCTTTTGGTAGGCCATTCCTGCTCAAGAACTCTTGACTATGGAACAGTTGTTTATTAACAATGGTAGTGGCCAAGGTTATGGTTTCATTTTATATCGAAAAACTATTGGGGAAGCGAAAAAGATTATGTTTCCTGGTAAAGTGAGGGACAGAGCTTTGGTTAGTTTTACCTGGTTCAGTTTGGTTAGTTTTACCTGTTTTGATCATTTTAGTTGGTGCTCTGTTATTTTGTAGGCCTGTTGTCGTTAGCTAGCAGTTGGTATATACACTTGTTCGTCATTGATATTCGGTTGCTTTTCTAACATGTTCATACATTAAGTACCCACTTGACTAATGCTTATTTTATGGATGAGTGGAACACCTTGGGATATCTGTCATAGACATCCTGGCAAGTGAACCTTGGCCCCTTAGACCTGAGATCATCTAAGTGAACTGCAACTGAAAGAAATATGGCAAAAATATATTATAAATGGGTCATTCCGCGTCAAATCAACACGCTTTTGAATAAAATCGGACGTCACCGTCTCAGATTTTGACGAAAATTGGCACAATTGTTCATCTCAATGAGTAATGTTGAAAACCATAATATTAAAGTTTTGGGTCAACCCATGTCCAAACTATGGGTCATGAAACTTTGGTTGACCGGCGCCAACTCGCGACACTAAAACTGTAATATCTCCACTTCTATGATAGCTAGAGACATGATCTTTGCACCAAACTTTAGCTTTTTGAAAGCCCTATCTGGGCCAATCAACAGGTACACCAAGAGTTTGAAAACCAAAAGAACAGAAGCAGTCGTACCACATAATTTGACATTTCGACCAATACGTATGCAACAATATTTATGATTTTATTTGTGGATAAGTCTTACATCATGAGGAATTATTGGTGAAAATTTCAGAGTGGGCACTCTTATAGTTTTTATGCAATGATTAAAAGAATATTCGCCCCCAATGCAAAATCACAATTAAAACATTCCTGTTGAACATTGCATTCACTAAGTGACTGAGCTAATTTAATTTGCCAGTTACATCTGACACTTAGGCAAATCTGTGACAGTTTACCTTACATTTAAAAGTATTTTTATTGAAGTATTCAGTATAATAAGCTGTATTTAATACGGTACTTTGCAAAATATCACGAATACATAACAGAACAGCAGAAGATGGAGCTCAACAGCATTGCACAGTTAACGAAAAGCATGAAGAATATAAATCTATTCAAGGTACTTTATTTACTTGACTTTACTCTTGTTTTGTGCTTTATTTTCTGTGTTCATATCTTTGTTCTTGTGTTTGAAGGTTGTTATTCTGTTTGCAAGGGCTTAAATCAGTATTAGGTAACTTAGTTTGATACAGTAATTTCATGTAGAACAAGTAACTTAGAACATAGGTATTTCATTAGTTTTTACTTTAGAATACATAGAATAGCTGTCTAGCAGACACAAAGTTTCATGCTATTATTAAAATACCAGTCTGTATATATTGGTCCAGTATTTCTCCAGTCTAATCCTGACTGCAGTTCTGAACAAGAATCCTTAAGATCAAGTGTTAGAAGAAAAATGAATGTGAAATTGCCTAATATTTGTGTCTGCTATCTTTAACACATGCTGATACTGATGTAAAAGCATCATAAGTTGGACTGATTAGCTGATTTTTCTGTCTAAATAAGTTTGTCTATTGTATTTGAGAGCCTATGAACACCAGTGAAATCGTTAGACTGCCAGCAATGGCTTCAAGCAGTGAAATGACGGTGTATCTCAATTTAAAAGACTATGCAAACAGTGCTGTGATCATCTTTCTGTACTGTGTACAGACCTTGTAACTAATTTAAAGTCTGAGTGATGGCTGAGATGTGATTGCACCTGCACTGAGCTCTCTCAATCCCTGAGTTTTCCTGAACTGTGCTATGCTGTTGAGCTCCATCTTCTGCTGTTCTGTTATGTATTCGTGATATTTTGCAAAGTACTGTATTAAGTACAGCTTATTAAATTGAAAACATAAATAAAAATACTTTTAAATGTAAGGTAAACTGTCACAGATTTGCCTAAGTGTCAGATGTAACTGGCAAATTAAATTAGCTCAGTCACTTAGTGAATGCAATGTTCAACAGGAATGTTTTAATTGTGATTTTGCATTGGGGGCGAATATTCTTTTAATCATTGCATAAAAACTATAAGAGTGCCCACTCTGAAATTTTCACCAATAATTCCTCATGATGTAAGACTTATCCACAAATAAAATCATAAATATTGTTGCATACGTATTGGTCGAAATGTCAAATTATGTGGTATGACTGCTTCTGTTCTTTTGGTTTTTAAACTCTTGGTGTACCTGTTGATTGGCCCAGATAGGGCTTTCAAAAAGCTAAAGTTTGGTGCAAAGATCATGTCTCTAGCTATCATATAAGTGGAGATATTACAGTTTTAGTGTCACGAGTTGGCGCCGGTCGACCAAAGTTTCATGACCCATAGTTTGGACATGGGTTGACCCAAAACTTTAATATTATGGTTTTCAACATTACTCATGGGGATGAACAATTGTGCCAATTTTCATCAAAATCTGAGACGGTGACGTCCGATGACTGTGTTGATTTGATGCGGAATGACCCAAATGCTCTTTCAAACTACTGGTACTTCTTTGTTCCTCTAACCATTACACCTCTTGGCATCATAATTAGAATGGCTTGATATTTATCAGTCATATTGGTTATTAATTTCACCGACAGGTGATGTGAAAGATTAATTTTCTATAATATAAATCTGTAGCAAATAAATGCTTTAAAACATTTTCGTTTCCAGGCACATTTCCTCCATTTAATGATAAATATCTAATTAGTAATTTTCTCATTTCTATTACAGTTCATCATTATTGTGGGTATGCCTACACAAGACAGTGTGATATGATTTTGTGTCCTGCTCTAGACTGTGTCAGGGATTGTGAAGGGACAGGGATAATTGAATTCTAAAAAAATGTGTAATTTTGATTATATAATGTAATATAATTTGGCATTTGTTTAATGCCTCTTATATTTCTACTCAGAGGCACTCCTGGCATTAGAGCCGCACGATAAAATAGTGAGACTTAGCTTTTGCATTAAACAGAGTGAAGGAGTAATAAGTGAGGCCCAAATGGATGGGGTCAATGCATTCCAGAGAGAGGGTACAGTCACTGTGAATGCTCAACACTGCCTTATGATCAGTAGAGCAGAGCAGGCGATGTGTAGTGGAAGAGGATGGTTTGAAAATCTCAGTAATGTAAGACAGAACCTGACCTCAAAGTGCTGCAGAAACAATAATAACTTGTTTGGATTTAATGTGGCCAGAAATTGGAAGCCAATGGAGGGTATTAAGCATAAAACCTAATATGCTAGAATAGTGAGGAGGGTGTCCAGACAAAATCGCAGACGACAAAATAGCGGAGACAAAGTCGTGGAGACAAAGTCGCGGAGACAAAATAGCGCAAAATAGCGCAAAGCAAGAAACGATAGAGAGCACAACTTTCAAAGCCAAGTATTTGGTTGATAGGAAATACAAGTGCTGGGATTGCCGGGGCGGTTGGAGGGGGGTTGAACCCCCCCCCAGCTAACTTTGCAACCATCACAAAACTCGCATAGCAGGTACATGCAGTCTCTGCCCTCTTTTGAATTTCAGTCCGCAAACCCTTTTCCTCCTAGCTCAAATTACACAACGATACTGATTATCTTTAAAAAGTCATAGCCAAGTAGTTAGTCGATAGGAAAAACGATACTGAATATCCTTCACATAACATAGCCGAAGCAAGAAACGATAGAGAACACAACTTCCAATTTAACATGTTTATTAAAATTAATACAACTACAAAGCTAATCAAAGAGACGTAGAAGCATATACTAAACTGTTAAAAATGTCTCTTCATATTAATCAATAACGTAGAATTAAATAAGGTCTCTTCATATCAATCAATCACGTCGCTCCGTTCCTATCGCACGATTACGTCGGCACTATTTTGTTGCATTTTTTGAGCTATTTTGTCGTGCGCTATTGTGTCGCGGTTTTTCCGCTATTTTATCGTGTGCTATTTTGTCATGCGCGATTTTATCTCCGCTATTTTGTCGTCCGCGATTTAGTTATGGTACCAGTGAAGAGCTGTAGTCACAAGACGAGCCTCAGCATTTGGAACAGTTTACAGAGTGGAGAGCAGGCTTTTGGGCAGATCAAGATAAAGTGAGTTGCAATAGTCTAACCTACTAGCAGCAAAAGCACGAATCAGAGATTTGGCTGCAGATAAAGAAAGTGAAACACAAATTACCCTAAATTTGAAGGTTCTTTTGACAAAAGACAACAAAAAAGATATGACAGGATTGGAATTATTTGAGGAAATTTGGAGTTGCCAGGGGGTGCCGGAATAGCTGGCTGTTTGTCATTGTCAACTTTTATTTTGAATTCTTTGTGATGATGACTGCACTGGAAAAAAATTTGTTGCAGTCAAAAGTATTGATATCGGTATCAATTTAGACAATGCTATTTCAATTTCGACACAATATCCCATCATAGACTATGGACAGTTATGACCGACATGGGTTTTTCACAACATATCACAGACCTAATAGCTAAACTATATACTAAACAACAGGCCAATGTAAGAATCGCAGAAACATCTAAATGGTTCAAGATTGGAAAGGGCATAAGACAAGGCTGCATATTGTTGCCATACTTATTCAACAGTTTTCTGTAAATAATAATGAGAGACGTTAGATGGATGTGAGGGTAGACTAAGAATTGGAGGTAGAATGGCTACAAATCTCAGATATGCAGATGATATAGTGCTCATAACAACAGCACCACAAGATCTTCAAGAACTAATAGACCAGCTATACAATATCAGCAAAACGTATGGCCTAGAAATCAATGCAAGTAAGACCAAAGTCATGACAACATCTGAATCAGAACAAGATATCAGCTTCACTGTTAATGGGCTATCACTAGAAAATGTTCTTCTTTCAGGTGCCATGCATTGCTGCGTCGGCGGCCATGGACTTCCACTTTTCTCGATCTCTATAGTGTTCCTCAGGAGTTTGATGTTATTTCCTATCCCCATTTCCTCTCTCATTCTGTCTGTATATTTTAATCTTTGTTTTGCTCTTGATCTTTTGCCCTCCACCATGCCTGTCACTGCCAAGTTTTCTAATCCTTCTTTTCTCATCACGTGCCCAAAAAATTTTGTCTGTCTTAACTTGATGGTAGTCATCAGTGTTCGTCTCTCTTCCATCATCTGTAGTATTTCTTCGTTAGTTCTCTTGTCTGTCCATGGGACCTTTAGCATCCTCCTATAAAACCACATTTCTGCCGCTTCCAGTTTCTTTTTAATCTTTTTTATATGTTCCACGTCTCAGATCCATATAACAAAACTGACCATACATAGCATCTAAGCACTCTGAGCCTTGTTTCTTTTAATATTTTCTTGTTCGTTAATATTTGTTTCATTTCCATGAAGGCAGATTTTGCCATACCTATTCTTGTTATTATGTCTTCATCACTTCTTCCATCACTTGTAATAATGCTTCCGAAATATTTGAAATAAGTTACTTGTTCTATTTCTCTTCCATTTAATAAAATCTTGCATTTTGGCACTTCTTTTTGTTTTGTGATTACCATAGTGAAGGTTCTTTATGTTTATTTTTAGTCCTTTTCTCTCGCTTTCCTCTGCTAGTTTGTCCACAAGTTTCTGCAGCTCTCTTTCCGGGAACGCTAACAGTGTTGTATCATCCGCAAATCTTATGTTATTGATATTTTTTCCTCCTATCCTTATACCTTCCATCTCCTTGATCATTTCAAATATCTCCTCCCCACACAAGTTGAAAAAATCTGGTGATAGCTCGCACCCTTGTCTCAATCCCTTTAAGATCTTTATCTTTTTCCCTATTTCCCCATTTAGTCTAATAGCTGCCTCTTGTTTCCAGTATAGATCCGCTATTAATCTTTTGTCTTTTCCGTCAAATCCTGCTTTATTCAGGCTTTCAAATAGGTCTTCATGTTTGATGTTGTCGAAGGCCTTCTCATAATCAATGAAGCATAAGTAAAGATCTCTCTGCTTTTCGATACATCTTTCACTCAGCATCCTTAAAACAAAGATTTCCTTCCTACAACCACTATCTTCTTTGAAACCAAACTGTTCTTCACTTATTTGATCTTTTATTTTTTGTCTTGCTCTCTGTAGCAGTACTCTTAGAATTATTTTGGTCACTTGACTTATGAGGCTTATGTTTCTGTGTTCTTTACATTCCCTTATGCCTACTTTTTTCGGTATAGCTACAAAGATTGAACTGCATAGTTCTTCTGGTAAAACTCCTTTTTCGTAGAAAGTGTTTGTTATTTCCGTTAGTTTTTGAATTCCTATTTCTCCTGCAAATACAATCATCTCTGTTTTTATTTTGTCTATACCAGCTGCTTTGTTTCTCTTCATTTTCTTCAGTACTTTGGCGATCTCTTCTTCCTGGATAGGTAATCCATCTATATCCTTTATTATTGGTTTTTGTCTTCGGTCGTCATGGTACAGCTCTTCTATATAATCCTCCCACCTTTCCTGTATCTCTTTTTCTTCCATTAGCAATTTCTCATCTGTTGAATTTATGCACGAAGTGCCAGAGCAATTGAACCCTCCCTTTCTTTTACCCATTACTTCCCTTATCCTCTTGTGTATATCTGTTGTGTTTTTGCTCGCTTCTATTTCTTTACATTTGTTGTTTAGCCATTCTTCTTTTGCCTCGCTGCATTTCTTCTTTATGTTTCTGTTTAAGATGTTATATTTTACCTCATCTTTATCTTTTATTTTTTTCTTTCTTCCATCATATCCATTATTTCTGTTTTCATCCATTGCTGTTTTCTTCTTCTCCCCTCCTTAGGTGTTACCTCTTTCGCTGTTGCTGCGACCGCTTCCTTGAAGTCTTCCCATATTTTAACTATGTCTTGTTCTTCACCTAGCACCTGGAATCTATTTTTTAATCTCAATTGATATTCTTGTTTTAATTCATAGCTCTTTTCCATTTCTTTCCAGTCGTATCTTTCTATTGTTTCTTTTTTCTCCTTAGCCTTCTCAGTTTTATTTTCACATCTGCTATTACCGGGGCATGGTCGCTGTTGCAGTCCGCGCCCAGGTAAGCTTTTGACTGCAGTATTGAGTTCCGAAATCTGCCGTCAATTGCGATATAGTCGATCTGATTTCTGATTTTATCTCCTGGACTCTTCCATGTCCAAAGTCTTCTAGAAAATGTTACATCATTCCAATACCTAGGCTCACTAATCCATGCAAATGCCAAATGCTCAATGGAAATTCGAGGAAGACTGAATAAAGGAGAAGGAGTCAACGCAGCGCTACTGAAACTGTGGATTTCAAGTCATAATCTACAAAACAATACAAAGATTAGATCGTGGAAAGCATTGGTTTGGCCAGTTAACATACTGCTCAGAAAGCTTGACACTGAATAAAGAAGATGAGTGAAGAATTGAAGCCTTTGAAATGAAAGGATTAAGACAAATTCTAAGAGTTTCATGGACAACAAAAAGAACAAATGAGTGGGTACTAGAGCAGGCAGGTACGACAAGAAGTCTGCTGAACAACATTAAAAAAGGCAACGTCATATATTTTTAACACGTCATGAGAAAACAAGGCTCTTGTCTAGAAAAGAACTAATTCAAGGGACAAGGGGGCAGAAGATCACGCGGAAGACCAAGAACTGCCTGGCTATATAACATAACAACATGGACTAGACTCTCTTTTCAAAACATGCTTCAGAAAACAGAAGAACGACAGATATGGAGAGATGTGATACACAGTGTAGCCCAACCTCACATCGAGGATGGTTAAAGAACAGAACAGAACAATTAAATTTAGTGTTGGTATTGGTATTGACAATACTTTTTTCATACAATATTGGTGTTGGCAATACTTTTTAGCAATATTGTTACAACCCTTGTTTTGGTATCATAGCTATCAATTACTACTTTGCAATGTCAAAATAATTAAATTATAATAAGCAAAAACTAGTGAGTGGTTGAAACCACCAACTCTTTAATAGTGCACATTACTATAGGCATTTCACAGGTTAAGCCATGCATATTCAATGCTACTGACATTTGTTCAAGAATTGTCTGAATTTGTCTCTGCTTTTGTACTTCTAGATAATTCTGAATGGAGATGTGTTAGAGACAGTTGATTGCAGCATGATTGATAAAGTAGTCTGTCTTCCAACAAAGTCTGGGAAAAATGTATTGGATATCCTTGTTGAAAACTTGGGCAGAGTGAATTATGCTAGTTTCAACAGCCCCATTCTTAATGACCAACGAAAAGGTTAGATTAATTTTCAAGAATAATTCTTACTATTTCATCCTATACATTTCAGACATTGGCCAAATCATCAAATCTTGTGGTCTCGAAGTGCACTCCTACGCTGACGACATCCAGATGTATTTCTTCTGCCTTCAAAAGGATAACAGAGTGGCTTTGAGCTGGCATCAGTGACGGTACTATTAAGATCAAGCAATGGACTGTTTCAAACCGTCTTCTCTTAAATCCCTCCAAGACGGAGATACTGTGGATTGCGACCCCTAAGAGGAATCATTTGATCAACCATGCACCATTCTTAATTGGTGGTTCCACCCTTGTCTACGACAGCAAAATTTGGGGATCGGTCTGTTTCGAGGGGCAACCCTTTGCTTTGGAACTCACTGCCGGCGGACGTGACTAGGGCGACATCTCCTGAACTGTTCACTAGGAACCTTAAAACATATTTATTTAACATCTCCTATTAGGGACACTTGTAAAGCGCTCTTGACTTTAGCCTTCGCTATGCGTATTGCGCTATATGAAATTGTCAGAATTAATAATTAATAATAATAATTGATGGGGTATATATTACCCCGTCCAGTAAAGTGCACCTTCTGGGAGTGTTCTGGACAAATCGCTAGCATTTAACGGACACATAGGTAATGTGTCTCGATCCTGCTACTATCAGCTCCGGCGGATAAGAGAGATTTGTCGTCACCTGCCAACCTCGTCAGTGATCTTATTGGTCCGTGCATTCATCCTCTCAAGGGTCGATTACAGCAACAGCATTCTTATGGGCCTTTCTGCTAGCCAGCTGGACCTCCTACAGATGGTACTCAATGCCTCTGCTCGAATGATCTTTGGAGCTAGATGGGTGATCATCTCCCCCCTCTGCTGAAAGACCAGCTTCATTGGCTACACATTCCAGAGCGTATCACCTCTAAGCGATGTTGGCTAACATCTCGGAGCTTTGCATGATCAAACTTTCTCTGGCTACCTGGCTGAACTAGTTCACAGGCCTTCGCCTACTGACCGGCGTCGTTAGCTCTGATCTGGTCACAGTGTCAAGTTGGTTGTTCCCCCTCCATCCAAGACCATGCAACTTGGCGAGAGATCCGTTACATGGGGGAACCTGTCCTCTGGAATGCCCTACCTAACAACGTGTCTATAGAATCTAACCTCGAATTGTTTGCAAAGAAACTTAAGACGTACTTGTATGAGACATCGAATAAGTGCAGTGTGTAAAGTGCTCTTGACTTTGACCTTCAGCCATTATTATTGTGCTATATAAATTGACATTTTAACATAACATAACTATTTATGTGTTATGGTCTATTCTGTGCGTGCGTGTGTGCGCATGTATGTATATATATTAGAGATGGGAAAGAACCCGAACCAGTTCTTAAAGAACCGAACCCGAACCCTACTTTTTGAAAAACACGAACCGAACTCAAAACTTCAAGGTAAACAAAGAACCCAAACCGAACCCACGTTGGCTAGAACCCGAACCCGAACTAGAACCCCAAGTCTTGGGTTCTTTCCCATTTAAGTCAAATTAAAATTTTATTTGACTCTTTGTAGCTATCAATTGCATGTCCATTGTCCACTGTTTTAAATGTAATCACTTCACTTCAGTTACAAGTTATATGTATTGCAGCTTACAGGTACTAGTTACAGCCTAAATGTTAACAACCCAGCTGCTATTAAATGCAACGATGTACAATTTTTATAACACAAAATTTGATAAAAGTTACTAAGAAGTTAGTAAGAACTCGAACCGAACCCGAACCCTACTTTTTGAAGAACCCGAACCGAACTCAAAACTTCAAGGTAAACAAAGAACCCGAACCGAACCCACCTTTGCAAGAACCCGAACTAGAACCCAAAGTCTTGGGTTCTTTCCCATCTCTAATATATATGTATATATATATATACATACATACATGCATACATGCACACACACATGTATATAAATATACAGTAATATGCACATTGTGTTGCAATTGAAGTGGCACCATTTTAGAAATCAGTATAACTTAAACAAATTTTATCCAAAATTTGTAATATTTTATCCACATTAAATATCATCATTCTGCACAAAATGTGTAAATTTCAGTAAACTAAGTCATACAGTTTACTAGATATTAAATTTTTTAAAGTGAACCAAAAATGCAAGTTTTTACAATGGAAAAATCACCATTGCAATCATGTCATTACCGTACATCATTTACAGTTTGTGATCGCAGTGAACTATTCTAGGACTTTTCATATCTGGACTATTCATCTTCAGACTGTTCATTGTGGACTATTTTTATCAAGGACTATTCATCTTCGGTCCTTTCATTAGGAGGACTCTTCATCTCCAGACTTTTCGTCAGGAGGACTATTCATCCCAGATGAAGTATTAAACATAAAATATAGGGCTGGTAACGATTAAAATTTTCTTGTTCGATTAATCAGAAAAAATTTTAATCGATTAATTTCTATTAAAATAATTGCATATAGCTTTTAGCTGGTCTTTTTGCATTGCCACTCTGCATAGGCCCTATTGTCTACTTTTCCATGTGCAGTTAACTTAACCCCTTGACTGCGTTGCGGCAATATATACGCTGCTGCGACCGGTTAATTTTTAATATGCGCGTAAGCTGTTGCTAACAAAACAGTTGTTAACAAATGTAACAGATATAAGACATATAACATATATAACATATATATAACACATATAACATATGTAACATATATATAACACATATAACATATATACAGGGTGTAAAAGTGAAAAGGGCACCCCTTTATGATATTTAATATCTCGGCTGCATGTATAGCGATTTCAATGAAATTTATAGGCCATATACCTGGGAATGTTTTTGATGTAAGTGCCAAATTTCATGCTGATGTCTTTAGTGTTTGCTGAAATATGGCCAAAAAACTAAAGAGACCCACATTTTGAAATTTACAACGGAATATAACGTCATAAGAAAATGTATCGTTTTTTACTCTAAAAATAGCGTTGTTTTCGTCGCGACGTTATATTCTAATGTCAATTTCAAAATGTGTGTCTCTTTAGTTTTTTGGCCATATTTCAGCAAACACTAAAGATATCAGCATGGAATTTGGCATTTGCATTAAAAACATTCCCAGGTATATGGCCTATAAATTTCATTGAAATCGCTATAAACCCAGCCGAGATATTAAATATCATAAAGGGGTGCCCTTTTCACTTTTACACCCTGTATAACACATATATAACATATATATAACACATATAACATATATAATATAACATATATGTATATGTTATATATGTTATATGTGTTTATATATATGTTATATATGTTATATATATATGTTATATATGTTGTATGTGTTATATATGTGTGTTATATATATAACATATATAACATATATATAGTTATGTATGTTATATATGTGTGTTATATATGTTATATATATGTTATATATAACATATATGTGATATATATATATATAGTTGAGTGCAATATATATGTTATATATATATATAACATATATAACATATATAACATAATATTGCTATTTGCTAACAAATATAAGTAAATCGAAACAAAATGCAGTTATCAAAAAGTTTTTAAAAAGTTAACGCTATTTTTTCACGCCAACTGGCTTACTGAAAATGGCAGAAAAAGTCACTGCCAATATTTAATTTGTGTATGATAGGACTGGAAACAGTCAACTTATCCGACAAACTTGATTGTCTGATAAGCTTGATTATCCTGCTTACATCCAGACACACCCCTTTTCCCGCCCTTGATAGTGTCACTGATGTCACGTGACTTCCATCCAGGCATCAGCTACTCAGCTACTCAGCAACAAAAATATCTATTCACTACTGCGGTCATTAGGCAATTCAATACTGCGGACATAAGACCATTTACAGCACAATGGGAATACATACTACTATATGACGACGCTCGTCATCACACCGCAACGGCGAAAAGAAATTTATGACGACGCTCGTCGTCACGACGCAGTCAAGAGGTTAAAAACAGAACAAAAGTGCTTGCTCATCTCTCCCCTTAAATGCTTAACTGCAACTTTGATTTCATTATTCATTGTTGTCTGAACGAAATAGAAATATAGTAAGCTAAGTGAAGTAGAGTAAATAAGTTACAAAAATATTAAAATTTAATCGAAAAGTTAATCGATTAAAGAAAATTTAATCGATTAAAATTTTTAGCGATTAATCGATTAATTAATCGTTAATATCTGCAGCCCTAATAAAAAAGTAAAATATATGAAGCATTATAAAAATTGATGTTATATAAGACATATAATCTCTGCAGAGATGTAGCAAGTACAAAATACTTCAAGTACAAGTACACGTACCTGGCCTCCAAGTACAAGTACATGCATTCCAAAAACTTCGAGTACAAGTACAAGTACCTGGCCTCCAAGTACAAGTACCGAAGCCTCAAGTACAAGTACCGATCCTCATAGCCAAGTACAAACAGCAATTTATTAGGGTATTTATTAATGGGTAGGTGTCTGTTTGTCACAGTTATTCAATAAAATCAGCACAATTAGCAACAAGGTTTAGTCATGATATCAATTCATTAGTTCATCACAGTGATAAACAATCTAAATTCCATCACAGTTGCACTTTAGAAAAATAAAAGATGGGAACCTTGCATCAGTCATATTATCCCATTTGTCTGTTATAACTGTCACTTTATTTGTACACAATTTACATTTACCACTAAGACTTTTTCTCAACTTTATAATCAGTAATGCAAACCTAATGACACAAATGCTTTATCGTCATGCATGTTGTTCTTGATATTGTTTGCCTATGCCATAGAATATTTAATAGGCTGTGCTTCATTTCAATGCTCTGCCTAAACAATGGAAAGAAGACTACATAGTTCTTCAGCAACCTAGCAGCTGCCTGCTTATTGCTTAGTGGCAGAGATGAAACAAGTGGAGATGTGGCAAATACACATTACAAGTACCTGGCCTCCAAGTACAAGTACAGTACTTGGCCTCCAAGTACAAGTACATACATTCCAAAAACTTTGATTACAAGTACCTAGCCTCCAAGCACTAGTACACAAGTACTGAAAAATTGTACTCAAGTAAAAGTACCAAGTACTACATCTCTCAATCTCTGAATTGAGGGAGTGAAAGAATAACATCGAATTAATAAAAAGATGTCACGATTGAATAAAGTGGAAATCCATGGTCACTAACATACAAATATACAGCACCTGAAGAAGAAGAAGAAGAAGAGGAAGAATCTCTGAAGCTACCTCTTCAGAAATTTGAGAATTTCTATGCTATCAATGCTTTCCTTTGACATCTGTTGACACGCCATTGGTGAAAACAATTTCAAGAGGCTCAGGTTGCTAGGGAATTGGGATGCGGAGCGGCCTTGACTAATGCAGTGACATCAGATATGGTGGGGGCGGCGAACTCGGAGAAAGAGGATACGCTACACTTGCTGTACTCAGCTGGGCTGGCGTTGGTGGTCTTGCTCCGAACTCCCGTTAACCTTGTCATCGATGAACCGATCATAGTCCTCGGCTGTGAAGCTAGGTGAAATCCTGGGTGGGTTTCCACCCCTACCGAGCAGTCGGTCAAGGTGCCGCCACATGCTCCTAGAGTCAGAGTGCGAAGAATCGAAGGCCTTCCGCCAGTGTTGATGGCCCTACTCTCGCACCAGTCGCCTGCTGGCTTTGAGCGCTGTTGTCCAAGAAGACCGTGCTTCATCCTCATCCGCTGCTCCTCGCCTCGCACGGTAGGCCCTTTCAAGCCTGCGAGCCCGGCGACGGGCCTGCCGGCACTCAGTGTCTTAAAACGGTCGATGGAGACGTGGACGAACGGAGACCTCAGTCACCGGCACGAACTCGTCGAGTATTGTGGTCGTAACGGATTGGAAGCAGAGGGCGAGTTCGGTGGCTGTTGTGTTGGGATCAACCGGTTGGCAGAGAGGAGATCGTTCCACACGCTCGACAAATGCCTTGAGACTGAAATTCTTCCAGGTCCTTCGACACAACTTTGTATAAGGCGGCCGAGGGCGGGCGACCGGTACAGTCCAGTGGATGAGGTGATGGTCGGATAACCCGGACTCAACCATGGTTACATCGGTCAGGGCTCCGTCGTCCGCAGCCATCACGACGTCGAGCAAGCATCCCTGGTCATGGGTCGTCTCACTGTCGCAGCTTATGTGCCTTTATAAGTTCATCAAGCCTCTGACTGTGGCTATCGGTGGGTCGTTCGAGATGGATGTTGATATCTCCGATGATCCATATCGCTGCATTAAAGGTCGCCAGCGACTCTAGCAGAGAGGACAACTCAGCGAAAAATAAATCACTGACACTCTGAGAGCCGGGACAGTAGACGGTTGCAATGATGAACGGCGCGTTCACACTACGGATCCAACAGCAAAGATGATCAAAAGCATTCTATAGCGCCGTAAATGAGCTAAGAGCACAAAACAAGGGTGCTTTGAGTTCATCGGAAGAAATATTAAGCAATTCGACATAAAAATTGAAAACCAACAATTAAAACAAACAAATAACTTTGTTTACTTGGGAGGAAACTTCAGTACAACAGAAGGTTCCCAGACAGATGTATCACGACAAATTGGCATAGCAAGAAATGCCTTCCATGCTCTATATAACATATGGACAGCAAAATACATTTCAAAGTATACAAAAATGAGTGTATATGAGGTTCTGGTCTTAAGTTGCCTTCTATACAATTCTGAAACATGGACATCCAAACGAACCACTGATCAGGGAAAATATTAGGGGTGACTCGAAGGGACAAAATAAGAAATGATATCATAAAGAAACACTTAAACCACGACGTGGACATTCTCACAAGGGTCAAACAGCATCACCTAAGATACTTTGGACATGTAGTCAGAATGGGCAACAATAGATATCCAAAGATAGCATTGTACGGGGAAGTTCACGGAGAAAGAATCAGAGGAAGACCGAAAAAGAGATGGATCGACAATGTTAAAGAAGACTGAAACAATTGGATTAACTTTATATGAAGCACATAGGACTGCTCTAGATAGAGACAAATGGCATGCGCAAGCATTGCCAGGGCATAAATGATGATGAAATGATGACTCGTAACTAAGCTTAAATAAATGCATTTTTAAGTTGGTGATAAACATCGCGGCAGCGTTCGCATTGGTCACACTGTCCGGCAGAGAGTTCCACAGGATCGGGTTTCCCCGTGTAACAGATCTCTCGCCAAATAGAGGAGTCGAAGATGGTGGGGGCACGAGTAGCTGTTTCTGCTTGCTGAACCTGAGATGAGCCCACTGCTCAACCTCCGTAAATCTATTCACCATGGTGGCCAGGTAGTGGGGGCAGCTAGGGTCATATAGAGCTCGATAGGTGAGCCAGCAGCGCTTGAGCACTATCCTCTCTTTGATACACAGCCAGTGAAGTTGGTCTTCCAGGAGCGGCATCACGTGTTCGTTCCAGCGACAACCTAGGGCACATCGTGCGGAGAGGTTGATCACTGACTGCAGATGGTTGAGCTGGCGGTCTGGGAGTCCAAGTAATACGCTGTTGCAGTAGTCGATCCTGGTTAGAATCAGTGCTCGGATGAGTTGAACATCAGCACTGGCTGTTGTGTAGCGTCGGATCGACTTGATTCTCCGCAGCTGATAGTGACAGCTGCGGGTCAGACAGCTAATATGCGCCTTGAAGGACAGCGTCTCGTCCAGTAGAATCCCCAGGAGTCGTACGTGTGTTTCCCCTCTTCATTCGCCAATGCAGTTATTCACCCACTACTTTAAAAAACCATCTCTCTTTTCTAATTATAGGCCTATATCTAATCTTAATTTCTTATCAAAAATTCTTTAAAGAATAGTTGCTAAGCAAACACTTGCTCATTTGTGTTCTGGTTCACACTACCTCCCTTTCCAGTCTGCTTACTGAAAATATCATTCCACTGTAACAGCTCTGTTGGCAGTTCATTGTTCGGACTATTGATGCTGGGGAAGTTACTGCTCTTTTATTTTTTATCTATTTGCCGCCTTTGATACTGTTGATCATTCTATTGTTCTTTTTCATAATGATTTATTGTATCGGTGCGGTACTTGTGGCTGCAACCGTGGTCTCGTGCCTGTGGATGGACGTGGCTGGAAGACGTGTGCTTCTGCTCACATCCGGAGTCTTTATGACACTGAGTTCAACAGCATTGGGTGTCTACTACTACTATGTCACTGCCCTTAACCTTTTAAAGGGAGAATTAAATTTTTAAAGTCATCCCCCCATGGGGGAATTAATTTACGGAAAAGGCGTTCATATGAAAACGTGAACATATACGTTATAAACTTACTATATTTCAGGCTATGTAGAAGCTAGAAAGATGCGGTTTGCACCGTTGTTGAGCATTTTTATTGCTCTTTCTATCCAGCCGTGCCAAAAGAAAAAAGTTGGGGGTAGGGACCACTCTACACCCTAAAATCGGACCCCTCCCCAACATTTTGTTCAAATTTTGATCAGAGGTCAATAGCAAAACGTCTTCAGCGGTAACCCCCCAAATGTGAGCGAGAAGGTTGTAAGGAGGTGTAATTGGAACAGAATAGTGCAAAAATTTTGAAGATAGAGCCAATTTGGGGTAGTTATGAATTTTCATACCCAAGTACCCATTGCTCGCTGAAATGACAATTATGAGAACGGATTCAATGTGAAAAACCAAACAACTCAGTATATTTCAGGCTATATAGAAGCTAGAAAGATGCGGTTTGCACCATTGTTGAGCATTTTTATTGGTCTTTCGAACCATCCATGCAAAAAAAAATTTTGGGGGGTAGGGTCCACTCTACACCCCAAAATCGGACCCTCCCCGACAAAAAAATTTTCAAAGCTCAATAAAAGAAATTTTCAGCGGTGACCCTTCAACTGTGAGCGAGAGAGTTTTAGAGGAGTGTAATTGGAACAGAATAGTGCAAAAATTTTGAAGATCGGACCATATTTGGCGTAGTTATGATTTTTCTAGCCTCCGGCTGAAGATTTTTCCTATACATTTTCCAGCCTTGGTCATTACACAGCCATTATCCTTTGCTTATATAGGCAACAATATCGAAAACGGTGCTGCCGCCTATCGAATGGATGGTAACTAAATCAATTGGCACGTTGGATAGAAGTAAAAAATCTTATGTCCGCGGTACACACATGCTTATCTAGTGCGCAGTTTTAAAATGGCGTTCCACTGTAAGCTATGATTTTCCGCCACCGTTTTAAAACGGCGAACCTCTGGAAGAGGTTAAGCCTTTAGTCCAGGCTTGTTAACTCTGTCACCCCGTAAAGCCGCAAAAGGGTCTTTGGCTACCGATACAAATACCCGTAAGGCCGTTTTCGAGGTTTCCATACTTTCTGTGGGACATTGCTTCTTGCCGTTCGTCGAACTATCATTGGACGCACTGAAATGTGTCAATGATAGAGGCACGCCATTCAATGCAAATTACAGCTTTTGTGTTGTCTTGTCACAGAAGCAATTAAATGGGCGGTCTCAGCCACTTCAAATGCCTGTAGATGCGGTCGCATACCTTTCGTCAATAACCATTGTTCGCTGCGGTCTGACAGATGGGCAGTCCTTCAGAACAATGTAACAAATGCCCCAGGGGCATAGGGCACAGGGAATATACCCACAGGAGCCGTAGGGGCGAGAGGGTTAAAATACCCATAGGCTTAGCAAGAATATTTTTAAACTGCCAGGGCAGGCAGTAACAGTATCACTAAGCTGTGTGTTAGTTGTTTCTCACTGTATGGTCCAGGCCATTACCAAACTATAACCAGGCAATTACCATTATTCATTACCAGCATCACCTCCTATGACCAGCACATCATCATCATTTAGATCTAGTTTTAAACGTAGTATCTGTTTGGTTTGGCAAATCCTCTTAGATTGCTTCCCCACCGATCCCTCTGACCTTTCAGGCTTTAACTGGCTAAAATTCAGATTGAACTTGGTTCTCCGTCGGCTGATGCCCTATGCAATATAATTCACTGGTCTACATCAATTTTGCTATCTTGAAGATAACATGTGATCTTTATTATTATTATTATTATTATTATTATTATTGTTATTATTATTATTAAGAGCATTTCTAGAGCATAAATATACGAGTTTTGTGCATTTTGGTGTGCTGAATCGAAAAATCCAACCCGTTTCCTCCAGTCACGTCCAGTTTTTCCGCAAAATGCTGTTTACTGATAAACTATTACAGTTATAATTATTTAGCTTTGTTGAATATGCAAGGAGATAGGGATGTGCAAAAAGATATGCTGTGGGCATAACTATTTTTTGGAGCCCAAAGACTGGAAAGATTCCACTTTTTCCAATATCAGACCATTCAATGTGAAGCTAATGTCTTGTTTTCTATTCTATTCTATCCAAGACGATTTATACAGCGCTGTAACATGGTTAATAGTCAAAACAAGAGTGCTTTACATCAGCAAGCATATGATATTCCAAACAAGTGTGCCTTAAGGTTCTTAGAGAAGACTTCGTAGGAGGTGGCCTTGGTGACGGATTCAGGGAGAGAGTTCCAAAGTTGTGGATTCCCATGAGTAACGGATCTCTCGCCGAGCTTCATAGTCTTGAGTGGAGGAGGGACATACAGCAATAACCGTATACTGGAACGAAGTTGTCGACGCTGATCCATCATCTTCGGAGTCCGTAATAGGGCTGGAATATATTCCAGGCAGGTGGGGTCATAAAGAGCCCAGAAGGTCTCACAGCATTGTTTTGTTTCCATTGTCAACGTAACCTTGGTTTTATCTGCATTTATCTCCAGGCCATATTTTTTTACTATTGCTGTTAAGTCAGTTTAGTAGTTCCAGTCGATCTTGTGCAGTTGTTGCTATCAGCACTATGTCATCTGCATATCTTAGGTGTGTGATCTTCCTTCCCCCAATTCTTAATCCGCCTTCATGTCCTTCTAGTTTCTCACAATACCATTTCCAAAAGAATGTTGAATAGGTATGGTGACAAAATGCAACCTTGTCTCACTCCTTTGCCGACCTTAAACCATTTTGATGTCGCTCCTGCTGCTCTAACACTGTTGAATGGAGTATAATTTGGAAATTAGTTTGATAATGTGTTGCAAAAATCCCATGTCCCTCATGGTTGTCCAGAGTCTTTCGTGAGGTATTGAATCAAATTCTTTTTTGTAGTCTATAAAGCATATATATATATATATATATATATAATTATACTGGTCTTTGGTGTTCTTTTGCTTTATGCAAATGCAAAATGGAAGTAAGAGAAAAACTGATAAGAGTAAGCCATAATATACAAATTAATACAAAGACAAGATTATGGAAAGCACTAGTCTGGCCAGATGCCCATGTTGTAAAGTATTTAAATAAAGGTAAAGGTAGTCCCGTACTCTAACGAGTGTAGGGTTTCTGGCGCTGATCTCCGGTACTAGGCAAGCAGCGACGCAGGTGGCTTGCACCATTAATCTAGAGTAGGTTGCCATTACTTTCTCTAGACCTGCACTTTACCTTCGCAGCTTGACGCTGCTACCAATTTATCAACGCCTAAGCGATGAACGGCTTGGTTGGCCGCTGGCACCACGGCTAAATCCCGGGATGGTCACCCATCCAAGTACTAACCGCTCTCAACGTTGCTTAACTTCAGTGTTCTGACGGGAACCGATTGCACAGCGCCAAGTAGGCCATAAGAGGAATCAATGCAACACTAATAAAGTTGTGGAAGAGCCATAATATACAAATTAATACAAAGACAAGATTATGGTAAGCACTAGTCTGGCCAGTTGCCAGTGTTGTAAAGTATTTAAATACTTTAGTATTTAAATACTTTAGTATTTAAATACTACAGTAAAACCTCATTATCTCGCCCATATCCGTCCGGTGTTCTATTTTGGCAAGCGGCGGGGGTGGCGACATAACGAGGGCAAGTCAATTGAGTAATCCATTACAAAGTATTGTATGTACAGCATGTATATGTATGTGCATATATATATATATATATATATATATATATATATATATATATATATATATATATATCCCCTACCTTCGTCGCTGTCTCTCACCCCTCCCCACTCCCTCCCTCTCTCTCTCCTCTCAATATTATATATTTAATTATATATAGACTGTATATCCATTCATAACAATGTAGGCTACAGTACGGTATGACTATTTGGCGGGCATAAGCAAAGGGACAGTTCAGACCAGCATTGTTACAATAATTATTCAAAAGGCGTGTAGGCCTGTGAAGTAGGCCTACGAAAGTACTTCTGAATAGTCGCCTGTCTTTGAGAACTTGAAGGCATGGATTCCACCCTATATGCTATATGTTTAACAGCAATTCCTCTCTCTTCCTTTGTTTCTTTCTCTCTCTCTACCCCTTCATCTCTGTCTCTCTTAATCTCCCTCTCCTGCTCTTGCCTTTCTCTTTGATGTGCGCACCATTAACAGAGGACACCCATATAATATTACAATGTTACCTCTCTTTCTCTCCCTACCTTCGTTGCTGTCTCTCTCACTCCCTTCCCTATCACTCCCTCCCTCTCTCCTCTCCATCTCTTGCCCCTTAGTTGCGGGCAATTGACTTTCTGAGGAATGCCGACACCCAGCCCAGGCACTTCTAATATACAGATGTCCCTGCCCAGCCACACTGATGTCGGGAGGTGGTGTGGACAGATTTTTTCCATTTAATTGTTCCCATTGGCGAGAGAGCGGGGGCAGTTTTCATGGGTGGAAACATGGTTTTCGTTATCAATCAATCAATCAAATTTATTTTCTCAACATTTCAAGAGTAGACAGCTTAACTATAGTATAAACCATGAATAACTGTATACTTGAACAGAAATATGTTGAATAATTTTTCAACATCAAATTTGTGCAAATAACAAAAATTTAATAATCTAGTAATAATATTAATTAATGAGAATATAAAGTAGATCTTGGTCTTATAGAAAAAAGTATTATATATGTTTATACTGTATAGTCAATACTATAATTCGCAGACATAAAAAGTACAGAAATCAGTCGAGAAAAAGGGTTGGCCTAAGGGATTTGTATCCTGTAAAATTGGCCAACCTCAAAGTTTATAATTACATGACATATAAAAGTCTTTAAAAGATGGAAATTAGGAGTTATTTAGGGATCAAGTAGGAAATGATTTAGTTTATTGGATGAAAGTAGCCACAGAAAGTACATATAATCATATTGATTGTATAAAATGTAGTTGTATCAATATTAAATAATTTTAGCTAAGAGAAAGTTAGGTTTTCCATTTTAAAAGAAATATTTTTAAGTTAGTTTTAAATGAAGTTAATTGGTTTAGATTTTTAGATCAGGAGGGAGGCTATTCCGAATTCTAGGTCCAGAAAATTTGTTAGTAAATAATCTGACATTAATAGATGCATATTGAAGATAGATATTGTTATCAAAAGTATACTGTACATAACAGTACCCTGTGCAGTATAACAATAGCCATTCATTGACATTGCACTTGAGCTCGTGGCAATGGCGAGATTAACGAGGTCAAATTACATAGGACCAAACCCAATGCCTTGATGGTAAAGTAAGTAAAGTAAAATCTCGTGGATTTCTATAGCGCCTTGGAAAGCAGCACAACAGTAGCTGCTTATTCTTAGGCGCTCAGCCTCTCTTAAAATAGCTATAGGAAAGGTGTGGGATCAGCCAGGCAATAGTCAATATCCGAAGGGCAGTGAGGGCGAGAGGCGAGGATGGCGGCTTTTCGAGGTAGAATGCATGGCGGGAAATCCGTTCCAGACCTATGCGTGGCGAGAGGCGAGTTTGGCGGCTTAACGGGGGGCGAGATAACGAGGTTTTACTGTATTTAAATACTTTGTCCAGTATTTAAGAAAGTATTGAAATACCCATTCAAAATTAAGTATTTAAATAATATTTAAATACCATAGAGTATTTGGATGTATTTAAGAAATTTAAATACTTTTGATTTATTGAAATATTCATTTTTACAGTTTCTTTACTGATGGTTTAGTCAGTGGAACATTAAGTAGGCCTACATTGACATTTTTAGAAATAATTTTAACTAACATTTCTTTATACAAAAATATGATTGTGGCAAATGTTATACAAAAATATGATTGTGGCGAATCATGTGTCAAATACATTATCAAGTATTTTTAAAAGTATTTAAAACTTATTTGCCAGTATTTAAATACTTACCCTGGTATTTGGGTATTTAAATACTACCTGAGAGCCAAGTATTTATGAAAGTATTTCAATACTTCAGTGAAGTATTTATTACAACACTGCCAGTTGCAACCTACTGTTCTGAGAGTTGGACAATAAACAAAGAAGTTGAGCGTAGAATAGACGCTTTTGAAATGAAGGGATTTTGCCAAATCTTGAATCTCATGGAAAGCAAAAATAACCAACAAATGGGTACTAGAACAGGCAGGAGAAACAAGAAGTTTGCTGAAAAACATAAAGAAAAAGAAAATAAGTTACTTCTGACACAGTATGAGAAAAAAGTATGGGAAAATAATTAATACAGGGGACACTAACAGGAGGAAGAGCACGCGGAAGACTGAGAGCGTCTTGGCTGGAAAACGTAGCATCCTGGACTGGACTGCCATTACAAAAATTATTACGGGAGATGGAAGATAGACAGAAGTGGAAGATGGTGGTTCGTAGTGTGGCCCAACCTCGGTTCAAGGATGGCTAAGAACAGAACAGAACTATTTAAATAGTACAATGGCTTACCCGGTACTAGGCAGTTTTAAACTGCAGACATCAGCATTTTATGGCCATAGGCCTATATAAGCAGCCTAAAACCAACAGCAGCATTCAGTCGTTCATGAGGCTTACAAGTCGCAGCAAATTTAACTCTTTTAAATAGTTTTCTCTGGAATTTGTCAACCAGCACTCAAACGCTTCATGGACGGTGCACGAATGATCCTCACAAGTTCTGCTACATTTGTGGTTGCTTTACAACACCTAAACAAAGGAGAGATGTGTCTGAATTTGTGCATAAAGCTTATCATGCATATTTAGGAGATAACTTCGGTGACCAAGAAAAACCTTTGGCACCACATAAAGTGCACAGAACATGTATTGAAAACCCCAGATAGTGGACTAAATAAAGGTCAGAGAAAGTCTTAGCTTTGGAGTTCCTATGATGTGGTGAGAGCCTCAAAACCATGTTGATGACTGCTACTTCTATCTGATAAATATTGCAGGCATGTCCACAAAGACAAAATCTTCCATCCAGTACCCAAATCTCCCCTCTGCTCTGAGACCGGTTGCTCACGGTGACGAAGTTCCCGTACCTATTTACACTGCTTTGGAAGTTTCCTATGAATTCTGTCAGTTAAATGAGTCAACAGACATCAGTGACAACGATTTCTTGTCCCCAGAAGTTGATGAGAGAATGCACCAATCGTTCAACGAAGCTGAGTTGAATGACCTTGTACGAGACCTTGATCTACCTAAGTCGTCAGCAGAGTTACTGGATTCAAGCCTGAAGGAAAAGAACCTATTGACTCCAGGAACCACGTTTATGTATTGCAGGGGTGCACAAACCTTGGCTCGTGGGGCAAATCCGGCCCGCCGAAGGGTTTTTTCCGGCCCGCATGACAATTTCAAACAACACAGAAAACTGGCCCGAGAACAGTAATTTTGGTATAGAAATTAGGTATCTGCTGACACCTATTCATATATATTGGACTACTTACAAATGTGCGACCTATAACAACGTTGCACAGAGACGGGCGATAATAAACTACTTGATAACGTGCTTTATACATTTAAATTGTCACTGCAGCAAGTCTAGAATGTCTAAATTTGAGACTAAAAAACGTAAGACTGATGCACAACAGTGACATTTCAGTGAGGAATGGACACGTCTGTATTTTATGGACACGTTTAATGGCAAATCGGTGTGCTTAATTTGCCGTGAATCACTTAGCGTTATGAAAGAGTATAACTGCCGACGACACTACGAAATGAAACATGCCGCTGCTTATGAAGAACTGCAGGGTGAATTGCTGAAACAGAAAATTGAACTGTTAAAGAAGACTCTGTCAACCGAACAGAGTTTTTTCACAAGGAAGTCACAAGAATCGAAGTGTTTTACACGGGCCAGCTGCAAAGTGGCCCAGCTAATTGCAAGGTCATCACGGCCTTTCGCAGACGGATATTTTGTTAGAGATTGCCTCCTAAGCATCTGCACTGAAATTTGTCCAAAAAACGCCAGCCTTTTCAGTAAAATTCCATTGTCAAGAATGACAATTCAACGCCGAGTTGAGGACCTTGCAACAGATGTTACTGAGCAGTTGATTGGCAGATTGGCTAGGTGCACATATTTTTCAGTAGCTTTGGATGAGAGCACAGATAATACTGATACTGCACAGCTCTTAGTTTATGTGCGGGCAGTGAATAACCATTTTGAAGTCACTCAGGAATTGGCAGGAATAGCGTCGTTGCACGGACGTACAACGGGTCTAGATATTTTCAATGGAATGAAGTCAGTTCTTGAGGGATTAAATGTACAGTGGTCGAAGATGAGTAGCATGACAACAGATGGAGCTCCCTCAATGGTTGGCAGAGCAACAGGATTAGCTGCTCAAGTGAAATCATATTGAACAGTATTGGTCTTCGAGGTGATGCTGTAAATATGTATCACTGTATTATTCACCAGGAAACACTGTAGTTGTGTCATGAAATTTGACAACATCATGAAGTATGTTTTCAATGCTGTTAACTTCATCCGTTCTAGGGGCCTTAATCATCGACAATTTAAATCCTTTCTAGAAGAAAGCCAAGCTGATTACCAAGATGTTCCTTATCACACCGATGTCCGATGGTTGAGCAGAGGAAAAGTTTTGAAAAGATTTGTTGAACTGCGTTCTGAAATTTGCACATTTCTGAATGACAAAGGTAAAGAAACAGCTGTGTTTGATGATAAAACATGGCTTTCTGACTTGGCCTTTCTGACAGACATCACAGGTCACTTAAATACTGTGAATCAACATCTCCAAGGTAAAGATCATTTCATCTTTAATATGTTTCAAGATTTGCAAGGGCTTCAATTAAAATTCCAACTCTTTCAGTCACATCTGGAGTCTGGAAATCTTGTTCATTTTCCGACATGCCTACTTTTCCAAAGTGAGTACCAGTGTGATTTTTCGAGATATCATGAATATTGCCAAACATTACAGGCAGAATTTAAAATTCGGTTTCAAGACTTCAGAGAGAAGAAAGATTTGTTTAATTTCATGTCTAACCCTTTCAGCTGTACAGTGCAAGATATTCCTGCTGAGTATCAGTTGGAGGTCATTGACCTTCAGTGTTCATCTGAACTGAAATTGGCTTTCAAGGAAGAAAACATTTTAACATTTTTCAAAAGTCTTTGCCTAACAAGTTTGGAAAGATTAAGGACTTTGCATTGCAGTTGTTTTCAATGTTTGGAAATACGTATTTATGTGAGCAAACATTCTCAATTACGAACCTCAATAAGAATAAGTTGAGGTCAAACTTGACTGATAGCAACCTCACAAACATTTTAAAGATTGCTACAACTGAATTGGAACCAGACATTGATAAAGTGGTTAAAAACATTCAGTCAGAGCAATCTCACTAGAATTAGATTGTGCAGACTGAGGAATTACTGTTTGTGTTATAGAAAGTAGTAAGTAAAAAAACTGGTGGTTTATGAAGCATTAGTTCATTATAGCATTTATTAAAGTTAGTCTTGCTTGATTTGCTGATTTATATAAATTTTATGGTTATATACAATATATTTTATATAAAACATGCATTTTCGAGATTCCGGCCCGCGAGTACTTTGGGAATGTTAAATTTGGCCCTCGGCCTAAAATGGTTGTGCACTCCTGGTGTATTGTGACAGAAATATTTCCATATGGAGGAGGAGCTTGTATACTGCATCAACATCAAGAGACTTATTGAATCAATGGGATGTGATTCTTATGTAAGTGGAAAATGAAGACTTTTATTGACAGTTCACAGGGAAGTCTAAAGTGTGTGTTACTTCACAATGGAAATAAATTAGCTTCCAATCATATTTCTCACTCAGTCAATCTGAAAGAAACTTATGAATCCATGAGAACCATTCTCCAAAAAAATCAAATATAACGATCAATGCTGGACTCTATGTGGCGACTTGAAGGTTATATCCTTGCTTTTAGGACAACAAAGTGGATACACCAAATTTCCTTGCTTCCTGTGCTTTTTGGATAGTTGATCTGAGGCAGAACATTATACAAGGAAAGAATGGCCAGTTAGAGAGAAATTCAAGGTCAGTGAAAAGAATATAAAGAATGAACCACTTGTTAATCCTCATAAAGTGTTACTCCAACCCTTGCACATAAAATTGGGACTCATGAAACAGTTTATTAGGACTCTGGATCGAGATGGTGAATGCTTTAAGTACATCTGTGCAAAATTTCCTGTTCTTTCAAATGAGAAGTTGAAAGCTGGCATATTTGATGGCCCGTAAATTTGGCTTCTAACCAGAGACAACGAGTTCCTTAATACCATGAAAACCATAGAGAAAATGCTTGATCTGCTTTTTCTGACCTGATTACTGACTTTCTTGGCAACTTCAGAGCCAAGAATTATGACCTTTTAGTTCAAAATTTGTTGATTGCTTTTCAAAGACTGGGAGCAAACATGATATATAGAATCTCGTTAATGATGATTCACCAGAGCACAAATGAACATGAACTAGACAAGTCTCTATAAATAGCTAAATAGAGTCTAACCTATATAGCACTTCTATTTCTAGAAGAAGCTTTCTAGACAGACCAGGCGGTGCTAATGAAGTGAATTGCATCTAGGTATGGTAATTATGATTAAGAACTCCACTCACAGCCTCATTAGCCTTGTTGCCTTTGGCTGTAGCTAGGTGGCACTGTCTCCACGGCCACTATACTTGATCCAGTCATCACTCCATGAGTTCCAGGGCATATTTGTTGACAAAAGTAACCTGAATGAATCATTCAACAACCAGAAAACTTCAACTGAACAGTCTATCATGAAGAGAATAACTTATACCTTACCTCTTTCAAAGTCCACTGCTTTATTTCAATGTTTATTCACTGATGATTTATGCACATTATCTATAATATTAAGATTCTTATCTGTATGTCTCTCTGTCTGTTACCTTCAAGCGTTCTGATTGGTTGACTATTGGTAGACGGTTTAAACCGTTTAGTCCTTACGTCGCGATGCGTTGGTGGGCGAGCGTTGACTATTGGTAGACAGTTTAGGCCGCTTAGTCCTTACGTCGCGATGCGTTGGTGGACGATGTTCGAAGACGACGTTGCTATTGGTAACAATTGTTCGTAGAACCGGTTTAGTCGAGTCATTGCAGCGTCAGAGGGCTGGGCGTGCGACGACGTTGCTATTGGTAACAATTGTTCGTAGCTTGAGGATCTTAACGTACATTTAACGTACACAAAAAATACGTGTACAGCGTCACAAATGGCCACAGTTGCGTGATTTTAACGTACATAGGCCTAATTATTACGTGGCGCAGAGCTTGGCTAGGTGGCGATCATTGAAATGTTGTTCAGCATGAATTCAATGATTGGGTATTAGGTATAGGTATTGGATTAGTATTATCCTGCACTGCGAGCGAAGCGAGCGCGAGCGAAGCGAGCATCGTTCTAGTCTAAACTAATATATTTCTATACAATTTCGCTTTACGTTTCAATAAATTTTCTCTGACTTCGTCATTGAAAACTACTTCGAAAAGACCACATTTCTAAATATTTTCTATGACTTTATCTCTTTCACCCCCACACATTCCCTCTACCACAAGTCTTCTTCTCTCGTGACTTCCACTTGACTGCCTCATCTTCTGCTGTACACTCTCTCGTACTCTCCTCCTCTGTACGCTATCATAAATTCACGTGCTAAAATTACAACAATGCACACATCCATGCACCCTTCCATACCTCAACACATACAATTACCATACAACCCAAACACATCCTGACATCACTTTGTAACATATAGTCAAAAATGCTATTGAGTTGTGTCTTTGCTGAAGTCAGGCAAGTAGGAGCTGTAGATGATGAAGATATCTGACTGAACCCCGAAAAGTAAGCACACCCCATTTGAATTCACTTTAGGTTATCAGATCAATGAAACAGAATTTTGACATGAAAGCATTCCTTATTTGCAAAAAAAATTTATGTGTTGCATTTTTTTGGACTTCATATCTGGAATCATCTTTGATTTGGGTAACATCAGCAAAAATACTTAGGTCACCAAAAAAATTTTTTTAAATGCAGACCATTGAATTATTATAGTGTTGGCACCATGGAAGTTTATTGCCCAGAAGTTTATTGATTGATTGTTGATGGTGGCGGATATTTTCCACAATACATCCAATCATAAGGGTTGTCGATAAGTCTTTCCCACTCCCTAATTTATACGTTGGCATAAAAATAAAATAAAATTAGTTTCAGTTCCTCCATTTGCATACAAATTGGAATCAATCATGTTGGTGTAATGTAACAAAAATGTCAATAAAACTACTTATGTACATTAGATGAATTATTTACATTCACCAATTGTACTTGTTGCACCAAATTATTGAAATATCTGCTGGTATTGAATTCAACTACTGTATGTTACAAAAATGTTTGCAAGCGTCATTCACTCATTCAATTCAATTTGAACCTTAACAACTGATTCGATTTGAGATTCAATTCAAGCAAAAATTTGTGATTCACAGCTCTGATGATGCTGCTAAAATTTTACAGGATGGTCTAAGAAAAGTGTTTCAATGGTCTTTTTAGACTTGCAGATGCTTTTTAATATATAGTAGACAAATGTTCTGTAATGCATGTTGGAAAATCTAATCATGGTACTGAATATGCTATTGGGGCATAGGTTTTAACCACCACAGAGGAAGAAAGGAACTTGGGGTGATCATTTGCAGAAGTATGAATCCGTCTCAAAGATGCATGGAGGCAGCAAAAAGGGCAACCCGATGTTGGGAATGTTGAAAAGAACAATATTGAGTCGAAACAAAGAAACAATCATGAAACTATACAAGACATTAGCGCAGCCTCATCTAGAATACTGTGTTCAGGCATGGAATCCATTTTTGAAAAAAGATATGGAGCTGTTAGAAAAAGTGCAAAGACGAGCAACAAAGATGGTTAATGCGTTAGGGGGCGTTAGGGGGTTAGATTCGTTAGGGGGGGGGCGCTGTTTCAGCCGCCCGCAGGCGTTGTGCCTGCCTGTCTTTTTCACAGATTTAACTGTCTTTTCTTTGGTTGAGCGACTCTGCTAGGGATATTACGTTGGATTATCACTTCGTGCTCCAGCGTCGATCGTGTGCCTCGGGATTTCTGTCCAGGAGGACCCACAGACCGCTGCAAAGTTAGCGGATTAAACTTTAAACTTAGCATGATTTAAAGTGGCTTAGAAGGCATTATTGCCTGTGTGAAAGCCACTAGGGGCACTAAGCCACTAACGGGGCTTGAACCCGCTCCGTCAGCCTGAAGCTCCAGCACGTAACCCACTCTGCCATCTTCGCCATAGTTCGTTTCGGGGACAGTCGCCAGGTGGGGCTTGAGCATACTGTTGACAGACGGCCGTCGGTAATATCGCGGGTTATCTTAATCGTCGTCGTGGTACGCTGATCATCCGATCGTGATTTGACGACGATGTATCGAACTTACACGCGATCCGAGCTCCTCAGCCTGAGAACAGGAGGTGTCGCCCTTCGGCCTCTCTTCGCCGCAAGATCGATCACCTTGTGGTCTACGCACTCAGGTGGAGCAACGGACGTGGATGCAGGGCGGCCAGCGTCTCCAAAGAGCCATACCTGTCAAGACGACCTCCCGTCGTCGACAGCATCCCACACCTGAACCGAGTCGTCCCATCGGCTACACTTGTGCGACCGAGAATAGAACGCCACTGCTCTACTCCGCGCGGCGCCTCAGAGTGGGCTTACTGAATATTCGTTCTGTCAACAGGAAGATCGAGAACGTTCTGGATCTGTTCGACGAGCACGCAGCTGAGTACTTTGGTTCTCTCCGAGGCGTGGCATGAGGACCAGGACAGTGTCGCTATCAGCGGTTACGCGCGGTATGGGCCTGAACGTCATCGGCGGCACGGGCCATCCCACTAAGGATGGAGCTCGATAACAGTAAATTTATCAATCACGGAGGGCTGGCGGTGATCTCCAAACCGGGGACCAACATCGCAATGATCAACACCGGGTTCGTGCCGAGGACTTTTGAGCACCTCTGCTGTTGGGTCAGGAGTGGCAATGAACCGTTCATCATTGCAGCTATCTACAGGCCCGGCTCACAAAGTGTTACTGAAACGTTCTATACCGAACTGTCCGCCCTGCTGGAGTCGTTGGAGACCTTTAACAGCGCGATTTGGGTTGTCGGGGATATTAATATCCACCTGGAACGACCCTCCGACAACCACAGCCAGAAGTTTGAAGAGGTCATAGGGGCCCACAAACTGCGCCAGTTCGTCGGAGAACCGACTCACGATCAGGGCGGCTTACTCAACGTGGTAATAACAGCCAAAGATGGAGCTCCGACCGACGTCTCAGTGGTCGAGTCCGGGCTATCGGACCACAAACTCATCCTTTGGACGATACCTGTTGCTCGTCCTCGTCCGCCATATACAAAGCTATGTCGTAGGAGCTGGAAATATTTTAGTCTCGATAAGTTCATTGAGCGGATTCAACTGTCACCGCTCTGTCAACCAGTCGACCCAAGCAAAACCGCCACTGAGCTTGCGCTTTGCTATCAGTCAGTCGTGACCACGATACTAGACGATCTTGCGCCGGTGACCGAGGTTTCCGTTCGTCCTCGACTCCATCGACCATTTTATGACGCCGAGTGTCGGCAGGCCCATCGACGTGCCCGTCGTTTTGAGAGAGTGTATCGTGCCAGGAGAGGCACTAGTGGCGAGGAGGATGCACGGTCTTCGTGGAGACTAGAACTCAAGGCTAGTAGGCGCTTGGTGCGGGAGATGGGACGGCAGCACTGGCGTAAGATTCTGGATTCCCCTCACTCTGACATCAAGCAAACATGGAATCACCTTGACAGGATTCTCGGTAAAAGGGGCACCTCCCACAGGGCGCCTCCGAGCTTCTCCGCTGAGGAGTATCACCGGTTCATCGACGAGAAAGTCAACAGGGTTCGGAGCAGGACGGCCAAGAAAGAGTGGATTTGATAGAACATGCAAAATAATGGCTGAGAAAGTAGAAAGCAGGTGTGCCATACTTTACATTAGCACACTTATAGCAAGAGGCACAAGTGAAAATTGTTCATGAAGAGAGTTGGACCAAGAAAGGAAAAATTTTTAGTGCATGAGTTGTGTACATTTGGGACAGTCTGGACAAATAGGCAGTAACAGTTGAAACAATAAATGCAGTGGCATAGCATGGGGCCAGGCGCCGCGAAATTTTGGAGGGCAAACAATTATCGTGAAGGCACAAAAATTTTGGGGGCACAAAAATTTAAAAAATTTACGGTAAAAAACAAAATTAAAGTTTCAATATTATATTGTTAGCAAATAATACACATAAAAAGTACATATACCTGATTACCTTTTCTTACTCGTCAGAAGTTGAGGGTGCATATACCAGTTTTGCCCGGGAACTGCCAACCCATTTTTTCAAAGTATAAAATCTGATTCCTCATTTCCTATAATACCCACATTATCTCCTCAAGTCTTCAGGTCTAAGCTTAAATCATTCCTTTTTCTAAAATCATATCCTCCATAGCTGTAACAACCTAGCCTCACTGCCCTTTGGATGTTGACTATTGCCTGGCTGATAATATACCTTCCCCATAGCTATTTTAAGAGAGGCTGAGCGCCTAAGAATAAGCAGCTACTGTTGTGCTGTTTTCTGAGGCGCTACAGAAATCCACAAGATTTTACTTTACTTTACTTTACCCATGTTATGCCAATGAATAAAGGATTCAAATGTTAAAGTTATCTGGGAAAACTAGGTTATTGAGCATAGAGTTACTGCAGTGGTTTTCACACAGGCTGACTTATCCTCCTAAACCACTTTAAATCACATCATTATATAATTCCAGGTATAACTTGTGTATGTATATAACTTGTGTATGTATGTATACATATACACTGCACTGCATTTATTGTACTGCATATATAGAGACAGACAGAGAGAGACAGGCAGACAGACAGACAGCTTTTTCCAATTGTTATTGCAGGTCTGAGGACAGTACTTTTGGATGGTAAAGTAGCACAGAATTGGGTTATATATCCTTTGGAGATGAAGAGGTCCTTTATTGAAAGGTGAATATTTATTTTTGAAGATACATGGAAGGATTACATATACTGATAGTGACACTCAAATGGCACATGAAAAATTAATGTGCCATTTGATATAGAGATGATACTTCTTTTTTAACTTTCCTTGCTCAGAGAGTTGGTCACACTATGGACTTCAAACTATGGACTATCCCTTTCCATTGCTGCTTTCCGTTAGTTGCCCTCATGATTTGGTATATTGTAAATCCTGTCCAGGTTCGGATGTTGCTGAGCCAGGTTATCCTTGGCCTTTCTTGAGCTCTTCTTCCTGAAATTGTACCTTGTACGATCTCTTTCTCAAGACAGCTATTGGTCTGCCTATTTATTTTCTAATTGAGCCTATTTATTCTTTGTTACATCAACCAACCATCAATCAACCATCAAGTCAGTGGCATAAGAAGAAGAAAGTGGCATACCCTATATATTCGTGATAAAGTCGCGAAATTTAAGGCCTATTCACAGGTTATATATCCTGACCTCGACGTATACGCGAGGCACTAACTGTTGGGTAAAGTTTCCATACATAGGATGTCGAAAATAATTAATTTAGCTAACTCTTTGCGTAATTAATTATTTTCAACATACTCTACGGCATCTAAATAAAAGTTGACATCAGCGATTTGAAGATTGGTAATTTATAGGCATCACATAAATATTAATTAATTATTGGCGCTACATAAATATAAAAAATTCAAGATTACCGGTAATTAAGATTGTTATATTGTCAAGAATGAGCGAATAGCAGGTTTAAAATTTTCTTAATCGTCAGGAATCAATCTGGGAATGTCAAAATCGTTCAGTTTCTCGATAGTTCAAAGCTAAAACGCAGTTTTTCAATCAAAACAATGGCGCCGCTACCGCCACATGCCCACTTCACGTCCGCCATTGTTCCGACTCTCACTATCACCTCAAGAGGGTTCGCCGCGGTGACGTCACTTCGACTTATAGCCGGGTCAATGACTTTAGACACCTTCAAATCCCCAAAATATAGGGGTCGACTTATACTCAGATCGACTTTATCACGAGTATATACGGTAGAACACTTTCTAACACTTTCTTTTTATTGCAGGAAGAGGCTAGAGATTTTTCATGTTATTGTTGTTATTATTATTATTATTATTATTATTATTATTATTATTTTAAACTGCAATTTGTTGTGTACCATGATACTTAATGTCAGAAGCAAGGACTCATTACTGAGTTTCAGATCAGGTTAGGTTTTCATCCTCCAGCTGTGTCCAGTTATCGACTTCTCCATTACATCTCCCCAAAGTTCTCTGTCCTTTGCTATTTCTTCCAAAGTCATTCGGTGTCTTCCATCAGTTTTTCTATTGAGATTCAGCCCTGCCATGTGCAGGTCCTCTTCCAATCCGTCCACCCATCATCTTTTCGGTCTTCCTTTAGATCTTCTCCCCTCTGGTTTGTAGTTGAAAATTTTTTTTTGTTTCTTATTTCTTCCATTCTGAGTATGTGACTGGTCCATTTCATTCTTCTCTTTCAGATTATTTCCATGATGCTGTGTTGCATTGTTCTCTCTCTTTTCTCTCTCTTACTTCTTCATTTGTTATATGTTCTTTTGTCAATTTGCTGAGTGTATGTGGTGTGATTATTCAGAAGAAGAAAATGAAGTCCACGAAGAATTTACACCCTGCTAAGAAAGCCCCTGCCAAGGGGAAAAAAAGAAGACGTCTATGTATCCATTCCTTATTATTCTTCTAAGCCATTTATTTTCTGTTGCTATAATTTTTTCTCCAATTCTTTTTTTACGGTTCAAGATTCACATCCATATATTGGTATTGGTATTACGGTACACAAGTGTTGAGAATTCTTATTTTTGTCTTCATCCTAATGTCATGTCCTTTGAAACTTTAGGTATGTAGCCTGTTGAATGTAGATCCTGCTATTGCTATTCTTCTTTTAATCTCCAAGTCCGAACCTCACTCTGCTTCCAATTCACTTCACTATTTCAATTTCTTTTATGCTGTGTGTTACTATTGGCCATTCTCCAACTGTCTTTGTAATTGGCATTAATTTTGTGTTATTAGTGTTTATCTTGAATCCAAAATTTCCACTCTCTGTTATTAAGGCCAATGTCAATTCTACAGTCCTTGAGAGGCATTCTGCTAGTAGACATGTATCATCAGCATATTTTGCATCATCTATATTTCCTGAGTCTAGCTATACAAAAATAACGGTAGTAATATACAAATACAAATAAATGAGACAAGATATAATTTAAGACGAAAGAAATATGACGGGGTGGGCAACCTGCAACCAGCAGGAAGCATGCGACCTGTGGGACCTTTTATGCGGCCCTTCAAATTGTCAAATTCATGAAAAATAATTATTTTAATTAAATTAATTTCTCTTCTCACAACACCATTTTCATGTACCGGGTAATATTGATCTGCAGTTGGAATTAATAGACTTACAGAATGACAATATTCTGAAAGGGTATTTCAAAGAATTGAATTTAACAGACTTCTATGCATCACTGAAAATTATAAGTTTCCAAATATAAAACACTTTGCCAGGAAAATATTGTTTTTATTTACATCAGTTTTCAACTTGCATTTGTAAACAGACTTTTTCCTGCCTTAACATTGCTATATGTTGCTATATTAATCATCATCATCATTATTTCCTCTTTCCTTCAGTAGTTGAAGATAAGGTGACGTCATGAATCAGGCATTTCCAGGTACCGAATATACTCATGGATAAGTCGAGAAATTTATGCCTTAAAATTCACAAAAACACGCCAAGTCGACTTATCTGCGAGTCAGTGCAATTTTCCAAAGAATTTTTGTAAAGAAACACAATTCCTAATGCATTACAGTGTCAAGTCATGTTGTGCCTATTTAAAGACGCGTCAGTCAAAAGGGGTGGGCGTCTGGCTCCTCCTTTCTCAACTGAGCACCGTTAAGCAGTGATAGATTGGGCCAATCAGATTCCATTCAGAGTATAACAGACATTGTGGACAACAAATACCTCCAGCCAATGACTGTTGGCCTGTAAATAGCTTGGAGAGGACTGGTTGAGGGAGGGAGCGGCTGTTTGTTTGACCGCGTGGTCGACCTTGGCCTCTGTGTACCGCAAATACTTTTGACCTGTAAGCAGCTAGGGGGAGGGGAGGGGAACGGTTGTCTGTTTGACCATGTGGCCGACCTCTGTTTACCGCAAATAGGCCTATTTTTGACCTGTAGACACCTTGTACATGTTTGGGGAATGAGAGGGGCCGTCTGTTGACTCAATTTCTGTGCAGATTGGCTATTATTAGACAATTCAACAAATCTGTAAGCTCCTAAATTTCCTTGTCGACTTATACGCGGGTCATAGCAAATTACATAATTTTTTACCAAAAAAACAGGGTCCTGACATCAATTGGTTCATAAAAGAGACAAATTGATTGCGGAAATTGGTGCAGAATTGAATTTCCAACAAACTGGTATATAATAATAATATGGAATTATTACGTCAGATCGAAAGGACAAGTCAAGAAAAGGCCGTAAATAGCTTTTTCAGGTGGGTGATGCGAGACTTATGAACGGCACTGTATAAGAAATCACAATTAAAGTGCTTAAGGTATGCACCAGAGATCACAGTATCAAATCAGATCAAAGTATCTATACATTCATACTGATAATTTAATAGACATTCATGCAGTGCAGTTCAAAAATCTTTTAAATAATTTTGACCTTAAGCAGCATGTCACTGGTCCAACTCACCATCTTGGTCACACGCTGGATCTTCTCATCACAAGAGCTGATAGCGTAGTTGCTTCTTTTGTCTCAAATAATGATTCCTATCTCTCTGATCATCTTACTGTATCATGCTCTGTGAACTTTCAATTTAAGGCTCCCTCCTCTAGAAAGTCGATCAAATTTAGACCCTGGAGGTTGCTAGACATCGAGCAGTTTCAGTTGAAAATTCTTTCTTCACCATTATTTACTTCCACAACAGAATCCGTAACAGAATATGCAAATCTTTTTCAAAATGTTTTGTGCAGTATTTTGGATGATCTTATCCCCGAGAAAACTAAAATTGTTACTGATAGGCCTTCACAACCCTGGTTCAACAAAGATATTTCTGATGCACGTCAGTGTAGGAGTAGATTGGAACGAGCTTGGCGTCATTCTAAACTGCCATCAGACCTTAAACGGTTTAGGAAGCAATGTTGCTATGTTCGTAAACTAGTCAATAATGCCAAAGCCCAGTTTCTATCCAATCTGATAAAAGATAATCTGAATTCACCAAAATCTTTATGGAATTCCTTAAATAAACTTTTGCATCGAGACAAAAAAAGTACAATACCTCAGTCAAATTCACCTCAACAGTTAGCAGAAAAATTTTTACAATTTTTCTCAGATAAAATATCTAGCATCAGCTAGATATTTTATCTGAGAAAAATTATAGAAATTTTTCTACAATTTAATTCATCTAGTAAATTATTAATCATCTAGGCTCAAATTTCCAACACACCCCATAGAAGACAACTGCTCACTGCCAAAAACCCCTCCCCCAATATTCACAGCATTCCGCCCCACCAATCTGTCTGAAATACGCCAAATTATTTTCTCATTGCCGAATAAACAGTGCCTGCTGGATGTTATTCCAACTGATATCCTTAAGCAGTGTTTTGATGTGCTTGGGCCAGTAATTACCCTTTTGGTTAACCTATCTCTGTCATCAGGTACCTTTCCATCAACCTATGCTAGTGCTCTAGTTCACCCTCTACTGAAAAAGCCAACACTCGATCCAAATGATTTTTCTAGCTATAGACCTATTTCAAATTTTAATTTTATATCTAAACTCGTTGAACGCATTGTGCTCAGTCGAATAAATGTACATCTTTCATCCCATAATCTTTTATTGCCTAAACAATCTGCATATAGAAAATTTCATTCAACTGAAACTGCTCTCCTAGCTGTTCATGATTATATTTTGTCTGCTATGGATAACGGCAAGGTAACTGCACTTATTTTACTAGATTTGTCTGCGGCTTTTGACACCATAGATCATGCAATCCTTCTCCACAGACTCGAACATTGGTTTGGCTTATCGGGTACTGTATTAGAGTGGTTCGCATCCTATCTTCAACATCGCAGTCAATCTGTTTATTGTAACGGTGCACAGTCAAACTCAGCTAAATTAGATTTCGGTGTTCCCCAGGGATCTGTTTTAGGCCCTCTTCTTTTCACCTTATATACAATGCCCCTTGGATCGCTTCTTTCACAAGTCTCTGCTGACTATCATTTCTACGCTGACAATACGCAGTTATTCATTGCCTTCGACAATAAAACCTCCTCCATGTCACTAGAAAATCTGTCCCTTTGCCTGCAAAACGTCCAGTCTTGGATGTTTAATAATAAGCTTGCACTTAACCCTTCAAAAACTGAGTTTTTACTTCTTGGTACATCATTTAATCTAAGTAAATTTGAAGACATAAATTCATTTATATTTGACAACATTTCAGTTAATCTAAGTCAGTCTGTCCGCAACCTAGG
Source organism: Metaphire vulgaris (assembly GCA_018105865.1). Taxonomy (NCBI): domain Eukaryota; kingdom Metazoa; phylum Annelida; class Clitellata; order Crassiclitellata; family Megascolecidae; genus Metaphire; species Metaphire vulgaris. The sequence continues at coordinate 8,856,062 of CM030833.1, read as the reverse complement.
GGTAATATTTGATAAGAACATGTCGTTTAACGATCATATATATAAGGTCAGCAAAGCTGCTCATATGTAAATCAGAGATATTCGATGAATTCGTGATTTTGTGCCCAAATCCGCTCTGATTCCTCTTGCAAATGCCCATGTCATCAGTAGACTTGATTATTGCAATTCTCTTTACAATGGTATGACCAGATCTAACATGCAAAAGCTTCAAAGGATTCAGAATTCTATTGCCCGAGCCATTACAAAAACTCGTAAGCATGATCATATTAAACCTGTTCTTCAAAAGTTACACTGGCTGCCGGTAGAACAGAGAATTCTATTCAACACTGGTCTCCTGGTTTTTAAAACACTGCAGTCTGGCCAACCTCAATATTTAAAATCTATGTTGAATCACCCAAACCATCGTCATTCAACAAGATATGCTGATTCATTGTTGAATGTACCTAGAACCAACACTGAAATTGGTAAGAGAGCTTTTTCTATTTCTGGGTCTAAAATCTGGAACTCTCTCCCTCCAGCTGTCAGATCTTCCAATTCATTAAGCATCTTCCGATCCAAACTTAAGACACATCTCTTTCAATTGGCGTTTCCTCCATAGTCCATCTCACTCTCTCCCTCTGACTGATCTCTGGAATGACCTGGATCTTTTGCGGATTGATTTTGAAGTACCATCGATTGATACCTTGGGTATTAGAACTGGTGCTATAGAAATGCATAATTATTATTATTATTATTATTATTATTATTATTATAGGTGAAATCCATGGTCTCTAACATAAAAATACACAGCACCTAAAGAAGAAGAAGATTATGAAGATTATTCTTGAGTCTTTCTCGCATTTCTCCTTGCTGGTTATCATACTGCCTAAGTATTTGAACTGTTCCACTTGTTTAATTTTATTGCCATATAGTCTTATTCTGCATGTGGGTGTTGCCAGTACTTTGCTCTTGGTAATTACCATGTAGAAGGTCTTTTTCATATTAATCTTTAAACCTTTCCCTTTCCTTTCCCTTTTCCTTTCCCTTTCTATTGCTTATTTATTTAGAAGTTCCTGCAGTATTTCCTCTGAATCAGCTATTAAAGTGGCATTGTCTGCAAACCTAAGATTATTTATGTTTTTCCTCCAAGTTTGACACCTTCTAGATTTGATTGATTTTATGACTCCCTCTCCATATAAGATTGAAAAGTCTGGCAACGTTCTGCATCTTTGTCTTGTCCCTTTCCATATCTTAATCCATTTTCCTATGGTTCCGTTTATCTTGATCACAGCTTCCTGTTTTCAATATACGTCCTGCAGCTGTCTTAAGTCTTTCCCATCTATTCGTGAATTCTCCTGGACTGTAAATGGGGTTTCGTGCAACACTATAAAATGCTTTTTCATAATCAATCAAATATAAATACAAATCATTTTGCATCTCAATGCATCTTTCTCCAAGCATTCTCAGTACAAAAATTGCACTTCTACATCTACAGTCTTTTTAAAAACTAATTTGTTCTGCTAAAGCAATTCTAGTCCTGCTCCTTGCTCTTTTGAGCAGTATTCTTAGTATTCTTAGAACTATCTTCGTCATATGACTTCTAAGACTTGACTGGCACATTTCCAGTGGCAAGTACCCTGTTTAATCCATGATGTTAGCCATTTCTGTCAATTTCCTTGTTTCTATCTCCCTGGCTGTAAGCAGGCCTGCCAAGGGGGGCAGGGGCAAATGCCCAGTGGCACAGCAATCTGTAGGTGGCCCGGGCGGTAACGCAGTTGGGGTTAGGTTAAGGTTGAAGATGCAGGAGCGTTTGGGGTGCCCGTCAACAGGGCACAATACAGGCTTTAAGTTTTAACTGCTTCCTGAAATCACTGACAAGCAAAAAAATGGCATTACCACTTTAGGGGCCCCACAACTGTTCTGCCCAAGGACCTGGAATTTCTCTTGGCAGCCCTGGCTGTAAGTACCATCTCAATTACTATGTTGTCTGGGCCTGCTGACTTGTTTTTCTTCATCTTCTTCAGAGCCCCACAACTTCTTGTATTGGAGGTCCATCTACCTCTTTGGAAATGGGCTTGTTCCCTCTCTTTTCATCATATTGTTCTGTAATATTTTCATGCTGTCTAATATCTGCTTTTCCTCCATCACTATTTCTCTATTTTTTGTCTTGATGCATTGATTGCTACTAGGTTTGCTTCTCCCATGTAGTTTCCATATTTTATCATGTGTCTTTCCTGTGTTTCTTTGTTCTTCTATCTTCTATTGGTTGCAAGGGAATAGGAGATGGCAAGGGAGTGGGAAAGACTGTACCTTTTACTGTACAAAAGTACACACACTGGTCCTCACCACTCCCATGGAAAAAAGATGCACAATATATACCAATTAGGCATCCTTACCCTGTCCTTTTATCTAGACCATCCGTGCATGATGAAGAGTCGCTTCCTTTGACCTTTACGAGTTGCCAACAAAACATGGTGGATCTAGACTTGACTAGTTAATAAAAAGTCCTGGGTATGGGCAGCAGCACTACCAAGTACTGGACAGAGACTATGAATGATTGACACGACCAAGGTTCTGTCATCTAGTGGCATGGGTGTAACATCTTTTACGGCCTTAGAACCGTGAAATGGAAGTAAACCCAAACAGAAAATCCGGGCCAAGGCAACAGCAAACCACTGTTGTATGTGCCAAGTGTACCATGGATGACATTTGACAAAAGAAAGCTAACAGCATAAAGGAAGACCCGAGGAAAACTTGGAGACTTTCACCCGATAGGGGATGTCACAGGCAGCAGGTGAAACCCAAATGTCAACTAGTGACTGTCTGCAATGCAAGTGAAAGTGAGTGGAAACAAAGTTTGAGAATTGGAACATGCAATGCCAGAACACTTTTCCAGACAGGGAAACTAGCAAATGTGATGAAAGAAATGCAAAGGCTACAAGTAAATATCTTGGGAGTGGCAGAAACATGGTGGACAAGAATGAGGAAGATGATCTCAGATGCCATGAGCTTATTTACTTATAGACTCGGAGGATGATGCAAAAATTTTACAAGAAGATCTAAGGAAATTGTTTCAGTGGTCTGTGGACTGGCAGATGCTTTTCAATATTGATAAATGTTCTGTAATGCATGTTGGGAAGTCTAATAATGGTAATGAATATTCTTTAGGGGGGAAGGTTCTAACCACAACAGAAAAAGAAAGAGACTTGGGGATAATCACCCATAGTAGTATGAATCCATCTCACCAATGCATGGAGGCAGCAAAAAAGGGAAACCAAATGTTGGGAATGGTGAAAAGGACAATTGTGAGTCGTGACAAAGAGATAATCATTAAACTTTATAAGTCATTAGTAAGGCCTCATCTGGAATACTGTGTTCAGGCTTGGAATCCATTCTTGAAAAAGATATAGAACTTTTAGAAAAGTGCAAAGACGAGCAACGAAGATGGTCAATGGGTGCCATAATTTAAGCTACTAAAAAAAGACTTCAATATTGTGGACTGACAACATTAGAAAGGAGAAGAGAAAGAGGGGATTTGATAGAAACATACAAAATAATGACTGGGAAAGTAGATGTGCCATATGATCGATTCTTTACATTGGCACACTATAGCAGCACAAGAGGCCACAAGTGCAAAATGTTTAAGCAGAGGGTTGGTCCAAGAAAGAAAAACTTTTTTAGTGCAAGGGTTGTGGACAAATGGAACAGTTTGGATGAGGTGGGAGTGACAGTTGAAACAGTGAACGGATTCAAAGGCTATCTAGATAAACTAGGTTATTGAATGCGAATGGTTACATCAGTGGTTTTCACACAGGCTTACTTAGCCTCCTAAACCACTTAAAATCACATTATTATTATTATTACTCAGGTGGGTGAAAACATGAAGCAGGCGTGGCAATCATTATAGATGAAAAAGTAGTGAAATCCATAATAGGATACAGGACAACATTAGAAAGGGCAATAATACTAAAATTGCATGCAAAACTGTTGAATATAAACATTATCCAAGTGTATGCCCCGACAACAGATCACTATGAAGACCAAACAGAGTAGTTTACAAAGACCTAGATAAAGCCATCTTTTTCAGGTGCTCTGTCTAAAGACAGGTTCCATACTCAAGCATCACCACTCCTCTCTATCTTGAGCTTTTATCTTCAGTGTTGAATATTTGTTTCTTGCCATAGTGTCGAACATCCACTCCACCATCGATGCCCTTGGTTGCCCTTTCTGAGGTTTCCCTTTCATCTTTCCTTCAAGTACTATCTTAGTAGATGTGAATCTTCTCTCAGAACATGCCCTATCCACTTCTTTTGTCTAGTATGAATAGCGTTGATCAGGCTTTTCAGCTTGGTAGTGGACCATTTCCCCTAGTATCTTTGTTCCATTGTTGCGATTTCTTGATGAATACGTTCGTCATGTTCATCACTAACCATACCAAAGTTGTCAAGAAAGAACTCCAGATGGGAATGAAGGAAGTGGACCTTTTGAGACATATTGCAGCCAAGTTTCTGATAGATCAGCAGGTCTTCTACTAGTTCCTTGTAGTTTTTCTGTCCTAACATTACTGAGAAAGTTTATAGGCACAATGTGAAAAGCATTCCATGCTTGTTTCGCATCACCCTCCAGCAAATTATTGAACTGGTCATTTTTGAAGAGCTCTCGAATCTGAGGACCCACAAAACTCCCTCATTAATTTTCGCTCATTAGCAGACTTTTTCATACAGGTATTGGAAAACTGGCAAAGTTTGGCCCATGGCATTCACAAAGTTCTTCATCAAACCTAGTTTGATGTGAATGGGTGGTAGCAGGATTTTGTCAGCCTTGATCAAAGCTGGGTGCTGGATATTCTGGATATGCTGGATTTCACTTTGAAATCAGCATCATTTGAACCTCAAAGGCGAACACTTCTCTAACTTCTCTAATTTCTCTCTAACTGCTACATTTTGTCTGCAAGTCCATTCCTTCATCAAGTAGTGCAATTCCCTTGTTCAGCTATCCCACTCACTTAAGAAACACATGTATTTTGTGTATCCCTGCTACAGTCCCATTAAAAGACAGGTTCCATTTTAAAGTTGCAAAATTCTGGATATGGCTGCTACATCAATGATCTGTGTCTCGCCTGTTTATTGTATGCAGATGATATCTTATTGGTGTCACACTATATTCGGCAAGCAGCACATGCTTGATATTTACACCAATGACTTTGTGGATTTGGATTTGAAATTTAATGTGAAGAGTCTATGGTCATAAGGATTGGGACACATTGTAATATCGCATGTGCTGCATTGGTCCTGGATGGTGTTGCCTTGCCATTTGTGGAGGAAATTAGGTATCTTGGAGTGACACTGAAAAAGGGCAGGCACTTCGGGTTATCTATTTCGGAAGTTAAATTAAAATTTTTTCAAACGTATTAATATGCTTTAACCTGGTAAAGAGCTACTGTCTACCTATTGTATTGTATGGCATGGAAGCCACATGTCCAAACAAAAGTACTCTTAATGCTCTTGACAGATTGATTCAAGTAGTTGTGTGTAAAATTTTTAAAACAAGTGAGGCAGATAATGTTGATTATATCAGAGTTTTAATGGGTTTGGAAAGTATACATGTTGCTGTAAAAAAGCAACAAGCATCCTTTGTCAACAAATATGCGAAGAAGCCGCTGTATTTTGCTGAGTGCATTTGAAATGCTAGGGGGGATGCGCCCTCAGTGAAACGTTCCCCCTATTTCTTGGTCGATTAAAAATCCACTCTTCGTTGTTCCCAGAATGGCCGATGGACAAATTCTATACTCTGGTCCGCAGGTTAAGACTTCGCTGGTCGGCGAAGATTATTGATTGAGATTATCAAAGTTAGTTAGTTAGTTAGTTAACAAGTCAATTTCTATAGTGCAAAAAAAAATGGGAGAAGGCCAAAGTCAGGAGTGCTTTACAGTTCGTATGACGTCTGATAAAGGTGAGCTTTGAGTTTCTTTGCGAATAATTCCGGGTTCGACTCTCTTGTTATGTCACTAGGTAACGCATTCCAAAGAATAGTATTTCCTTGCGTGAACGATCATTCTCCAAATTTCACCGTCCGTGAAGGAGGAGGAACGACCAACTTGACATCTCACCCGGATCTGAGCTGAAGACGCCTTTTAGTAGACGACGGAAGTCGGTGAACCAGGGCTACCAAGTAGTCCGGAAAATATGGATCGTGCAAGGCCCGGAACGTTAACATGGATCTCTTGAAGGCAATACGCTCTGGAATGTGCAACCAATGTAAAATATCTTTCAGGAAAGGGGAGGTGTGTTCTCCCATTCTTACTCCAAAAATAACTCGGGCGGAGGCATTGAGTATCATCTGAAGTCGACAATATTGGTAGCTAGGCAGGCCCCAGAGAATACTGTTACAATAGTCTACTCTGGTAACAACCGAAGCACGAACCAGAAGAGTCGCCGTCGAGGTTGGTAGGTTGCGGCGAATCTCTCTGATCCTTCGGAGTTGGTAATAGCAGGACCGGATAGCATTGCTGATGTGACCGTCAAACGCAAGGGATGAGTCAATGTTAACTCCCAGTAGGCGCACATCAGTTGAAGGAGGGATGTACTCCCCATCAATCAGAAACGGTTCGCAATTAATCAAATGCCTTTTCCTGGCCAAAGGCCTTTCTATATTACTCCTGTCGGTCACTCGTACTAAACTTAGAGAAATTGCGGTGATTATAAGCAACGATAAACAGAAGACATATTTTATTATAAAATGTAGTTCAAACATGTACTAGTAGTGTCCGTATACTATAATATTTTCATTAAGCGGCTACAAAGAAAGAAGCGAGATGATTATTAATGGTAATTAATGGTAATAAACGGAAAGTATGCTTCATTATAAAAATGTCTTAAACATATACCTGAATCATTCATGTAATAACCTTCTTCAGCAAGCGACTGCAACTGCTTACCTCGAACGTCTATCAAATTACTCGCAACGATAACTCGAGTGTCTTATCGAACAGCTTAAACTAATTTTTCTACTCTACCCCTACAGGATTAGTTCTCCTAACGCCTTCAACGTCTTTGTATCGACTGCCTCTTTTCTTTATCCCCCTCTACCTTGTTCCCTCAATCCAGCCATTACCCCTTACCTCATTTCTGAGGCTCCCGTCGTTGTCTTTCCCGGTTTCAAACTTTATGGCCGTATGACTATAAAGGTTTCAGCGGCGTTCTTGTTTTCCCCTCTGAAGCTGTGTTGAACCCATGGAGCCGTTGGAAGATCATTTCACAGCCTCCCTCCCTGCCAAAAAAAGGTCACGTCCCCGTGACGACTGGTTCCGGGTCGACTCTTGTGGGGGGTTTCCATCCGAGAGTTCTAGTCTTGTAAATAGCGACCTAAATAACGAGTGTCCTGAACTAAAAAAAAATTATCCGAATCTACGAGTGTCTAATAAACGAGTGTTATATATACGCACGGAGCCAGACGAGGTTTTAGACTATGGTTTCTCAGAACCCAGCGGGGGGATCCGCTGCTAGAAGTTCCTGTAATTCCTGAACTGGATCGCCGTGTGTGTGACCCACGGGGTAATGCGAGGGATGCGGATCTTGGTCCTCAGCCTTTTCCGAATCGTACGGGGGACTCTCCATCGCGGCATCCATCAGGTCCTGTGTAGCCTTTCCCATCGGTGGTGATCGGGTGCCAGTGTCGCCAACGCCGGTTTCGGTTGAGTTGGTATCGACGGGAGTCATGTTCTCCTCTAGTGGGGCGGAAAGTGTTTCAGACGGTCTTGGAAGTAAGTTGGCAAGGAGTTTCGCGATGTGTTCCTTGATCGCCTGTGCGATGATCCACACCATAGGTTCCGGTAATATCGGGGATTGTGGAAAGTGCTCCTCCATCATGGTTCCCACCGAGCGGTCGAGGGATGCCATGCAAAGTGATGTTATCAATGCAGATAGGCGGGTTAGGAACACCTCATCCACCTTAACGGTGAACGGTATCGCAGGGATAGCGCCATCATATGGGTGAGACAACGTGTATAGGTCGCGTAACACATGCAGTTGGGGTTTCCAAGGAATAGGAAGATCAGATGTATCTTCGGCCGCTTCGCGCGTGGGTCGGAACCAACCTTTGACCACGAGGGCCAAAGCTCTGACATACATCTGTGGTATCCATGGGTGTGTCCATGAACCGAACAACATCATGGATTTGACGTCTTCCCATGCCGACCAGTTGCGAAAGAGGTTCGCCAAATCCTGCACCTGTCGTTCGATGGAGGGTGTGCTGGACAGAGGAGGCATCTGTCGTGGAAGCCAATCCTGACCAGTGATCGTCGATGGTAACCTGACTCCCCAGTAGGAAACTGTTTTAGCTGCTCGGGTGACCAACTGGACGTGGCAGTCTACCCACCTCCAGGTGACAGAGTTGTCGGTTCTCCTTTCCTGGATGTGCGGCATCGAAGTGTTCCTGATATGCAGCTCCTGACGGGAAGCGTTCGGGGCACCTCAGACATCCAAAGCGAAATTGGTCCAGATGATTCTGCATTGTCACAAACGTGCCTGTAAATAGGACATTTTACGGTACATATAAACGGTTAGTGCCTCGTGTGGACTCGCCTTCCGAGCAAGGCGCATCTCTGCCAGTCTTGATGAGTATAAGATGGTCCCTTGCCAGTGTTCCGGAGTGGTGAAGACCAGTGTCTATGCTCCTGTGTAATGAAAGGTACTACCTCTCCCACTCCCCCTTCTGCTGACTGCCCCCGAGAATTCGTCCTAGTCCACCTCTACCGTTTGAATGAATCTGGAATCTTCACAGTGTTTCCCGACAGAAGACTACCGCTGAGATTACTGTATTTCCTCCGGCTCAACAACCACCATGAAGACATATAAGTACCGCGGGTCTCCCGAGTTCGCTCCGTATGCGCGTTTTTACTCATTATTTTTTGTATGTGATACTATTGATCGTTAAAATGATAACATGAACCTATCTTATGTAACTATGGCCGCATTGTGTGTACCTCCTTTCCGTTTCCTTCTTCACGCGAATCTAGTCGGCCTTTTTATCTGACGTTGAGAACGTCCCCCTTCCAGGTCTCCCTGTCATCCCTCCTCAGTATTTCCCATCCGAATATCCCCCACGTCGCTTTCATCCCATATCCGACACCTTTTTAGTTTGTCGGCGTGAGCAACTGTTTCTGATCCTTTCCCCGTGGCCAATCGAACCCGGAAATTGACGGGGCCTGTCTTTGCCACGATCACGTATGGTCCAGCATACAGGGTCTCCCACTTGAAGTAGCGTGATTGCCGGCGGCGAGGGAGGTACATCCACACGCGATCTCCGACAGCGAACTTCGGATCACGAACCGAACGAAAATATTTGTGTTTCCGCTGCTTCGCCGCAAAACACCCGCACGGTCGAGTATGCCTGTTCGAGCTGGTTGCAGCGGCGTGCTTGTTTTCCCTTCTGGAGCTGTGTTGAACCCATGGAGCCGTTGGAAGATCGTTTCACATTGCTAGAATTTGTCTGAGGGCAGAGGCTGGCTGGATGGGCAGTGCAGTGCTAATGGCTGTACTGTGTAAAGTTTGTGCTTAGTTTATTAGTTTATTATTAGTTTGATTTTATTTGGTTTTTGTTCAGTTGATTTGTGTTATTCCTTGTTTGTGTACTATTTTTGATGCTGTGCTTATCACGAATAAAGATTATTATTAAAAGGCTTACTACCTTCAAATCACCATAGAGGTGCCAACTGTACTTGTTTTGTATACTTCATGGAATTCAGTAGCTGCTTCAAGTTATTGTATGTATCTCTCATGTGGATAACATGCACTACTAAAATAGATGGAAGATGATTTCCATTGTCTTGAAGCTCAGTTTAAAATAGTCTAAAAAATTTGCATTCTTATGAATCATAAGTGATTTCGAAAACATTCATGAGGGCCCTCAATATTGGAACAGAATACCAGATTACCTTCTTTTCTGAAGAAAGGCTCCAACTGCTGGTGGTGCTTTGGAGATCCCACAAAGTCTAAAATATTTCAAATGCTCAACTTTTCTGACTGGCCATTATATTGTATGCTACTGACATAAGCTTACTTCAACAGCCTCCTGGCATCAGTACTGCATTGCATCAGAAAATGATGCTGGATGGTGTGTTTATGAAGGTATTATTCAATGTGATGCAATAGTACATCATTTAATCATCATTCACGCTAGGGCGCTGTACTAGTCACCTGCAGGTAATGTGCCTGCCATTAGTTTTCGGACTTTTCGTGGATTTAGCGAATCTGATTTACTGCAGACACGAATTGAGTGAGGGTTTTGCAGTAGCGGTACTGTCTGAGCCAAATGGGGCGATGTATTTGCATGAATTTTGAACTTTTTCACGTGTAAAGCTAGCTGGATTACCTCTTAGTGCCGCTATTGTGGAGAGGCTTGTGGTCACCAGGCGGACAAGGTATCATCATGCTTCGACTATTTCACCTCAGGATTATGCATCTCTTATATTCGCATGCAGATTTGATCGAGATTGGCAGTGTTACACATGTGTGGCGCACAGCATCCATGAGACATCGCCCGGATCACATTTTCATCCAACTGCACCACTGGAGGGTGACTGGGAGAAGTTGAAGGGCTGGCCGGCGACTGCAGAGGCCAATCACGGTGATTCGTACACATGTGCATCGACATTCCGACAAGGAGACACACGTGCTGTCCAACCTTGAAAGTCCAATAGTTAATCCGTCATTATTGTATCCTAGAATCCAGCGCCACCATAATTATCAAACACGAGAACGTGGCTTTGGACTTCAGAACATCCGTTCTGTAGATAGCAAGGTGGACAACGTAGTTGATCTTATGGAGGATTTTCGTCTTGACCTACTTATCTTATCAGAGACCTGGCACGAAGACTCAGACTCCGTCTCTGTCAAGAGGCTACGAGGTCTGGGTCTGAACGTTATTGAAGCAGCCGGACTCATTGCTACAGACACTCGACAGACTGATCTGATGCGAACTGGACTAACCATGGTGGATTAGCTGTGATTTCAAAACATGGAATTAATATCACAAAACTGAAGACTACACTCAAGCCAACAACGTTTGAGTACTTGTGCTGCCGGGTCGGTAGCACAAAGGTCACTGTATGGTCATGGCCGCAATCTACAGACCAGGGTCTCAACGTGTCTGTGAGCGATTTTACGATGAACTTACGCTACTTCTGGATGGTTATGGTTATGGTAATTGACAACGAAAATCAGGCGGTGAATCCTTGAGAGCGGTCTAATGTGATACAGTAATCCATCATTGAACTTGATGGGAACCGACTGAAGATGGAATTCCCGCGTGAACAGGAACAGTCTTTGCCCTGGAATTTCTGGTGACCTATAATTGCGCATTTTATGTTGCCGGGGATCTTAATATACACCTGAAGAAGCCTGTGGACAGTGCATGTCAAAGATTAAACCAGATCTTGGGGGAATTCAGCCTGCAGCAATATGTTGACGAACCAGCTCACGAACTGGGTGGACCGTTGGATGCTGTGGTTGGACCGTGTGACCTGGTGCCGCTCAAGACTGTAGTAGAGGAAACGTGCTTATCTGATCATAAGCTCATAAGTTGGTCAGCACGCGCTGTGCAGCCTCCCCCAGAGTTCAAAGTGGTCAAACGAAGGAACTGGAAGAAATTTGAGCAGAACCTCTTCATATCGCGTCTTAAAGAATCTGAGCTCTGTTTATCAACCAGACATGAGAAGACGGCATCGGAGCTGGCGGAACTTTATCACTCTGTTATAGTGCAAATACTTTATGAATTAGCCCCAGTGAACAAGATGAGGGTTCGTGTCCACCCGTATTGCCCGTTTTACGATGAGGGGTGCAGACAGGCGCACAGAACAGTGCAGCGTGCAGAGCGGGCTTATAGGAGATCCAAAGGTACTGCTATGGAAGACGAAGCACGGAAATCTCTGACTTCTGCCTTTAAATCAAGAAGGTGCCTGGTGAAGCAAAAAGGCCAGAGATACTGGAAGGGTTGCTGAAGTCAGCACACAATGATATGAGAGGAACTTGGAAGGTTCTCAATTCACTCCTTGGCAAAAGTAGAGAGGGTTCAGCTCCACACCCCAATTTCAGCGCTGAGGATTATCACTGCTATATTGACGACAGGATCAGAGGAATATGAGAAAAGACTGCGAGTGCTGGGTCGGCATCTTTCTATAACTATAAAGGTCCACATCTCACTGCTTTCTCCAACCCAATGCTGGAAGAAGTACTCGTCTCCGTGCGCTCGTCACTGAATAAGCAGTGTGCCTCTGACCTGCTGCCTATGTGGCTCCTGAAGGAGTCCATTGATGTACTGGCACCATTCCTGACAATGCCTATGGCTGTCTCTCTAGAATCAGGAGAATTTCCAGCAACTTGGAAGCATGCGATCATTACTCCGCACCTGAAACGGTCGGGACTTGACCAGTCTGGTGTCTCCAATTACAGACCCGTCTCCAACCTGCCTGTTCTAGCCAAGCTACTAGAGAGGATTGTCAACAAGCGGCTGGTCAGTTTTATGAGTGCGAATTGACTGATGCCGCAAGAACAATCAGCCTAAACAACCATTCTGAAAATATTCAGTGACCTGGTGGATGCGACTGCAAATGGGCGAGTTGCACTTCTCTGTCTGCTCGATCTCTCAGCTGCATTTGACACAGTCGATCATCAGATTCTCATCCATCGGCTCGAAACATCATATGGACTGGCAGGCCAGTCACTTCAGTGGATGAGGAGCTACCTCACCGGAAAAACAAACTTTATGGTAGGTCCAACATGGAGCCCCACAAGGATCGGTCCTGGGACCCTTACTTTCATCTTATATGTTGAGGACATTAGCTCAGTCATTGAGGCTTTTGACTTGTCATTGCACACCTATGCTGACGATGGGCAGATTTATTCCTCATGCATGCCGCCAGACACAGAGCGACTTCGGATGTCCTTCATGAATTGCATATCTGCAATCATCAGGTGGACAGAAGAAAATCGTCTGGCCTTGAACCCAGACAAAACAGAATTCCTCTGGATCAGCATTCCGGGAAGAAGGAAGCTGTTGAGTCGAGTCCCTTTCACCGGATGCTACTATTGTTCCTGCGGCAAATTTGTGTCTCTTAGGTGTGCTTTTGGACGAAACGCTGTCATTTGATGCACACATTAACAACATTATCCAATGCTGTCATTACCAGATATGGAGGGTCAAGCTGGTTCGGTGCTACCTAATGGTGAATACGGCCACTCAGCTTATACTGGCCCTCGTCTTGTCAAGAATGGATTGCTGTAACAGTGTCCTGCTGGTCATACCAGAAAACAAGCTAAATCACGTTCAGTCGGTGCTGAATTTGGCTGCATGAGTGGTCTTCAGTTGTCACAGGAATGACCACGTCATGCCACTGCTGAGGGATTGCCTCCACTGGCCACGCATTCAACAGCATATTGTTTACAAGCTTTGTTGGCTCACTTTCCGAACCCTTCGTGACCCAAGCTGCCCAGAATATCTGAGTGCGCAGGTGTAGCAAATGACGTTGAACGAATCGAGAATGAAGCTTCGGTGAAGTCATCGAGTCCTACTGCTTGTCCCTCCTCCGTCAAGACCTCTAAGTTTGGAGAAAGGTCATTCTTCAAAGGAATCCGATACTGTGGAACTCGTTACCTGACATTGTGTCGGAAGCTGTCTCGACGGAATCCTTTCTTGGGAACTTAAAAACACGCCTATTTAATATAGGATTTATATGATATCTGTCAAAGCACTTTTGTCTTAGGCCTTAGCCTTGTTTACTGTGCTAGAAAAATTGTATAGAAATAAATAAATACATTTAAGGCTTATTTAGCACCTTGTTACAGTCCTACTGGATACATTTTCATGGTGAAACATAAGAAATGAGCTATTTGAAATATCATCAAAACGAGAGCCAATAAAAAATTTGCATGTTCATATTTGTGTTCAGGACACCAAAATACTACAGATTATGTTCCTTTTAGGTCAGTAACATTTTCACTGTTGACCAGTATTATCCCAACGTTGTACAATATGTGCTGCACATTCATTTCCAAAAAAAATCATCTAAATCAGGGGTACTCAAACCGCGGCCCGTGGCCCACAATCCAGACCGCGAGGACATTTCTCGTGGACCACCACAGCCTTCTGTGTCTGAGAAATTCTGAACCTGTAATATTGGCCTAATTACTTACTGTTGTCACTGCAATCAAACAGCTCTGTACACAATACTTTATGATGGGCTAAACTGAGCTATGGTCACCAATTTTCTACGATGCAATTCAGCATTACAGCATTGTCTTTTGCGTTCATTCCTTCAAAATATGTCGGCAGAATTTGGAGATTTGCCACTTCACAATGACATAAGATGGTTGAGCAAAGGGAGAGTTTTTGTAAGATTCTGAAACATGATAGAAAATATTTAAGAGTTTCTTCAATCGCTAACAATAACAATGAAAACTACTGAATTTTTTAAATTTTATTCAGGATAATGAAAAAACTGCAGAGTTAGCATTTCTTGCTGACATGGGACATCTGAATACATTGAATTTGCAACTTCAAGGCTCAGAGAAAATAGCGGTGGGCCTACAAGAGAAATCCTTCTCATTAGCAACAAAAATTTATATTTTCATAAATGACTTGGAAGTCGGCAAGATGCCTCATTTTGATAAATCTAAAACTGTCCTTCCACCAATTGGCCAACGTGTTTCTGATATGTCAATTTTTATTAGTAGGTTTTCAACCTGTGAAGTTTGAGGAGCGTTTCATTGATTTCAGAAGGCTGGAGCCTGCGTTTTATTTCTCTCCACTCCTTTCACTGTTAGTTAGTTAGTTAGTTAAACAGACAATTTATACAGTGCAGTAATCAAAGCAGGTAACTAAAGTCAAGAGCGCTTTACATTTTCACACACGAACGAGATGTTAAATAAGTGTGTTTTTAGTTTCTTAGCGAATAGTTCGATGCTTAACTCGTTTGTCACAGTGTTAGGTAATGAGTTCCAAAGTGCAGGATTGCCCCGCGTGACGGACCTCTCACCAAATTTCACTGTCCTGGAGGGAGGAGGGACGACGAGTTTGACACAATGCCCAGAACGAAGCTGAAGACGCCGTTCCGTGAGCGGGAGCCTGTGTATCAGCTGAGTCAAGTAGTCTGGAAAGTCAGGATCATGTAAGGCGCAGAACGTATACCAGCATCTCTTGTACGCTATTCGTTCTGAGACTTTCAACCAATGGAGATTATCCTTGAGTAAGGGAGTAACATGTGCTCCCCATTTGGCTTTGAAAATCAGACGGGCCGACGCATTTATAACCATCTGAAGTCTGTCAAGCTGATATGCGGGGAGGCTGTGAAAGATGCTATTACAATAATCGATCCTCCCAATAATAAGAGCCCGAACCAGCAACGTTGTCGCCGAGGTGGAAAGGTATCGCCGGATGTCCCTGATCCGCCGGAGATGGTAATAACAAGTTCTAAAGATGTTACTGATATGTCCATTTAGCGATAGCGTCTCGTCGAACTGTACCCCCAGCAGCCATACTTCTGTTGACGGGACTATCTTTAGGCCGTCAATTAGTAGCGGTGCGTGGCTGAACAAGTGAGCCTTCCGAGGGGTCGTTAGCCACAGTAACTCTGTTTTGCTAGGATTCAGTCCCAGACGATTTGCCGCGGTCCATTCTTTGATCTTCAGTACGCAGTTATTAATCCGTAGTTGGAGTTGCTCGACGTCTGTCAGCTGACAGTATGAGTACATCTGTACATCATCTGCATAGGCATGGACTTCAAGTCCGCATGACTTGACTATTTGACTAATGTCAGCGACATATAGTACGAACAACAGAGGTCCGAGTACAGACCCCTGAGGCACTCCGAAATGAACTTGTCGAGGAGCAGAGAGTTGACCACTCCACGATACTGACCGAGACCTGTCGGCGAGATAGTCCTGAATCCAGGACAGGACGTCTCCATGGATTCCATAGGATCGATTCAATCGACGGATCATGATCTCGTGATCCACCGTATCGAATGCCGCTGATAAGTCCAGTAAACAGAGGAGGGCTATTTTGTCGTTTGCGATAGCATCGACAATATCGTTGAAAATTCATAGTACAGCAGTTTCAGTGGAGTGACGACGTCTATACGCCGACTGTTCTCTCGGCATCAGGCCATTCATCGTTAGATGTTTGACCATCTGCCCATTAACAATTTTCTCTAGAACTTTCGTTAAGAAAGGTAGATTTGAGACAGGACGATAATTTGATACGTCAGAAGGAGGGGAGTCCGATCTCTTGAGGCGTGGATGGACGATCGCGAACTTCCACGACAGTGGCACTTCACCTGTCCTCAGGGAGGTCGAGAAAAGAATCGCAAGATAAGGTGCAAGCAATTCGATTACGTCCTTTAGGAGCCAGACAGGTAGTGGGTCAAGACTACATTGCTTGCTGGGTGATGACCGGACAAACGAAATGACGTCATCCATGGTTGGAGCTTTGAATTCCTTCATTTCAGTCCCAGAGTATATGACATACTCTGCAGGTTCAGATCCTGATGTTCTTTGTCTGATGCCATCAATTTTATCTTCAATGTACTGATGGAAGTCTTCAGCGGAGAAACTCTCTGGTGCACTGGGACTGTTGTCGACATTTCCAAGTAGCTTGTCGACATTCTTCCATGTTCGGCAAGTGTCCTTTGAGGCCGACTCAAACAAGGATCTCCAGTGCTGCCGCCCTTTCTTTCTTAAGATCTCTTTTAAGATTTCTTTCTGTTGATCCTGATGGCGATTGATGGCGATTGGACAGATATTGGGAATTCAGTTTTTGCAAATGTTAAACATGCATTATTGCAGACTGAAGCAGCTGATTTGCAAGCATCTGATGTTTTGAAACATAAACTCAGTAAAGTTGGTATAACTAACTTCTGGGTCAACTTTGTTCCAGATTCTCAGTATCCAATAACCAAGAAGTTAGCAATTTCTGTCCTGACAATTATTTGGATCCATATATATACGCGTGAATCAGCATTTGTTGTTATGAATATTTTTAAATCGCAACATCGAGTGTTTTAACAGACCAGCACCTGCAACATGCAGTGCGTATTGCTCTGACTGGTTATTCGCTTGATTATGTTTCTATTATGCAGTCGAGGAAACAATTTCATGCCTAGTCACTGAGTGGGACTGCAAACGGTGCTTTGAGTTCTGCTTTACTTGAAATTTTCCGATTCAGCTAATATTTATTCTACACAATGTTTAACTTAGTCTTGTTACATGTTGCCTTGGAGCACTTATTGCTATAATTGCTTTATAATAATTATAATTGCTTATTGCTAAGACAGTTGTCTATTAAGAGGGTCCGTAGTAACTCGTAGTTGCCTAGTGTGCCGTAGTTGTCACAGGAATAATTGGACTTCCCTTTGTAACTAGTGGACCCACACGAATGACAGAAGACTAGACGTGGACCACCTTGAGAAAAGTTTGAGTACCCCTGATCTAAATCATAATTTCATCTGACATAATTGACATCACTATTGGCAGTGATGGGCAACTAGTTAACTGATTAGTTACTAACTAAAAGTTTAACTTAATTTTGTAGTTGTCTTCATAGTTTAATTAAATATAAAGTTTAGTTAGAATGCTAGTT
Source organism: Metaphire vulgaris (assembly GCA_018105865.1). NCBI lineage: Eukaryota > Metazoa > Annelida > Clitellata > Crassiclitellata > Megascolecidae > Metaphire > Metaphire vulgaris. Next base: position 8,838,452 of record CM030833.1, on the reverse strand, counting down.
TAACTGAAAAATTTTAGTTGGTGTCCCGAATTCTCAATAACAGTCCCTTTTCAATCTATTCTTTTTTGGGTCATTTTTTGCAAACAAACTTGTGTTCCTGCAGTCTAGACTAAGACTTAAATATTAAATAGACAATAATTATGACTTCAATGGTTCATTGACTGATATGTTCATGTTGCAAGCATCGTCTATGTTTTCATGAACACTTACCTGATACCTAGGAAATAGTTGTAAAATTAGTTGCAAAAAGTTTAACTATATTTTTTAGTTTAGTTAACTATTATAGAAAGTTAGTTTGCAACTAAAAGTTTAACTACTTATTTCTAGTTTAAATTTAGTTATAATTTAACTAATGTTTTTTAGTTAGTTGCCCATCACTGACTATTGGGCTTACATCATCACCACCACCACTTTACTTTGTAAAGCATTTTATGATGTATTTGTTTTTGATTTTTACTGCAACTTTATGAAGTATAGACATTTTATCTGAAGAGATTTTTTTATTGAGATATTTTCTCTGGGATCTTCTATTGAGAAAATTTTGATAAGTACAGCGTGTTTAAAGTTTTGTCCTAGCTATCATCCAAAGAACACACTTACTTTGTTTCTTATTGCTTTGTCGTTAGCTTTTGGTATGCTTGTTAATGTATATGTGAAATTTTCAATTATTTATGCCAAGTGATAACCATTTGATCCTTAGTTTTTCAAAGAAAAATAAAATTTATTATTCTATTTAGATTGATGCTCTACAGTAAATGGTCTATGACTCCATCAAAGGGTCCAAGCATGTGTTGGGCAATTCTGAAAATAACTGACCATCCAAAGGATACATTTATTGATACAGCAGTGAGTAAACATATGAAATTATTGTTCAATTGTTGTATTTGGAACCAGATTGCTGTATTTGGGACAAGATTGACTACATAGCCATAAGCAACTGGTTTAGAAATGCAATGCGCATGGCAAAAGGATATCCTGGAGCAGAGTGTAGAAGCAATCACACGCTAATTGTGGTCTAGATTGAAAATAAACTAAAACAGGCACCAAAAGGTAAGAAATGCACCAAACATGATTGGAAGTTACTGAAAATAGATAATTTATTACAGAGAAATTATGAAGCAGAAGTCAAAAACAAGTTTGAGCTACTGGAAAAGGAAGAGGACATAGAGAAAAATGGCTAAAAATTTAAATGCCCTAATGATGACAACAAACAACATAATACCAAAAGTTGAACTTAGGGAAAAAACAACAGTGGATGACCAAGGAAATTATGGAGCTGATGAAGAAAAGACGAGAGGCAAATTGACTAATACTGAAGAATATCATAAACTTAACCCGTTCATCATGGAATTAAATTTTACAATACTTTACCAATCTGGGTAATTAATTTTGGGGAAAAGCGTTCATCTGAACTATGAAAATATACGTTTTAAATTTACTAAATTTCAGGCTATATATAAACTAAAGATGAGGCTTGCATCGTTGTTTAGCATTTTTATTGTTCTTCCTAACCATCCGTGCTGGAAAAAATTTTTGGGGGTAGAGTCCAATCTACAGCCTAAAATAGGACCCTCTCCCCAAAATTTAGTTCAAAGCTCAATAGCAAAACATTTTCAGCGGTGACCCCGCTTGTGTGAGCGGAAAAGTTGTAGGGGGTGTTATTGGAACAGAATAGTTCAAAAATTTTGAAGATAGGACCCAATTTGGGGTAGTTACCAAATTTGTTTAACCCTAAAACTCATTGCTCGGAGAAATTACAATTTTGCGAAAATTTTTCAATTTGAAAAACTGAACATTTCAGTATAATTCAGGCTATACAGAAGCTAAAAGATGAGGTTTGCACCATTGTTTAGCATTTTTATAGTTCTTTCTAACCATCTGTGACAAAAAAAATGTTGGGGTAGAGTACACTCTCGGTCCGTTACGTTTTGGTCCCGCCGTTTTGGTCCCGGACTTTTTGGTCCCGCCGATTTGGTCCTGGACGTTTAGGTCCCTTTGCCCTTCCGTTTCGGTCCCAAGACTAAGGAGGACGAAATATAACAATTTTATGTGTAATGGTAAAATGATATAATTTTTGCAAGACTAAAATAAACAGTGGCTAATAGCAATTATTAATTGTCCAGAGAGTTTTAAAATCTGAGGTTTTATTAGTAAGTGTTATTCCATCAGGAAATTGTGAGCTAGACCTCGAAGATACTCAATTATCGGGCGGTCAGCATAAGTGGACACAATGTTTAATATGCGCTCGTCTGCATCCTGATACTTTTGTCGTTTTCTTGGTGCACGTTCACCTCGCACATACTGTTCGTAGACCAAATCGCGACCTTTTTGTATCTGGCGCAAACCATCGATGAAGCGCCATATCGATGGGTGCTGTATGTTAAATTCCGTCTGCAGCCGGCGATGCGCAGCTTCAGCATGGTTATTTGTTCTGTCTTCTTTTTCTATAACACGGTCGTATACATTCCATAATGCCGCGAAAAGGGTGGATCGCGACGACGATGGTTTCTTCCAACGCGTCTTCCCAGATAATATTCTTGAACCATGTCAGCATTGGTCCTAAATCGTCCGATAGTGTCTCGAGAGAGCTTGAAAGGCCTCGTCTAAACCGGTAATGGGGAACTAACGCTAACGAAACAATCATCCTAGCGTTTTTAAAAACGCTGGTTCCGTATTATACCTCTGCAACATTTTTGCATCGGCCAAGTGTCTTCTAAAATTCTTCATCAAATGATATAGACAGCCTCGGACTTCCGCATTTGGAAACGCTTGACCAACCGCATTAATAAATGCGGTTGGTCAAGCAACCGCATTTTTCAAAATCTACGGAGACAGAATCCGGATGGAACTGAGGCCAGATTTCTTTTATGAGGGTGAACAGGGCTTCATATGTGCATTGCTGTTTATTTGGGAGGAGAGCGTAAATAATGGGAAATACGAAGTTGGCGCGTTTGCTCAAAATTGCGTATACTTGTTCAAAAAGAGGTGGAGCCAGATTGAATGTGCCATCCATATAAACGTCTTTCATCTGATCACTCCAGGCCGCAAAACTCGCACGTCCAAAAACAAGAATCCGGTTTGGAGCATCTGGACCGTTATCTCCAAGTAAAAATAACTCACTATTCCCCTCTGGTGTCTTGTAGGTTTGATACTCTTCTGGTGTAATAAGATCAGCCAGACTTGTTGGCATAGGTGGAGCTTTCGCATTTTTTATTCTGGCCCGTCCAATGAGTCCAATGATTTTACGCGTAGCGTCTTTGTTAGGCATTTGTCCCATTGTCGCTTGATCCAATCCCTGGATTACATTGTTCAAGATCAGAGACGGCGGCTCCATTGTCTCAACTGCTCGTTTCCTCATAGCGGTTTTGACTCGTGCCACCTCCACCCTCGCTGCATTGCTTTCATGTTTATGAAGGCCAGTTCGTGAAGCAACAACATCGTTAATATCCGTATGAAGTCTTGCTTTGCACCCGTCGCTTCGACCTTGGCACCTCCAAAACTTCTTAGAGCGATCAGCGCTCTGTTTGTGGAAGGTAAAAAGATAACCTCCGTCCTCCAACAATTTTCGGCTTCTTTTCGTCTGTATTTCGTCCATATTAATGACCTCTGTAAGCAAATACATACAGGGTGGTCAAAAATTCTGACACTTTTTGTTGAGGTTTTTTGGTGAAGCTGTTTTTTCGTGCATTTTCCAATATATATTTATATATAATAATCTATAATTTAATATTACCCGCAAACAGAAATATTAATAAACTGAAATAAATAAGGTAACATACCGTCAAGAGGACACGCCACACCTGTATAGGACATGCCACACCTGTCTGTAAATTCCCTTTAACTTCATTTCTGTTTCCTGTATACCTGGGTCACAAGTATATTTTGTTGAGCATTTTTTCAGGGGACCGAAACGGACGGGACCGAAACGAACGGGGACCGAAACGGATGGGACCGAAGCGTCCGGACCAAATCGACCGGGACCAAAATGGCGGGACCAAATCGTCCTGCTTTGGTCCACTCTACAGCATAAAATATGACCCCTCCCCAAAAAATTTTTCAAAGCTCAATGGCAAAACATTTTCAGCGGTGACCCCACTTGTGTGAGCGACAAAGTTGTAGGGGGATGTAATTGGAACAGAATAGTTCAAAAATTTTGAAGATCAGTCCACATTTGCTAAAGATACACCAATTCTAATTCGATATGCAGCTCTTGGGCCAGTGATGTTAATCCTTGTCCTGGTCCTTGTCCTTAAGGACTCCATAAGGACCAATTTGAAGTCCTTGTCCTCGTCCTTGGGGAGTCAGTCCTCGTCCTTATCCTCGTCCTTGGGGGTTCGGACCTTGTCCTTATCCTCGTCCTTGCAGATCGGTCCTTATCCTGGTCCTTGTAACTTAGTCCTTGCAAAGTCCTTATAAGGACCAAATTACTTGTATACCATTTTCAATTGTACTGATAATTATGTATGTATGTATGTAATTATGTTCCAAGGTAAGAGTAGTATGTGGATTTATATTTTGGCTACATACTTGCGTTGAGTTACTCTAAATGTTTAGTCATTGTTTCCTTTATAATACCAGTTGATTCTTTAGCAGAATTCTTTGTTTCCCTGCGACGTCGGCTCCAGTTGAACGAGTGTTTTCGCAAAGTGGTCTCATAATTAGACCTCACCTGTGTGCATGAGTCAGCATGACTGATCAGCTGCTGGAAACACTTTTTCATTTATTATTATTATTATTATTATTATTATTATTATTAAACTTGACAATTTCTTAAGCGCAGTAACATAGCTAGGTGGCTAAAGTCAAAGGCGCATTTGAAATGCAGCATTGCTGTTGACTACATTATGTTTTTTAAACAAAAATTTGCTTTTCTAATTTTGTGATTCGAATTGAAATTGTGTCTGGTTTTTTCCTATCCGACTTTTTTGTCTGACAGAGGTAGGTCCTTGTCCTTGATTCTTGTCCTTGGGGGTCAGTCCTTGTGGTCCTTGTGCTTGCGGGGTAAGTCCTCGTCCTTGTCCTCGTCCTTGGAGGGTCGGTCCTCGTCCTTATCCTTGTCCTTGGGGGTTCGGTCCTTGTCCTTATCCTCGTCCTTGGGGAGTCGGTCCTTGTCCTTATCCTCGTCCTTGGGGGGTCGGTCCTTGTTAACATCACTGCCTTGGGCTGAGACAGTCTGACTCCAAGGTCCAAAGATTACATATTATCTTGCAACTAGAGCAAAGCTAGCTTTAAAAAAAGGTGACATCTAGCGAATGGATAGATACTAAAGCGATTTATAGCATAAGACGTGTTTCAGACAAAACGTCATTCGGGTAAAACACCCGAATGACGAACCGCTACGAAACTTATAGGATGGCTCAGCCACGTCGCGCACGAATAGTGAAAAATAGCGGCCGACGTGGCTGCGCCGTTGCGCACGGTGAACTGGTTAATAAAGTAATTAAAAGGAAATGAAAAGAGACAAAAGAAGAGTGGCTAAATGAACAATGCAAAAAGTTAGATCAACACAAAAGAACAGACACTTGACATTTCCACAGGAAAATAAAACAGCTAGGAGGGAATTGGAAAACACACAAGGGACATAGTAAGTAAGTAAGTAACGTTTAGATTATTATGGTGCCTCGTTCAGAGGTGGACTACATGAACACATTACAGAGTTAAAGTTCATAACTAGTGCGGAACAACTAAGCCTTTAACCTCTTTTTGAAAATGTTGAGCGAAAGGGAAAGTTGAACGGATGGAGGCAGGCCATTCCAGACCCTGGCGGCAGCCACATGAAATGCGCTGTCTCCTGTGGTGCAGAGGCACGTCCTCGGGACAATCGGTGAGGCAGACAAGGCGGATCAGGCGTTTCTGACCTTCTAGGTCGGCGACACGTTTCAGTTCGGTCATCAGATACGCAGGACCTGCACCATTCAGGCAGCAGAAGACCAGCGTCACAAGCTTGAAATTAATACATTCCAGCACAGACAGCCAATGTAAGTTACGGAGCCGTGGTGTTATATGGTCCCCGAGTTTAGCCTGGTAGATCATTCGCGCAGCGGTGTTCAGAACCGACTGAAGGCGGTTAAGTAGGTAGTTATGTATCTCTACAAGAGTTGCGTTACCATAATCAAGCTTGGTCAGCACCAGTGAGGAAACCAGCTCGATGCAACACCCTCCCAGTATCATCTCTGCTCATTTCAGACTCTATCACCCAATAAGGTGGCCTCCGCGGTGCATGCACTCCCAGACAAGTATTGTGCCGGTGATCCACTGCCTACTCGTCTTCTTAACCCGTTAACTGGGCGCCCCGAGTAACGCTCGTTCATTTTACACTGAGTTACAAATAGTTGCCCAGTTAAGGGGTTAAAGAATGCTCGGACATTCTTGTAATAGTATCATGTCAAAGGATGGCAAAATACTAATTGAGGAATAGCAGATCAGAAAGAGATGGAAAAAATATGTAGAAGAACTGCATGATGACAACAGAAAAGAAAATATAAAATTCCTGAATGACAGCCCAGGCCCAACCATATTAAAAGACGAAATCAAAGAAGCACTACGATGAATGAAGAACAACAAATCAGCAGGACCTGATAACATTGTAATTGAAATTATTAAAAGCGCTGGAATCGAGACAGTGACTGAAATGGCAAATATCCTATATAAAACGGACAGTTGGTCAGTTTTTATAACACTCCCCAAGAAGACAGGACCCATAAAATGTGAAGACTATAGAACAATTAGCTTAATCAGCCACATGACAAAAATCATAATGAGAATCCTCCTGGCCACAGCAAGAAACAAAGTAAAAGCATACATAGCAGAAGAACAGTTTGAATTCAGAGAAAACATGGGCTGCAGGAATGTCATATGCAGAATGTCATATTTAAGAATGCTTGCAGAAAGAGCAATGGGGTAACAAAGACCTATATAAGGTTGTTAGCAGTTTACCTGTTAACTGGTCCTAAGAGCAAGGATCGGGCCTTTTAACCTCGACTGGTTAACGGTAATTTCAATTTGGCCTATGACTGATGCTAACTCGAGTGCCAGCAACATCAATAATCAAGAAACTAACACAAAAAGACATAATAAAGTAGAATTTAGAAATTATTTAGATAACTCAAGATCATTATTTGACGTTCTAAGTTTCCATTCAACAGATAATTTTTTAAATTCATACTTAAAAGTTGATATTAGTTTAGAGTTTTTAAGTTCAGAAGGTATATTATTCCATATTCTCGGTCCTTGAAATCTAATAGAAAATAATCTAACATTGGTAGTAGCATACTGCTGACGATTAATTTTCTCATTATTTCTAAGATTATATTCTTGTTCAAAGGCTTATTTTATCACAAATGTTACACTATCTGAATACTGAAAACCTTCTTCCATCCACACAATCTGGTTTCAGACAGTTTCGCTCAACTAAAACGACTCTTCTTAATTCTTTCTGATGTCTACTCTGCCACTGGCTTGTCTGAACTTACATTGCTGGCCTGTTTTGATGTCTCAAGTGGTTTCAATACAGTTGATCATGATATATTGTTGAAACGTCTCAGTTTAAACTCACATTTGGGATTTCTGATCAAGCCCTTCTGTGATTTACATTCTATCTTCTAACCGGTCTCAATTGATTGTTATGGAGCATTCCCGCTCAAACTGGTTTCATGTTCCTTTTGGTGTTCCCCAAGGCTTGGTGCTTGGTCCTTTGCTGTACATACTCTATTCTGCTGACCTTTGCTCTTTAATTAGCTCATTTGGCTTCACTGTGCACCTCTATGCTGATGACATTCAAATTTACTGACATTGCCCTCACTCTTCTCATATTGAGCTCACTCAGTCAGTAGACAATGTAGTTCCAACTCTTCAGGATTGGATGTTTTCCAATAGACTTCGACTGAACCCTGACAAAACTCAACTTATCTGGCTTGGTACTAAACATCTGCACTCAAAAATTGATTATGACTTACTGAACTCTCTCTTTTCTAATCTATCCTTCTAAAATTGTATCAAAAACCTTGGTATTTACTTTGACAGTAACTTGACCTTCAAAGAGCACTTTGCTAGACTCTCGATCCTTAGGCAAATTAGGGTTATTTGTTCTTCGCTTTCTTTATCTGCAGCCAAATCTCTGGTTCATGCTTTTGTGGCTAGTAGGTTAGACTATTGCAATTCTCTTTATCTTGGCCTGCCCAAAAGCCTGCTTCACAGAGGATCAGGCAATGCTAGCAGGGAATAAAAGAGATCCTAGGAATGATGGACAAATTAAATAACACATATGCGGAATATGGGAATGAAAATAACATGATAAAAACAAAAATCATGGTAATAATGAAGAACAAATATCTCCCTAAAATTGTTATAACTGTGATGTCTATTATTGTTTACTCTTATTGAAGAATTAATTTGTTTCACATATTCTCTTAATAGAACATTGCAACACTGGAGTCTTAGACTGATGTTTCATGTTTGTATTTTGAAGGGCTGGAAAAAGGGCATAGTGTTTATAAATGGATTCAATATAGGTCGATACTGGGAAATAGGACCTCAAAAAACTCTGTATGTACCAGCTCCTCTGCTTTCACAGGGTGATAACCAGGCAAGTATGAATGCTCGAAAATTTTACTGCTTTGTAAAAATTTAAGTTCTGGATCAGCAGGAAGCATAGGATCTGAGACTATTATATTATCTCTGGTATAATGCTTACTTTTTCTGAAAAATCAGTGAAAAGTCTGAGTGCATATTATACATAGGATTATACAAAAGAAATAATATTTCTGCATTTTTCAGAAGTAGACTTACCAGTAATGTATGAAAAGATTGAGGAATACTTAGAATGGGTAAAGGGTACGAGTCATGTGCAGGGGTGATTCCATGTTTGGGATAACTGGTGATGCATCACCCCACCAGCCCACCATAAATGTGTCTTCAATAGAAGATGGTCATCTAAACGGATTAGCCTTGATGTATATCCACAAAGATATGGACATATCCATAGACAATGCCATTGACAAATTCACTTCCAGCAATAGAAAACTCGATTTTGCACTATGACTTTGTACAACAAGACTGGCTTTTATACATTGTCAATTTTGAACATTATATTTCATAAATCAAATCTACAGGTTTCTTTTAAACCGTTTACATATAATTTCATTGACAATTGGGGATCTTCCTAGAAATTCATTGCATGCCCATCCCCACCAACTTTCTAGAAATTCATTGAATCCCCCACCAAGAGCACTTGGAACCGCCACTGGTCATGTGATTGTAATGGGTGATTGGAATGACACAGTTGGAGAAGGAAAAGAAGAATGGTGCTTTGGACCATATGGACTGGGTATTAGGAATAACAGAGAAAAAGAACTAGTAGTATTCTGCGCCAACAGCTGATAGTACCAAACACTTGGTTTAATCACCAAAAAAGGAGATTTACGTGGAAAATGCCAGGTGATACCGTAGTCCAAGACATCAGATTGACTACTTCATGGTTAGAAAGAGAGATCAGAACAGTGTGAAAATGCATGCACCTATCCAGGAGCAGATACAGACACTGACCATAACCTGGTGGATATAAACATGGAACTGAAGCTCAAATTCCTCGGGAAAAGGAAGCCGATACAAAAGAAATGAAACAGAGAAGAGATCGAAAAAAATGGAAAGCTGCTAACAAAAGGCAAAGAAAACCGAATTGATCAAACGATTGATTTGATTGAAGAACACTGGCAGAAGCTAAAGAACATTATGTCAGAAGAGGCAATAAAAAACAACAGGTAATAAGGACGGAGAGTGTACAAGGAAACCAAGGATTACATCAAAAATGATAAAGCTCGTGGATGAGAGGCAGCATTGGAAATATCAAAGGGCAAAGAAAAAAATCTCTCAGTCATTCAGTCATCTCTGACTTTGTGTGGCATTATGGACTTTGATGTGCCATCCTTTTCTGTCCTCAACCACATTTCTCAGTCCCTTGATGTTAATGTACATTACTGCCTTAATGTTATCCATCCATCTTGTCTTTTGTATTCCTCTTTTTCTTTTCCCCTCAACAACTGCTAGCATCAATGATTTTTCCAGTGAATCGTGTCTTCTCATGACATGCCTAATAAAACTCCAGTTTTTGTTTTAGGATCAGTCCTTCTAATTTGTGTTTGGCTTGATTTCTGCAATCACCTCTTGATTTGTTCTCCTATCTGTCCATGAGGTTCTCAGCATTTTTCTCCAGCACCATGTTTCGAATGTGTCAATTCGCATGCGGTCATTTTTCCAAAGTGTCCAGCTATCTGAGCCATACATCATTGTAGGAAATACCATTGTTCTCACGATGTAAGCTTTTGTCCACTTTTGATGTCCCTGCTTTTCCATATTTTTCAGTCTTGTCATAACACTCTTACCCAGTTGTATGCGTCATTTTATGTATGATTCAACATCCCCATTACAGTTTATATTCACTCCTAGGTATGTGATATCGGTGACCATTTCCATCTTCTGTCCATCCAGTAACCAGTTATCATTTTGTCTTGATGCCATTATTTTGGTCTTTTTGATATTTAATTGTAAACATGCTTTAGCGCTTTCTTCTTTACAATAACTCTTGTCAGCATCTGTCTCATTTCGCTTTCACTCTCTGCCAATAACGTCGTGTCATCCGCATATCTTAGATTATTTATGATGCATCCTGCTATTCTGATACCAAATTCCATTTCATCTAATCCTGCCTTCTTCATGATGTATTATTCTGCATATATATCGAAAAGATCAGGCGATAAAATGCATCACCATCGCACACCCCTACCCAATGTGAACCATCTACCAGTAGTTGTTCCATGTCAAGTTTTTACTGCTGCCTCCTGTCCTGTGTACAAATTTCATAGTAGACAAATAAGGTGTTTTGGCACTCCCATTTCTTTAAAAAGAATACAAACGTTTAAGCAACAGATTACAGAAGACAACAGATAGAGCAAGAGAAAAATTGTGGGATGAACAATGCAAAGAAATAGAAGACAAGCAATGCAGAGGAAGATATGATCAAGTTTAAAAAAGGGTAAAGACTTACAAGAAGGCACTACATCAGCTAATAAATAAAATATACAATGAAGAGAACATTCCATCAGATTGGTGTAAAGAAGTGATTGTACTTATATATAAAGGATAAGGAGATAAAGCAGATTGCAACAACTACAGAGGGATAACCCTGTTAAGTATACCAGGCAAAGTACACACCAAATAATACAACAATGGCTACAGAACTATGTTGAAAGAGCAATAAATGAGGAACAAGCAGGATTTAGACCAGGAAGGAGCACAAAAGACCAGCTGTTTACAATAAGACAAATTATGGAAAATATAATGAAGCAAACAGACCCTGTTACATCAACTTTATTGATTACAAACAGGCATTCGACTCAGTCTGGCAGGAAGGACTTTGGCAGACATTAAGACACATCGGAATTGAAGAAAAACTTATCAAAATGATACAAATAATATATCAGAAAGTGGAAAGTGCAATCAAAGTGGATGGCGAGATATCCAAATGGTTCACCACGAATATAGGAACAAGTCAAGGATGTATGCTGTCGCCAATACCTGTTCATCATAATTCTGGAGTGCATATTTAGACTGGCATTAAAGAATATAAAAACAGGAGTGAAATGCAGTGGGGAAGATCTAAACAACTTGAAGTTTGCAGACGATGTCAGCCTGATGAGTGAAAATATTCAGGATCTACAAACTATCACTAATGAAGTAAATGGTACAAGCAAAAAATTTGGCCTGAAAATTAACAATGATAAAACATAAGTTATGGCTGTTTTGATGGATGGCAACGATGAAGTAGAAATCATACTAAATGGACAAATATTGGAAAAAGTTGAAACATTCAAGTACGTAGGAGGAATACTCAAGAGCGACGGAAAACACACAGAGGACGTAAAAATGAAAATAAATACAGGATTACAAACAATGGAAACAATGATAACACTATGGAGGAACAAAAGCTTAACATTGAATACAAAACTGAAATTGTGCAATACATTAGTAATACCTCAAATTTTATGTGGATCGGAAACTTGGGTAATAAAAAATCAAACGAAAAAAGTTTAATGGTTGCAGAGATGAGCTGTCTAAGAAATATAATGGGAGTCAGCAAATATCAAAAATTGTGAAATGAAGACATCAGGCAACAGACAGGAGCCACAGAAACAATTATCAATAAAGTTCGCAAAAGATTAAATTGGTTTGGGCATGTTAAAAGAATGGACAACAATAGATGGGCCTACAAAGCACTGCATATGCACAAAGTACAAGGAGACAGAGGGAGAGGAAGACCAAGAAAAAGATGGATGGAAAACATCAAGGAAGATCTGGAAGCAAAGAACATGTCGATTGTTGAAGGATGCAGATTAGCGCAAGATCGAGCGAAGTGGAAATGTTTCGTTCTAACTATTGCCGCCATGCAGGCAGAAAGTGAAGATGATAGTGATGATAAAAGACTTACAAAGAAATCAGGAAGAAGAGGAAACGACAATAAAATTAAAGACAAACAAGGAAAACTGTTAACGGATCATGAAACTGTGAAAAAAGGTCGAAAGAGTACATTGAAGAGCTTTACAAGAAAGATAACTCACCCTTGGACCTAGATGAAGAAGAATACATGGAAGATCTGGAGGATGAAAGACCAGACATAATAAAGGAGGCAATAGTAAAGGTCATGGAGGGAATGGAAAACAACAAGGCAGAGGACACTGATGACATACCCACTGAAATCCTAAAATCGTTCAGAGAGAATGTTAGAAAGGAACTATACCAAGTTAGTTAGTTAGTTAATGTGCCAACTTATATAGCGCTATAGTCACAGCAGGCCAAGATCAAGAGCGCTTTACAGATTGCACTTAAATTAGATGTTAAACAAGTGCGTCTTAAATCTGGTAGCAAACATTTCAAAACTAGTCGCGTTGGTCACAATGTCGGGCAGCGAATTCCAGAGGAGGGGATTCCCCCGGGTGAAAGACCTCTCCCCAAATTTCACTGTCTTAGATGGAGGGGGTACAACCAATTGGACCCAATTACATGAACGAAGCTGCCGCCGACAGTCAGTAAGCGAGGGCCTATGCACAAGTTCAGCCAAGTAGACTGGGCAGGCGGGATCATTGAGGGCCCGGAATGTCAGGCAGCATCTTTTGTAGATGATGCGCTCAGGGATGCGCAGCCAATGCAGCTTGTCCTTGAGTAAGGGGCTGACGTGCTCGCCCCGTCTGGCACCGTAGATCATGCGGGCAGAAGCATTGAGGATCATCTGCAGACGGCTCAGTTGGGCATCTGCTAGGCCGAGGAGGATGCTGTTGCAGTAGTCGATCCTCGTGATGATGATGGCACGCACGAGTTGGATTGCTGCCGACGTTGGAAGGTGCCCACGTATCGCCCTGATCCTCCGAAGCTGATAGAAGGAACTCCGAGTGACATAGCTGATGTGGCCATCGAGCGAAAGCGATTCATCTAACAGGACCCCGAGGAGGTGTACTTCAGCCGACGGTACAATTTCAATCCCATCAATGACAAATGGTACACGGCTGAGCAAGTGCCTCCTCCTGGGAGTAGAAATCCACATCACTTCGGGTTTGCCAGGATTCAGTGCTAGACGATTGACTTCAGTCCAATGTCTGATCTCTGTAATACAGGCGATGACACGATCGCGTGGTAGGTTCATATCCTCAGGGAGGCATGAGGCGTATATCTGCACATCATCAGCATAGGCGTGCACCGCCAGCCCGCACGATTCAATGATTTGTCCGATGTCTGCCACATAAAGTACAAACAGAAGTGGGCCTAGAACAGATCCCTGCGGTACTCCGCTGAGGACAGGGCGCGAGGCAGACAAGGAACAATTCCAACGGACTGACTGCGACCTGTCTTTGACATAGTCATGTATCCAGGAAAGGACTTTGCCATTGATTCCAAAGGTAAGCTCAAGGCGTCTGAGGATTATTTCGTGATCCACCGTGTCGAAGGCGGCAGATAGGTCGAGTTCACAAAGGAGCGCCACCTGTCTGTCGGAACATATATGCAACTGGGATATAGCTGTGGTACTTCCTACAAACAGTTCTGATTTCTGTGGAGAAGAAATTGAATGCAGTAAATTGTAAGGAACATAGAATGATTAGCTTTGTTAGTCATACAGCCAAGATTGTCTTGAAAATCCTTACCAAAGGAATACAGACAAACGTTGACAGCATCCACTTTCTTGGCAATGACCAATTTGGATTTAGAAGAGGAATGGGAATGTGGGAAGTCATTGAATCTCTAGGAGTGTTAAGTGAAAGAAGTATACAACATGGCAAGGATGTCTATGTGGATTATGAGAAGGCCTTTGTTAAAGTGGATTGGATTAAACTAATAGGTGCACTGAGAAGATTTGGAGTAGCTTGGCAAGAAGGAATGCTAATCAGGAACCTCTATATGGGACAATCAGTAAGAATAAGTATTGAAAGTGATATGACAGAACCAGGAAAGATTGGGAGAGAGGTAGGACAGGGCTGCCCGTTGTCACCACTGTTATTCAGTGTGTGCGTGTGTGTGCAAACAAGAAATGCTTTACAAAAACTTATGGATAGACAGACTGGCCTTAGTTTCGGTATGAGGATTAATACCAAAGGGACGAAATTGATGGTCATCAGTAAAGAGCAAGTCCTACGGCTATATCCCAGTTGCTTATGTGTCCCGACAGATTTGGTATAGAGCCCTGCGCGGGCCGGGCTCAAAAGTTTGTCAAATAAAACGGGCCAGGCCAGGCCTAATGAGTGACGGGCCGGGCCGGGCCGGGCCATCGTATGATCTTCTGTTCAACTCATTAAGAAACCCTCGATCAATGGAACTTGCCAATTCTTTCCGGTTTAACTTTACGGATGGTTCATTGTTGTCCTATGAATCACATAGTTGACTCTTGTCCGATAACAAGACTCTAGGATGGGGGTATTCAGACATTACACTCAGCAAATGATGTCGCAGTCAAACGGCTGATTTCTTTCAGCACTTGAAGCATACGATAATAATAATAATATTAATAATAATAATAATAATAATTGTTGTCCTTTATTCCCTAGTCCCTAATCGCTGCCCCTCCACTCGTAGGTAGTACTAAGCAAGCAAGCCAATTGTTAGTCGGCTTACTCGGCTATATGCAGTATTTAGTGTGACTTTAATAGCTCCGTCCGGTGATTCTGGCCTATTCTGTAAGGCGTCAGATTTGGATATGTGCTGGGGCAACCATTTCACAGCATCGCACTGCCATTGGACACTGATACCATTGAGAACATACTATTTTTGCATTCTAATTCTTAAACTGTATCGATCGGCTGCATTTTTGTTGGATTATGAGTTTTTGCAGTACACACTAAATTGTAGTAAAAAGACTGGTATTAAAACGTCGACTGATTTTCCAAAAGTTATGGTTGCAAATTTTACTCGCAAATGAGCAGGTTGGGCCGGGCCGGGCCTGAAATTTGGCGGGCCGAAACAGGCCGGGCCCTAAAGGGAAAACAATGAAACGGGCCGGGCTGGGCCAAAAGAGTGCCGGGCCGGGCTGCCATAAGTCGGCCCGTGCAGGGGTCTAATTTGGTATACTTTCTTTCTACCCTTCTCTCTGAATGATTTTAGGATTTCAGTGTAGTTTGATGCTGCCACTATCAAATACGGAGAGTCAAGCAGGTCCAACGCTACCTTACTGTGAGCACTGCAATACAGTTGGCCCAGGAGGTTGTACTATTAAGGTTGGACTACTGTAACAGGCCTACTGGATAGCAAGCTGTGTCGCCTGCAGTCAGTGATGAACCTGGCTGTGCGAGTAATTCTCGTCTGCAGTTGGAGTGGCCACTAGACCCCTGCACGGGCCGACTTATGGCAGCCCGGCCCAGGGCGGCCCATGGTTTTTTTGGCCCGGCCCGGTCCGTTTCATCGTTTTCCCTTTAGGGCCCGGCCCGTTTCGGCCCGCCAAATTTCAGGCCCGGCCCGGCCTAACCTGCTCATTTGCGATTACAATTTGCAACCATAACTTTTGGAAAGTCAGTTGATGTTTTAATAGCAGTCTTCTTACTACAATCTAGTATCTACTGTAAAAAAAATCATAATCCAACGAAAATGAAGCCGATCGATACAGTTTAAGCATTAGAATGCAAAATTAGTAGGCCTATGTTCTAAATGGTATCAGTGTCTAATTCAGTGTGACGCCGTGAAATGGTTGCCCCAGCACATATCCAAATCTGACGCCTTACAAGATAGACCAGAGTCACCAGACGGAGCTATTAAAGTCACATTAAATATTGCATATAGCCGAGTAAGCCAACTAACAATCGGCTTGCTTGCTTAGGCCTACCTACGAGTGGAGGGGTAGATATTAGGGAATAAAGAACAACAATCTGCCTATCGTCGAGGACACTCTACAGAGACTGCCATTTTAAAAATCCTTAATGACCTGGTGGATGCGACTTCGAACGGACGGGTAGCGCTTCTCTGCCTACTCGATCTTTCAGCAGCGTTTGATACGGTGGATCACCAGATCCTCACCCGGCGACTGGAGATATCTTACGGTCTGGACGGCCTTCCACTTCTCTGGATCAAGAGCTATATAGCCGATAGAACACAGGCAGTGTGGTGGAACAATCAAATGTCTTCGGAGCGTCGAGTCCAACACGGTGTGCCGCAAGGATCAGTCTTAGGCCCCTTGTTATTCATACTGTATACAGCAGACGTCCATCGTGTCATCAAGGTTTTCGGTCTTACGCCGCATAGTTATGCAGACGATGGACAGATCTACTCGTCATGCTTACCCTTGGAAGTGGAGCGACTACGGATTCGTTTCACTGACTGTATAGCAGCTATTGTTACGTGGACGGAAGAGATTCGGCTCGCACTGAATCCGGCCAAGACTGAATTTTTGTGGATGAGCACCCCCAGGAGAAGGCATCTGCTAAGTCATGCCCCGTTTGTGGTGGGATATGCAGCCATTGCTCCGTCCGAGAGCTTACGTCTTCTGGGAGTGCTCCTAGATGAGACTCTATCCTTTGAAGCGCACGTTAACAATCTGATACCCTCCTGCCACTATCAACTGCGGAGAGTGAGGTCGATTCGACGGTACCTGCCAGTGAGCGCGGCTGTCAAATTAGTGCGGGCCCTGGCACTGACACAAATTGATTACTGTAACGGTGTGCTTCTTGGACTTCCGGATACTAGACTGAACCGCATACAATCAGTGCTGAACCAGGCTGCACGAGTGATTTTCGGCTGTCGCTGGGGTGACCACTTCACTCCTCTCCTTAGAGATCGACTCCACTGGCTCCGTGTTCCACAGCGCATTGTCTACAAGCGCTGTTGGCTTACATTTCGGGCTTTACACGATCCATTCTGTCCTGGTTATCTAACTGTACTTGTATGGAGATCGACTGTGATCAAGAGGAGATCGGTTCTTAGGTCTAGTCGGAGAGTGCAGTTGTTGGTCCTTCCCCCGTCCAAGACCCCTAAGTTTGGGGAAAGATCATTCGCGCGGGGGAATCCCACCCTGTGGAACTCTCTTCCAGACAATGTGACTGGAGCAGTCTCAGCTGGACTTTTCATTAGAAATTTGAAGACACATTTATTTAATATTGGATATGAACTGTGTTAAGCGCTCTTGTTGTAGGCCTTAGCCTTGTCTACTGCGCTATATAAATTGTCAATAAATAACACAATGAACAATCCATAAAGTTAAACCGGCAACAATTGGCAAGTTCCATTGATCGAGGGTTTCTTAATGAGTTAAATAGAAGACCATACGATGGCCTGGCCCGGCCCAGCACTCATTAGGCCCGGCTTGTTTTATTTGACAATCTTTTGGGCCCGGCCCGTGGGCCGGGCCGCCCGCGGGCCGCCCGGCCCGTGCAGGGCTCTAGTGGCCACATCTCACCGTTGCTGCGGGACCGCCTCCACTGGCTCTGTGTTCGATAGCGGATTGTCTTCAAATGCTGTTGGTTCACTTTCCACGTATAACGACCAATTCTGTCCAGAGTGCCTTACTACACAGGTACAGCTAACGACTGCAAAGAAGCGTAGGTCGCAGTTCCAGTTGGGACAAAGAACGAGACTGGTCATTCCTTCGCCGTCGAAGACCCCGTGTTTGGTGAGAGGTCATTTTCCAAGGCTAACCCGATCCTAAGGAACGAGTTACCTGACATCGTGACCAAGACAGCCTCAGCTGAATCTTTCTTCAAGAACCTAAAAACATATTTAATTAAGATAGGTTTTGACTCCTCTTGTTAAGCACTCTTGTCTTGGACCTCAGTCATGTCTATTGCGCTGAAGAAATTGTCTGGTAATAATAATAAGGAAGGTAGCGACAAACCAATTTGATCATCCGCAAATGGTAAAAACAGGTGCAAGTCACGTTGTCTATGTGTCCGGTAAGTGAGAGGTTCTCGTCCAGGAAGACCCTGAGGAGACGTAATTTGGTCTTTGGTGCTATGTCTACCTTGTCGATCATGAACGGTTTGTGACTGATGAGATGACTCTGCAACCAAGTGGAAACCCAGAGAAACTCAGTCTTGCTGGGGTTAAGTGATAGCCAGTTCGCATCTGTCCATTGTTGAATAGCGGAGATTAGATTAGATTAGATAGTTCATTAATAGGCGCACTTAGCACAAATGCACCGCTGCTGATTGGTCAAAGAATAATGTTTTAAGTCTTGAACGGAAAACATCTCGAGAGGTGGTATTGTCCCATAGCTCAGCTGGGAGAGCATTCCAGTAGTAAGGTCCTAGCTTCCTAAATGAATGATCGCCAATCTTTGTTCTGGTTCGAGTACTAACCAAAGTTCTTGTGTTATCTTATATGAGTCCAAAAGGTCTGTGCATCGACCTTAACTTCCTACATTCACAAGTAAGGTATTCTGGTGCCTCTCCTCGGAGACACTTGTCCATGAGGGAAATGAACTTGAAAATCAGTCTCTGCTTGATCGGAATCCAATGCAATTCACAGAACCGGTGTGATGTGCTGGCTCTTTTTTGTGTCTGTTAAAAGGCGGGCTGCAGCATTCTGCACCACCTGAAGGTGCTGAATTTGTGTGTTGCTGATATGTACTAACAAGCTATTACAGTAGTCAAGTCTTGTACTTAAAAATGCATGAACTAACACCTTCGCCGCTTCTTGTGTCAGAGCAGGTATTATTGATCTCAATTTCTGTAGCTCGCCAAAACTGCTTGCAACAACCTTGTTGACATGCTGAACCATTGTCAGATTTTCATCCAACATAACACCTAGATTTCGTACAACTTTAGAACGCAAGATTTCACTCAAATCAATGCTGATTTTATCCAGTGTTACTTTATCTATCTGTTTTCTATACCCTAGGCAGATTAGTTCAGTTTTTTGGGGGATTGAGTTTGAGCCTATTCCTGTTTAACCACCCTTCTACGTCCTTTATGCAGGCTTGCAGTGCTTCTGCCGCATCCATTACTTCAGTGGGGTGGTGGCTGAGATACAGTTGCATGTCAACTGCATAGTAGTGTGTAACTGTGTATTGAGCTTGTGTAGCATCACTATGTCATCGAGCTCGCTAATGAAGATAGCGAACAACAGAGGTCCAAGGATCGATCCTTGCGGAACTCCATAGGCAACTTTCTTGAGACCAGATACTGATCCACCATAGTGCACACGCATAGTCCTATCTATTAGGTATAATTTTAACCATTCAAGTACAACTCCCCGCACCCCGACCCTTTGTTCTAATCTTTGCAGAAGTATTCCATGGTCCAATGTATCGAAAGCCACCGACAAAACAAGTAATACCAGTGTAGTCACTTTCCCTTTGTCCACCGCATCGAATACATCAGAGAGAATACACAATAGGGCCACTTCAGTTGAGTGATATTGATGATATGCTGATTGAGCTCTTGGAAGATGATCCTATTTCATCAGATGCAACTTAATTTGACTCGCCACTACACTCTCAATGGTCTTCGAGATAAACGTAAGGTTACAAATTGGTCTTTAGTTGAGGCGATTTCTGGGTCAAGACTTTGCTTCTTCAATCGTGGCAGAATTATGGACTCCTTTTCTGCAGTTGGTAAGTGCGCTTGCTGCAAAGATGTATTTATCATCATGGTTATATACACTAGAAGGACATCCACCAACTCTTTAAGCAGAAAAGTTGGGATCGGGTCACTTTGGGATGTTTTACCTGGAGATTCCAGAATAATCCTTCTGATTTCACTTTCAGTTACTGTTCAAAGCAGCAAAGCGCATCTCCTAAGAAGGTCTCTTTGATCGTCGGTGGTGGGAGGTTGCCAAATTGACTCTTAATTCCCTCGAATTCTCCCTGGAAAAAGTCTGCAAAGGCTTCTGCACTCAGACTCCCATCTGGTTGGCAGGTTGCTCCATGTTTATATTTTCTCCAAGAAGATGTTTCATAGAACGCCAGAGACATGCACTAGAGTGACCATCATTTTTGATTGTTTTTGACCAGTATTGATCTTTCTTCTTGCGGAGGAGCTCAAACTTCTTTCTCGTCTCTTTCACCTATCTGTTTCGATCATCCTGATTTCTAGTTCTTTTATATTTCCTCTCTAGGCACCGGCAGTTCCGATGAGCTAGTCTGCATTCATCATCTACCCAGGGTGATAGCATTTGCCGGTTTGTTTTAATGGTGTGCTTAGGAGCAAACCCGATCCACAAGTTCAATTAGTGTCGAATTATATGTATTGAACATTTGTTCGGCACTGACATTTAGTGGTGCGGACCAGAGCGGGCTGTCTAAAATAGTAGTGGCCTTAGGTAGCGTTATTTACGTGCAATTACAGTTTGACCGACAGAAGATTGCCACACCTCCACCCCTGCCCGTTTCTCAACTACATGCAGATGCAGTCTATTAGACTGGTTCGAAGCCACTCATTCTCATTTGGAATGCAGGAGGCAAGGACTTGCATGTCATCCTCGTAGACGTGCACATTCAGCCCATGCAATCTGATGATACAGCCAATGTCTGCTACGCATAACACAAATAGTAATGGGCCGAGGACGGATCCCTGCGGGACTCTACTGTGGATCCGGCGGGGCACGGACGTGAGACCATTCCATTTGACCGATTGAACCCTTCCGACTAAGTGGTCTTTGAGGCTAGGATGGTACCTTTCAATTCATAGCAGCATTCGAGGCAACGGACGAGAATATCATGGTCGACCGTATCGAATGCTGCTGACAAGTCGAGGAGGCAGAGTAGGGAAATCTTGCCATTCAAAATTGCATCGACAATGTCGTTGAAGATTCGGAAGAGGGCCATCTTCATGGAATGGCCCTTTCTGTAGTCCGACTGGTCTTTGGGTATAAGACCATTCAACGTCTGGTACGTGACTAACTGGCCATTCACCGCTCTCTCTCTCCAATAACTTGGAGAGAAAGGGGAGATTTGACACTGGGCGGTAGTCCCTGAATTCGGCGGTATTAAGGCCTTGCCACTTGAGTTGCGGATGGACCCCGGCAGCCTTCCATGACGAAGGGAATTCTCCGCTACTGAGGGACTGCGGCAGAAGCGCCATGAGGAAACTTGCCCATTTATTGGTCCCATTTAGCATACACTATTGTGTCATGAGTAAGACTTTTACTTCCTGTGCTTAATTTAATCAAATAGTCAATTACTTTTAGACTGCTGTTTAACTGTGAATATTACCAGTTACTACTGTTATGCAACTGCAGTGATTGTCACTACTGTCGAAAACAGTGTGCAAAAGGCAATAAAAACATGCGACCCTCTGCATGTTGATCAAAATTTATAATGGCTCCCTTGTAACAAAATGTTAGCCTACCCTGATCTATCTCATAATCTAATCTTCATGAAATTAGAGATATTGGCTATTATCGATATTGCATTCTTGGTTTTTGCTTATAGAAATATGCTCAGTAAAAGTTTGTTTTTGAAGATTCTGGTATTTGAGCTTCACCAGCCATCTGAAAAACTATGCACTGTTGCTGAACCTCAACTTGGAGAAATTATATTGCACAAGACCACTGTTCCAGCATGGGCCAAGTCATTGCTCTTCGTTCTAAAAAATACATTGCGTTTGGGATCATGGGTGTGGACAATCCTTAGACCATTTGTTAAATAAGCTTTTGGTCTACTCTGATTTGCAGTTTGCATTAGTTTATTAATGATTGCTTACTTCATGCTCTAACTTTATAATATAGCATTTAACAAATATTTCAGTAAATAGCTTTATGGTAATTTTATTTTATTCTAAAGAATATTTATTTATTATTATTATTATTATTTCAGTAAATAGATAGCTTTATGGTAATTTTATTTTATTCTAAAGAACTATTTTTACTTTAAGAACTGTAAGAAAAGAAATTAGCTCTATCTGTATGTTTGCTTCAGTGGATTTCTGGTAATTAGTCTGATCCAAACATCATTAACAGTTATTCAAGTCTTACTGTCTACAGATTTATAAAGTTAAGTATTGTGCAACTACAGTAAGGTGACCAGATATCGAGATATTTTGAGTGAAAGCCAGTGTAACATACTATATTAATTCCCATATAATATCTTATTATCAACTATCTTAACTCCCATCTGCCCGACCCACCTCACTGGTCATCCCGAGGACGCGCCTACGAACTGTCAGTGATCGCGTGTGGTATCACATTATAGCCGCCCCAGCTATGACCGCCCCAGTTATGGCTGCCGTCAGTATCGTTTAGGGTTAGTGTTTCGTGTCTGGTTTATGGTGTGGGTAATGATTATATGACCCCCTACGGGTGCAATACACTGCTTTTCGTCAAAACCCATAGAGTAACCGGGTATAGTATATTATAATGACTCCCATATAATAATAACTCCCCCCTCATTATTATATATATAATAATGACTCCCCCCATCATTATTATATATATAATAATAACTCTCTATATTATAATAACTCTCTTAGTTTTTCAGAAGCCAGCTGAGATACCATGGTCTAGAGCACCAAAAGCTTTTTTTATATCAAGGATTGTTCCAAATAGTGTGCTTGTGGGATTAAAAATTTGTTGTTTTGGTATCAATTAAATTCATTATTGGCATTTATGTGGAGAAATAGGGCTGAAACCATATTGATCAGTGGATAGCATATTAAATGCATCTAAGTAGTTTAACATTCTGGTAAGCATTGCCTTTTCAGGAATTTTAGGAAAACTGGGAGATTGGAAATGGGTCTATAATTTCATATAACCATTTTAGAGACATTTTTATAAATTGGGGTTATTTTTCAATTTTTAGGCCTACTTCTTCTGGGAGTTATTATAATATAGAGAGTTATATATATATATATATATATATATATATATATATATATATATAATGAGGGGGGGAGTCTTTATTATGCATATAATCAGGGCTTTTTTTCAGTGGGAACGCATGGGAACGCCGTTCCCACACCTGTTTTGCCAGATTGCATATATAATTATGGATATGTAAAAATGTGTTTGGGAACGTACGGATGCGGCGTTCCCACACCTGTTTTGTTGATGAGTAAAAAAGGATGGGTTCCCAAACCTTTTTTCCTAGAAAAAAAGCACTGCATATAATAATGAGAGGAGGAGTTATTATTATATGGGAGTCATTATAATATGCTACACCGGGGCGGTCATAGCTGGGGCGGCTACCACCTGTAACCATCGCGCGTTCCCTGTGGCCGCGTCAAGAGCATGGAACTGTCTACCTCCATCTGTGTAACTCTCTCCATTGCCCAACACCTTCAAAGAGAAACTTAAAACCTGGCTATTCCGCAGTAGTGCTGTTACGGTTAACCGAACCGAAGCCGAGGTTTTTCGGTTAAAACCGAACCGAAACAGCGGTTTTGACTATGCAAATTTGAACGGTTATTTTTCGTAGAGAATAACAAATACAATGCATAATTATGCGCGACTTTGTCACCTTCTCTTCTCAGTTAATGCAATTGCCAATAGTTGCTACATAAAAGTAAGTCTACATAAAATTTACATCCCTTTCTCATAGACAGTGCTGCTGAATCATCATAGACATAAAACTTACATCGCTTTCTTATAGGCAGTGCTCAGTGGCGTCATTTCACACTTTTCTTGGGGGCACGAAATTTTTTTTGCAAATGTTGGAAAATTTGCAATTTTTGGCAATTTTTTGCACATGAATACATTATAAATTAATATTTTCATTTCCTTGGGAGCCACGCCCCCCAGCCACCCCCAAATGACGCCTCTGGCAGTGCTGCTGACTCATCATAGACATGACAAAAAACGACGCTTTCTCTATTTTTAGCGTTTAAAAGCTGTGCATTCTAGTGATGTTCAAAACGGTTACAGGTGGTAGCCGCCCCAGCTATGACCGCCCCAGTTACTCTATGGGTTTTGACGAAAAGCAGTGTACCCTAACCCGTACGGGGTCATATAATCATTACCCACACCATAAACCAGACACGAAACACTAACCCTAAACGATACTGACGGCAGCCATAGCTGGGGCGGTCATAACCGGGGCGGTCATAACTGGGGCGGTCATAACCGGGGCAGTCATAGCTGGGGCAGTCATAGCTGGGGCGGCTATAATATGATACCGTTCAAAACACCGAACCGAAACCGCGGTTTTTCGGTTAAAACCGAACCGAAACCGACCGAAATTGCACGAGGTGAAACCGTAACAGCTCTATTCCGCAGGAGCTACTCGTGATTTCTTGTGTGATTCTTTGTAATCTGTTCACGCAGTTCCTATAGGACGAGTTACCACAATAATCAGTACGTTGTAATAATATTAATAATAATAATAATAATAATGACTCCCCAGATATATATATGTATATATATATATATATATATAATCAGTGCCGTGGCGATGCTTCTGCACGCCTTGACAGTGCAGTCTACTCTTATATTGCCTAGCCATCTTTTCCTCTGACGTCCTCTTGATATTTCCTCTGTGACTTTTGCAAACAGGGCTTAGTATAGTATTCTCACTATTCTGTTGACATGTCCGAAGAATCTCAGCCTTCTTTCTTGAATTATGTTGGTTACTGGTCGTTCTGCCTCTAGCTGTTTTCTGATATCATCCTTTTTTGATGTTCCCTCTTGGATATGCCACCTATTCAAAGGCAGTCCATTTCAAATACCCTTTAATTTTCGCTCCGACTCACCAGTGATTCTCATTGCACCATTAGCTAGCTGAATTCTTCTGCTGGCGTCTGATTTGAATGACCCGTAAGGGACTGTCCATTAATGTCAACAATTTTTGGGCAATTTTTGACCCCCTCCCCTTGTCAACAACTGTCAACTTTCACTTACCCCCTCCCCCATAATTACGTCAAAAACTTTTGACCCCCCTCAAGATCGATGACAGGTTCCAATAACAAGGTTTTTTTGTGGTGATTGCCATTTTTCCCTCTTTTGCTCATCGAATGTCAAAATGTGGTGGTGATGACCTTTTTTCCATGCTTTTTCCATTTTTGACATGCCATTGAAAAAACTATTTTGAAAGTTTTCCATTTTGGACATGCCATTGCCATTGACATCCCATTGTAATAAGTAGTATTACATAAAATTTCCTATTTTTTGATTATTTGTAAAAAGTTAAATTGTTGACGTCCACTTCTCTTGTCCCCCCTGTCAACAACTGTCAACCTTTTTCAAACCACCTCCCCTTCTAAATTGTTGGCGTAATTAATGGACAACCCCTAAGAGCTTATAACACCGAGATATACGAACTGGTCGCTTTGGTTCAGTACCTCTCCATTTGCCTTGATCTCTGCTACGTCTTTCCTCTTTCATGTGTGTGTGAACCTTAAGAATGAAGATGACTCATAAAGATGGGAAAAGACCAAACGGCATGGCCCTGATCCCGTGGCGGACCGGCCGAAGCCTAATCTGGAATGCAACCGTGGCAGACACGGTTCCCCCACGTATTTGCCAACCAAAGCGCTCGCAGCAGGAGCCGCCGCAGAAGCAACTGCGGTAGGGATACCAGATCAGTTGGAAAGAATTTAAGGACACGCAAAACACTTGTCAGACCTTTCAGGCCGTTAAAGAAGCACAAAAAACTAGTGATTATCTTTTTGCTTGTAGGACGTAAAACGCAAAATAGCTTTAAAAAGCAATAAAACCTTGTGATGATCTTTTTTCCTTTGTCGGATTTTGTAGGACGTTAAAAATGCAAAAAGCATAAAGAAATAATGATGACCTATTTAAAGCAAACAATATCGATAAATTATGAAATCCTTTCATTCTAGAGTAATGTCTGAAATCGGTAATCATTATTTAAAATTAAATTTAAGAGCATTTTGTGTTCTTATTAAGGACAAACTCCCTTAAGGACTGGGCCACTAATTTTAAGGACTGTCCTTATCATTTAAGGACGTCTGGTAACCCTAAACTGCGGCTAGAATTATATAAAAATATCAAACCCTCTCATCCACCCACATCTTGCCGCTGGCATTTGAAACATTTGGCCCCATCAATAGCGACGCTAGCGTTGCCAACCTTCCTTTATTTCAAATTCAAAGGACAGTCCTTTAATGGACCTTTTGAGTCCTTGTCCTTTTTAGCATTTAAAAAGGACGCTATTTGTCCTTTATATCAAAAATCAAGGCTGGCGCTTTTTCGAGGCTTGGCTTGAATTAATATTCAATGATATACGGTAGTTACGTTTTATCCCAAGGTTAATGACGCAATGAATGGATGACCTATTTAATGAAGTTGCACTCCTTCAAACAAGTTTTAGCTCGATTTAGAGTGCTGCACTATTTACAGAATGCAAAACAGCAAGCAGCAAATGGCACAAGATCTCGAAAAGTGTTAATCATAAGTTTGTTAATGTTTTCAAAATTGTTTCATTTGTGCTTTCAGTTCCTGGAACAGCAGCTTACTGTTAACGCATTTTAGTGCAATGTCATTTAAATGGCGCAATGTCCATTTCAAATACCCTTTAATTTTCGCTCCGACTCACCAGTGAGTCATTATGATAAAAAAAACGTCAAACAGATGCTCTGTGGAACTAATGAAAAATGAACTTTTCATATAGGCCTACTTTAACTTGCAAGACACGTTGTGAATTTTTGGGCAAAATAAAACATGATCCACAGTTGATGGAGTGTGCAAAAAGTAAGAACAAATATAATTTTAAGAAATAACAGCTTATCCTTGGGCCTAGGCTATAGTCTATTGCAAAATTCGACTTTGTTTTAAACTATTTTTACGTTAAGTAAAAGTTGAAACACATGTGCGTATATTTTTTATCAATGTCCTTAATTAGGGGCTGTCCAGTAATTACGTAAAAATAGGGAAGGGGTTTTAACAAGTTTGACAGTTGTTGACAGGGGGAGGGTGTCAAGAGAAGTTGACGTCAGCAATTTAATTTTTTTACAAATTATAAAAAATAAGAAATTTCATGGAATACTATTTATTACAATGGAAAAAGCCTGACAAGCAAAAAAAATCATCACCACATTATGACACTTAAAGAACAAAAGAAAGGGAAAAATGGTCATCGCTGCAAAAATAATAACCTTCTAACCTTTTCAGGGAGACCAGTCACTGATCTTTATGGG
Source organism: Metaphire vulgaris (assembly GCA_018105865.1). Taxonomy (NCBI): domain Eukaryota; kingdom Metazoa; phylum Annelida; class Clitellata; order Crassiclitellata; family Megascolecidae; genus Metaphire; species Metaphire vulgaris. The sequence continues at coordinate 8,810,907 of CM030833.1, read as the reverse complement.
GGGAAGAGTCAAACGTTTTTGACAAAATCAAGGGGCTTTGTTTTAAACGATTTTGACGTTAAGTAAAAGTTAAAACACACGTGCTTATGTTTTTGATCGATGTTCTTAGGGGCTGTCCATTAATTACGTCAAAAATAGGGTAAGGGGTTTGAAGAAGTTTGACAGTTCTTGACAGGGAGAGGGGTCAAGAGAAGTTGTCAAGTTGACGTCAACAATTTCTTTTTTTACAAATTATAAAAAATAGGAAATTTCATGGAATACTATTTATTACCATGGAAAGAAGCCTGACAAGAAAAAAAATTCATCATCACCACATTATGACTCTTGATAAACAAAAAAGGGGAAAATGGTCATCGCTGCAAAAATAATAACCTAAACTTTTTAGGGAGACCCGTCACTGATCTTGTGGGGGGGTCAAAAGTTTTAGACATAATCAAGGGGTCACTGAAAGTTGACAGTTGTTGACAAGGGGAGGGGTCAAAAATTGCCCAAAAATTGTTGACATCAGTAATGGACAGCCCTTTATTGAAATTTTTCATAGTTGGCAACCCTAAGCGACGCCCTCTCTTTTATCAGCAATCTGGGTCGACTCATTGCCATACAATCCGGGGACAACAAAGATGGAAGCTTTTTGTTTCAAATAATATCCGTCACGATACAACGCTTCAACGCCATCGCGTTCCGATGAACATTTCCTAATCTCCAACTGAACGAGAGCTAGCACACGATCATTTCATGTTTCCGGACAATTTTTTATCATAAGGCCCTCGGGAATTAAGTACCGAGGGCAATATATATGTGTGTGTGTGTGTGTGTGTGTGTGTGTGTTTACGCGGGTTGATCATTAAGTAATGAGAAAAACATATTAGACAACAAATCTGGACCAAAATTGTTTTATAGTTTTTCAACATAATCTCCCTGAAGCTCAACACATTTTTCCCAGCGATGTTCAAGTGCTTTTACACCCTCCAGGAAGAAAGTTTTATCCAGCTGCTGAAACCAGTCATTTATGGCATGGATAACACTTTCATCAGTGTCAAATTTCTGTCCGCGAAGCGAATCTTTCAGATAACGAAACAGATGGAAGTCAGACGGTGCCAGGTCTGGAGAATATGGTGGGTGTTGTAGCAGTTCGAAGCCGCACTCGCGAATTGCAGTCATTGCAACAGACGAGATGTGAGTTGGAGCATTGTCCTGATGAAACACGATACCTTGACGCAACTTCCCTCTACGTTCTTCCTTAATAGCCACGCGAAGTTTTCGGATTAACTGTGCATAGCAGACACCCGTGATAGTCTTTCCACGCTCCAAGTAGTCAATCATCAAAATACCTTCACTGTCCCAAAATACGGATGCCATAACTTTGCCCGCTGATGCAATTTTGCGGAATTTGACCAATGTCGGGGAATCGACGTGCTTCCACTCCATACTCTGCAGTTTTGTCTCGGGATCAAAGTGGTGAGCCCAAGTCTCGTCCATAGTGACACATCTGCGTAGAAACCGCCTGGTCTTCTTTAAACAGGTCGAGATTTTCACGAGAAGTTGTTAGTCGGACCTGCTTGTTTTCATGTGTTGACATTCGTGGAACCCATCGAGCACAGACCTTGTTGTACCCAGGGCCTAGGACAGGATTTTGAGGCCCAGTGCCACAACTAATGTTTAAGGTTGTTTTCAATTAAAACTAATAAATTTTGTGATATATTTGTATTTTATTTTTAAATTTAATAAACCGAATTTAGCTAAGAAAATATCTTTAAAAAGCTTAATGGAAAGTTTCAAATCATCTTTCGTATCTTCAAAGCGACAAATTTTTCAATAACGCTTAGATAATCTGGGGTGGGGCCCGGCCCGAGCCCGAGGCCCGAGCTTTGAGGCCCGCCCGGCCCGTAGCTTGCCGCCCGGCCCGAGGTACGGGCGGGGCTGCAAGGTAATTTAATAAAAGTATAATCTGCTAACAGGATATTAAATACAATATTCGTTTGTAAACTCAAAATCAAATAATTTTCATTAATTATATTTTAAAAATTATTTTCTTAGCTGATCCCTAATTAAAATTTTTATTACAGCTTAGTTGTAGCACAGCTTAGTTGTAGCTATTGTATATATAATTGTCAATAGAACATTAATATTTTGTTGCTGTTAAAAAAAGAGGAGGAAAAAGGCAAGACTAAACAAATATAAACTTGAATTTATTAAAGAAATATTGTTAGCGCCCGGCCCGTACAAGGCCCGTAGCCCGTACATTTGCGCCCGTAGCCCGTACCTCGAGGCCCGTAGCCCGTACCGAGGCGCCCGGCCCGGTACGGGCCCCACCCCAGTAGATAATTTAAAGTTCTAGCGCAGGGGTTCCCAACCTGGGGTGCCTGCACCCCTTGGGGGTGCGAGATAGCATTCCAGGGGGTGCGAGAGTGCATGATAACATTTCACTTTTATTGTGCCCATTTTTAATTATTTATTTCTACAAACTTGCATTTTTAATCTATTCTATGAAATTTCTAATCTATGGTTTGTTTCCTGTTTCCTGTTCATATTTTATACCACATCACTTGAAGAAATGGTTGGTGACAATGAATCTGTAATTCCAAGTGTGTGTGAAGAAATTGTAGATCATTTGGAAAAACTATCAAAGTCATTTGATGGGTATTTTGGAGGAGGGGAACTGGAACCTTCGGAAAAATGGATTATAAATTCATACTCCTTCAATTTGGATAATATGTTGGTTGATGAAGAGGTTAAGGAAGATCTCTGTGAACTGCGCACAAATCGTGTCCTTGAAATGCAGTTTGATACTACAAGTTTAGAACAATATTGGTGTTCAGCAATGAACATGTTTCCAAAACTTGGTGAAAAGGCACTAACTGTGCTAGCCCCATTTGCAACAACATATACTTATGCGAGTCCGGATTTAGCATTCTTCTGTCAATCAAAACAAAATCCAGAAATCGCTTGGATGCACGGGATGACATGCGGATTGCAATCAGCAACAAGGTGCCACGTTTTGAAAAACTCATAAGCAACAAACAAGAACAAATGAGTCATTAAATTGAAAGTGGCTTATGAACTTTGAACATTAATTTCTTTTTAAAGACATTTTGCGCATGGAAGGAAAATCATTTTCTGTAGGCCCAGGGTTTATGCAACTTGTAATTAGCTGTAACAATTTATTTCATAAGCTTCAATTTGGTAGCTATATTCAAGTATTTTGTGGCGAATTCCCAGGGGGCAGGATGGATATGCCGAAGTGGAGATGGTAAATCCCTTAGGAAAGCGCTACAGGGTTTGAAAATGAATAATTAATCCAAGTGGTTGAGTAATCCAGTAATTAGGCTCGTGAATTCGTCAGCCAGTCCGGCCTGAGTATGTGAATATTCCGTCGTTAATTAAATCCAGTTATCATTCAAGTTTAATCGTTTATTCAATAAAGCACAGAATAATAAAAAAAAATAATAATGGAACGATCCTCGCCCCGAATTCGCCAGTGGCGCCACGATCTGGGGAGACCGGTCGTGTGGTGGCGCGAGTGGTGGGTGAGCGGAAGCGCGGGATGAAAAAGTTCTGGGGTTTTTGGCTTCCTTCTGGTTCTAGCTGCGGTGGAGGAAGGAACAAGAGACGGAAAAAGGGCTAGAAGATTGTTGAGCTGAGGGTCGAGGCGGCGATTTTCTCCGGGGTTATTGAGATCGATCGGTGACGTTGAGGTGTCATAAAAGAATCTAGTTAAATTCTGTCGTTTTGCTGTGCCCGTGTTACGTTGGTATGTATAATACGTCCACACAGCATACATAGCTGGCCCAGAACAAAGCCATCACTGGCTGCCACAGTTGGCCGACAACTGGTTGCCAGCGCTGGCGCCAGCACCGTTATGAAACTCGGCCCGGTGTTGCACCAACACTGCTGGCTCTGCACTGGCAGCAAGCACTGGGCCAGCATTATGAACCAACATTGTACCAGACTAGCTGGCCCAGAACAAAGCCATCACTGGCTGCCACAGTTGGCCGACAACTGGTTGCCAGCGCTGGCGCCAGCACCGTTATGAAACTCGGCCCGGTGTTGCACCAACACTGCTGGCTCTGCACTGGCAGCAAGCACTGGGCCAGCATTATGAACCAACATTGTACCAGACTACATGGCAGCCCCTCCTAGGCCCCCAATTACCTTACTTATAATTTACAGAGATGCACAAAATTCCACTTGCAAACATAACATTTAAACAGAATTGATCAATAACAAAAATGAATAATGTTTTTAATAGTTACCAACTAACTAATTAACAAACGAAAGTAAGACAAAGTACAGCATAGTTATATATAAGTGTAAACAGGTCTGAAATATATGAAAAATAAGAAAATTAATATAATTCAAATACAATTACACTGCAACAGCATTAACTTTATTTGAATTCTGGTCTTGCACCAATACCATGTTAGCAAGCAAGCTGCTAATAATTGTAATTTGATAACATAGCTGATTTTTAATGTCAAACATTTCCTTTTTAAACTGGTGAAAGACATAAATCAAACCAATATTCAATGTCAATAAAAAAATAAAATTAACAATTAATTAAATTTAGAGATAAGAGCCATTGATAAAATTATCAATGTTTTAAAATTTGTGTGTTAACGAAACTGTCCCAAACCACAAAAAATTTCAATTTTAAAGTATTGACGGTATTGATCATGTTGAACATGCATATTAAAGAATAGCTTGTGAAATATGGCAAAGGTTAACAAATCTCATTATTTCAAACAGGTAAAAAATCTGCAATAAGCAAACTTTTTAAACACGTTCAAATATAAAACACATTAATTACCATTATTATTACTACTACTATTATTAGAAACTGTTTTTGATGATCATTGTTCACTGTGGTCTTTCAATAATAATAATACAAAGAGTGGCTGCAGTCATGCTTGTTCATCTCTACAGGTGTTGATACCAGATTGACTCCTATTGCAGATAATTTTGTTTAATTATGACAGTCCCTTAGTACATTATGCACTCAACTAATGAACTGATTCACTTGATGCGAATGCGACGACGATCAACTACCATCCACAGACTTGCGGTTCGGACGATCCACCATCGCCAATCAACTGATGGCGTGAGAATTTCTCTTTTCATCGACTGACTGACGCCGCGATGATCCACCATTATCGATCGATGAAGGGCTCACTGATCGACTACCATTGACAGGCTGACAACGGCGTGATGATCCTGATAGATGACCATAATCTGTCTGGCAGCGTAACAAACGTTGGTCTTCATTTGACTTCGGCCCTGCGACATCGGCAACATCACTCAATACACTACACGATGATCGATTGATTTAAACGATCGACGGCGTGACATTGATCGATGACGTGACATTGATCGACGACGTGACGATGATCGACGACGTGACAATCCAGCAATACGACCGGTTTCTTTGCGCGACAGTGGACTTCTGGATCTGGCAGACGCAGCCTTTTTTTCTTGAGCTCTCTTGGCTCGTTCACTGCGCCCACCATTTCGGTCTGGTGCTCCCCTCAGCCATATCTTCAACTCGGCTTCAACATCAGCAAGGGTAGCACCAGATGTCAATGGATTCCGCGTGTTGCATCTATAACATATAATGGCAATAACATGAAAATATTATTCATTTATTATATTATTCAATATATATAAGTAAGTAACAAACACATTTCTATTGTGCCCCATAACTATTTCTCGAAGGAATAATGAAAATTTTTCATTGGCATAAAATTCACAGAAGCTGATGAACACTATAAGCTACATATCTAACATTAGAAATGAATTACTTCATTTCATGATGCCAAATAAAACAAATAAAAATTAATTGGTTTGAAATTACGCCAAACTTTACATATTTATTTCTTTTTCTGTAATATCAAATTGCTCATAATATGAAAAGTTTAACTAGCAAGTGAAAATATAAATGTTAACATCATTCGTATTAAAATCACTTTAACGCCTTTTTATCCCATGCTTGCACCAGTCCTTTTGCACTACTCCTATACAGCCTGATGCCCTTCCTAAGCAACTCTACCTGCTTTGGATTGCAAAGTAGAGTGTTCATGTACAATGTACAGGGTTTGATAATATAGCAAATATTATCAACTTGCACAACTGGCTACACAACATTATGTAATCTGCATGTATACATACCACATATTATATTTTTCAACTCCAACTGTTTGAATGCATGCTTCTCAGTCAATCGTCCGCCCAAACAAAGTGACCAAAATCTGGATGTAGCACCTTGTTCATCGTCGAGCTACAAAGTCCTTTATCGTGAGCACCTCCAATCAATGCCAAATATGCAACCTATACACACAACATAACGCAGCTCATTTTTAAGTAGGCAAACGAATTAATATTAACTTTAAGGTGGAGGACTTGAGGGCTAGTTAAGATGAACGTACTTGATAATTTATTTTAAAAATTAGTTCGGTATCCTTATTCATGATAGTTCGATCGGCTCTGATTAACGGAAAAGACGAGACATTGTTTAATTTTTAAACCAATGCTTCAAATAAAATTAAACTAAATTCTAAATAAACAAATGCTGAACTAAACTTTTTATCATGTATTTCCGCACTTATATTCTTCACAATTATTTGCTCCGCCAAAGATATAACTTGCATCAACAACCATATAATAATAATAATTATTAATTATTAATTGCCTAGTCTGTGAACAAGCTGATGTTTGGGTCATCAGAGCTTAGACATTGGACCGAACAATTGATACGAACAATTACAATTCTCAACAGTCTCAAAATAAGTCTCCAGCCCAGGATGATCAATGCATGAAGTGCACCTAAGGAGATATATGACCTTCGGTGTGCTGAAAGAGGAGTAAGTAGCATTAATGCGTCAAAAGCACTTTTATCACTCAGGCTGTCTATGGCTGTAGATGAGGTGCGACAATTTGCGAGAACGACAATGAGATCACGTCCCTTGAAGATAGAGGGCGCCCAAAAGGTTCAGGTCGGGCACCGACCCGGATGAAGGCCAATGGTCAGAAACGAGTTAAGGGTGAAAGAGCAGCATTTATGCATTTTGAAACAAAAGCAGAGAGGATCCCCTTACTGCAACCTTCTTCTGATAGCATGACATGGGTGGGGTGGAGCAACAAAAAAGTAACAACAACTAATTTTTTATTATTAAATTAACAAAAAAATTCACAAGTTTCGTGTACCAACTGACTGTAAACTTCCTTTGATTTCAACTGCTGTTCCATAGCTAGCACTGCTTCAAAAGACTTGAGTGGCAGTTGGCAGTTTATCGGCAGTTTGCCAACTTTGGCCGTTTCCATACCACGTTGACGCCTTACTATCTCATGAAGTAGAGACGTGTTGAGCATAACTTGATCCTTTATTTCTGTCATCAGTTGTAATAACTGTTGCACTGTAGGAATTCCTGTGCATAGCAATCAGCATAGATGATAACTAATCTAGTTTGAAAAAGTAACAATTATTCTCAATTATTAAGAAAACCTGATGAACGAATATGACATCCGAAAGACAACACAACATGCGACAAGTCATTTAGTTAGTTAGAAAACAAGAGTCACGTGTATTATTAAAGCAGCATAATTCACTATAGCCATCGCCACAGCAAAAATTAAGTATATACCAGCAAATGCTGCAACACTGGATTGACTGACGCTGCATCGACAGGTCGAGTTGTGACAGTGATCGCTCTTGGTCCCACAGGTGTCGTCACTGTTGGTGAGAGCAGACTGTCTTGTACCGTTGCTGCATCTAAATATTGAATCCCAAGAAATATAGATGATGAAACTTCTGATCTGTGCAGTAAACCATTGATTTTTAATATTATTGTAATTATTAGTGAACCAACAAATGTGCTACAAAATAATTACAAAATCATATAAAAGTGTCCAATAAACCATCAATACCTTGCATAGTAGAAGTTGCAATAAATGAGCCCGTACGATTAGGTGTGGAACCGACAGAACTCGACTGCACTTGTGGCGAAGGCAGATCGGCATGACCTACGGAAGACTCTAAATAATAAACCACCAAAAGTTTAATACCAATGAGGGATTGTTAGGATGGCTGCATAATTGTGTTGTTAATTACGTAGGCCCTCACAATAAAATTACAATGTTATATTTCTTTTCGTAATTTGATTAAATCGGCTAATGCTAAACTTTATAATAATCGTAAGAACTTTGTTTAGATATATTATATATTATATTTGAAAACTGTATGAAAATAGTAATAAAATCATATAAAAAGTAAATTTAATACCTGTAACTGGCACTGAATTTGAACAGAGTCCAGGAGGTACTGATGGTAGACACAATGATGTTCTGGCTGTTTGTACAGTTTTCTTCAGTTTCAAAGCAGGCGTGCTGGCATCATCTTCGGAATCTGTGAGTTGAATTCGGCAACGGCCGCGGCGTGATGTTTTCTCATGATCCAGACAAAATACAGGCGATGCTAACAGAGTGATCCCAGCAAAAAGAAGCATAAAGTGATTGTAAACATTCTCTGTTAAGATACCCGATAATATGACAGGGCCACTGTACAGAAGAAATTGGCGGAATTCTGTCGCTTTCCAGCGGTCTATATCTGAAACAGACCTGGGTCTACGGGCAAATTCTTGCGGAGTGAAACTAGCCAGATTCACAAGTCTGTTTGATAACATGGTCACACTATGTGAAGGCAGTCGACTAGCTGAAGTATCGGTCTTGCACAGTGTACCAGACAGCCAAAATTTTAATAGTTTACGAACGACTCCCAGACACACCAAGTGCATGTAATCAAACACAAATGTTGTTACAAGACCAACTGGTAAAACAGACAATGGGCATGGCCCACGATGATGGGCATCATCTGTCATTCGTTTAAAATCATCATCGGTACGCAATGCTGCTGTAGTTTCTGGAAATGTCATACGGTTATTAATATACACACCTTCTTGTGTACATTTGTCACAGCCGAAATAGCCTGTATGTGATTTCACATTTCTTATGAAAGCACGTGCAGGTGCATCACACACAAAGCAACCTACTTCCACATCATAATGCCTCTCCTCAAAGATTATGCCAATATCTAGAACATTCAATAATTCGTTGACAAAGTCCTGAAGATAGTCAGCCACACTTGATGGTTTTTTTGTGCCACAATATAATCCTACAACAAAAGGACTAGCTCCACAAATTGTTTCACTAAACAAAGTATGGGCCAAAATTCCATGCTTGAACTTTTAAACAATGGAAGACCATCAAAATTAAACTGCAATGTCAGAAGGTTATTATAGGAAACATACGACATCGATAGTAATTGACTGATGCCAGCAACAATGCCAAAATGACTGTACTGTTGGTCTTTAGTACCATTAATCTGCTTAATCTCATAAGTCTGTGGAGTTTTTAGCAATGTTCGTGCATCAGTTGGTAGACATGAATGAAATGGCTTTAAAATAGACAACAGACTATTTATTGCAGAATGCCGGATACCGTGCTCAACAGCCCATTCACTTAGCTGAACATTAATAGGGGGAATGTCAGCTGTTTCATCACATGTCTCACTTTCGGAGTCTGATGAAGACCAACCGAAATAATTGGCATATGAATTACAATCATCACAATCAGTTAATGCCTCATTCATATCAGCATTCACAGGCTTTGGAATTGATAATCAAGGGGCTCACAATCACCACGTGACTGCATATCCTGCACATCCTGTTGGTAAACATCGAAGTGTCACTGCTAAAGGTATCATTCAATTGAAATTCAGAAATAGAATTTTCAACTGTGTTCACATGCAACGTGTTCGCTACTGTACGATTAATACGTCTACGAGCTGAAATGTATGACTGCCCGTGACGACTCCGATAATCTGGATCCATATTTATAGCTGTTATATATAATGACAAAAGTAGATTTAATATTAACTCAGAAGGATTAATTATGGATGATAAAATTGGGCAAATAAAATGGAAAATCAAATTGAACGTTAAAATGTAAAATGTAAAATATACAACCGCTTTCTAAAATGGCGGTAGAGCAAAAGGACTATTAATAGTTGCTGAGTAAATAAGTAAATATAATTGTAAAAAAAAATTTGCTTTAATTAATGTCAGACTCTTTAACAATCACTTGACAAATTCAATATCAATTAATATGTACATGAATCAAAATATATTGATCGGAGTTGGATAAAATACAGCTTCTTTGAAATAGAAAAATTTAAGTAGTTTAAAATAAGTATATATAAGTTTTAAATATGAAAACCGATATTTATAAGACCTGCATGATGATCGCGATCTGTGTGCATGATACTATATCAACTACTTCCAGGTTTCAGTCGTTTCACATACATACGCTGATAACAATTAAGTTAGAAAAACCGGCGATGAATTCAATATCTAAACACGTTTTACTACAGTCTTGTCTGGTACTCTGGTGGCACGCCTAAATCGACTCAGGGTTGGTCTGCCTACTGTCGGCCGATAGCCACTGGGCCAGAGCTGGCTCTGGTTTGGCATACCAGGCTTGGCTTATGTCAAATTGCCCGCAGTTTGCCAGCGATCATTCAGCACTGGCTTGCGGTGTGGTACGCTTACTGTCTGAAAAGCTTTTGTTAAATATGTTTTGTGCTTCAATATACGAAAGAAAACTAAGAGTCGTCTATATATCCTACTATCATAGAACGGCCAAGTCCTCGGCTTTTTAGGCGAGGCCTTATCCACGCGGGACAAGGATTTACGGAGCCATCGTGTAAAAGGGGGGCGGGGTTCTCCCCCTATTCTTTCCAATAATAGTAATGCAAATGATAATAGCAGTAATAATAAGTAATATTTCCAGGATCTGGTACCAGTTCATAATGCAAGTTATGAACAATCAAATTCAGTCAATAATCTCATTCAACGACGACAAATGATGATGATTAACCATAATCAAAAATGATAATCAAATCAAGAACTCATAATCACACAATAATTCAAATAATAGCAATCTCAGTCAATACGCACTCCCAAGAGTTAATGAAATGAAACACTTTCATGCTTTCAAACAATCCGAATGCATACGAACAGCAACACATTCATTCTCAGCATATTTCAGTCATTTCTCTTTCTCAGATTAATTTAAGAGATGAGAAAGTAAAGAGGTTAATTCTTTTACTCTCACACTCACACATTATTGTATACAGCTGACAACGACATTTTCTACCAATTGCCAGATAAGTAGAAATACAGCCAACAGCGACATTTTCTACCAACTGTCGGATAAAGAAATATAATCCACGGCAACTTTTAAACTAACCGCAGATATATAAACATGCAACTTAATCATTCAAACATTCATTTACACTCTAATGTTAGTAGGATCAAGGAAAAGGGCAGTAAGCGATAGAACTAATGTTTTTCGTAATTTACCCACCGGATACACACATATAGACAAGAGAATCAGACAGAGATATCTCTACGCCTACCTTGTTCATCTACGCCTGCACCTACTTATGTTCGTCTACGCCTAGTCATACAACCTGAACGGCTGGTTTAAACATGCAAACCTGACCCTGCCAGATATAGAAAAGGCAACTAACAGCGGTTTCTACCGACTGTCAGGCAGCATCAGCGGAGATTAATTAGAGGCAGCGTAGGCATTGCCTACCCAGAATTTTATGAAGAATTTTAATAAGAGTCTCCAAAACTCCAAAGAGTCTCGAAATACATATAGAAACGCCTGGAGCTTCATGTCATAAAAATAAAATAACTAGTGGTAGTACTAACCGTATTAGTCTGTGTCAATGCCATGGTTGATTTGATTCACTCTATTTTCGCTCACCGATTACCACTTTATAACCATTTACGCAGTTTGTACGACAGCTACGCGGTCGAGATAGGGATAACCGGATTGCGATGGATAAATTTGTAATACGAAGTCATCGGACTGTCGGAACTGAACAGAAAGCTGAAGCTTCAGGTACTTCTACAGAAGTAAGAGAAGTTCAACGTCAGCATCATATTGCAAGAAAACAACGGAACAAGTCAAGTAAGTGTGAAAAATTGTAAATTTCATGAGTCCTGAGTGATAACTGACTGTGGTCTGGAGTAGTAGACTACTTACGAGTTACGATATAGACAGTATACTGGACTTGGTTATAATCTCATGAATAATTACATAATTCATCATTAATTCACTGACCGTCAGTGGAATCAGTGGTGTCCTTTGGGTTGGGGGCTGGGCGGCGTGGCCCTCAAGAAATGATAAAATTTTGAGAATTGATAAATGAAAAATGAGAAAAAATGTTAAATGATGACTGGTATTACCGTATTGGATGTTTATGTGCATTCTTTGCCCCCACGAAAAATGTGAAATCACGCCACTGAGTGGACTGCGGTCGACACTAAACTGTTGATACGTTGACATCGTATTTGTTACTGTGATTATGGGCGATATGGGGTAATAACTCAGATGACATAACTTGGATCATTTACTAATTGTCAGGTACACAGTACCGTCATCAGTCTGAGAGATTGTGCGAGGTTGCCAAATCACACAATTTCACTGTTCAAACATGCCGGGCGATGGCAACTGTGCTCTGCATGCGATACTTGATCAGCTTCAGATATCAACATCGGCACCTTCAGACGAAAAGCGACAATCCTTATAAGTCTTCTAGTATTAGTACCAGCCTAAGCGCATTTTAACAACATCAAAGAGTTGCGTCAAAATGCTGTTTCATATTTGAGGCAAGATAAAGCAAGTCAACTTGCCATACAAGACTCTCTGATCAAGTGTCAATACAGTGACCTGACGAAATATTTGGAGAGTCAGGGTAAAGATGGCGAATGGGTGGACGAGCCGATGTTGAGAGCTCTTGCTGAATACTTGCAAAGAGAAATAAAAATTTACCATAATAATGGCCATTGCACAGAATTAATTCCCACGAAGAAAAAGACTGCTACACCAATTCATCTTGGTCAGATTGGCGAGGAACATTATGTCAGTTTGCTTCGAGTGAAAGAGACTGTTCTGACTGAGCCTGAGGAGGCTGAGGGCAATTTTCAGCATTCAGATAGTTCATGCCCTTTAGACACAACATCTTCAACACGTGGAACCGAGACTGATTGTGTCTATGAAGACCTAAACATCAACGACTGCGGGCAGTCCACTTCCAGACGGATTCGGTTCCGTTTGCTCTGTATCGTTGCCACCAAAGCCCCATAATTCATCAACTCTGCAGTTTCAACGTGCACAAGAACAGAGCGAAGCAAGCAGTGCCAGCAGCAGTGAGACGGCAAATCAATTAAAGAGTGATGATTTTTGTTTTTATATTGACTTGGGAACCATATCTTCTGGTCCTGCACAGCCTCTTTTGCCTGCATTTCCAAAGAGATCCATTGGTGGTCATATGCGCTCGTTTCACCTTGGACTGTATAAGCCATATTCCTTCATCGAATACAGCGTTTTGGCTGATGCAGTATTCTGTTACCCCTGTCGTATATATCCAAGCAATTCAGGCAACAGAGATCCATCTTTTATCACGAAAGGTAATCGTGACTGGAAAAATTTACATCACAAACTAGCAAAGCACTCCAGAACTCAAGTCCACATTGAGTGCCAATCAAAGTGGCATTGTTTTCAGAATAGTGAAAAACAAGGTTCTGTGTTATCCCAGTTATCATCACAGCATAAAAAAACTGTGGAAGAGAATAGGCAGTACATCCAGAAAGTTATCGAAATATTACTGCTTCTATGTCGTCAAGGACTTGCATTTAGAGGTCATGGAAACACTGCTTAGTGGTAACAGAGGAAATTTTCTTGAACTTTGCTCATTTCTGTCTATGATGCCCAATTTGCATCTAAGCTGAAAGTATACCACAATCTAACCAGCCCTGATGTGCAGAACGAAATAATTCACATAGCATAAAAAATGTTGTGAGGACAGTAGTTCGTCAGGTTAAGGATGCTGGTTTCTACTGTCTTCTTGCAGACGAGGCAAGATCTTTCAAACTGAACAGCTGGCTATATGCCTACGGTATGTTACGCCAGATCTACAGATTAAGGAGCGATTCTTGATGTTTGTCGACTGCTCTGACTCTAGGGATGCAGAAGGAATTGCACAATGTTTGTTGAAATCTCTTGAAGGAGTGGGTTTGAAAAGCATTCCAATTGTTGCGCAAGCATACGATGGAGCTAGTGTAATGTCAGGCCATCAAAACGGAGTGCAACGGAAAATTCGTGAGATTTATCCCATGGCTTTTTACGTACATTGCATGTCGCATAGATTTAACTTAATTGTTGTGGATATGTGCAAAGTCAATAGATGCATAATAGCATTCTTTGGAGTACTGGAAGCACTGTATGTATTCTTCTCGAGGCCCGGAGCCCACAAGACATTTGTCAACACACAGGGCCTTCTTGGCCTGAAAGCAATTGAATTAACTCAGCTGAGTGACACCAGATGGGCCTGTCGATGGCGAAACGTTAATGCAGTTAAAACATGTTTCAAAAGTTTGCTGACATGTCTTACCGAATTGTCTAGTCCGAATCCCGCTGCTTTGTCGAAGCTCAAGGCTTGCTGCATCAGATGCGCAAAACTGGGTTTCTTGTGTGCCTCGCTGTCTTTGATAAAGTACTTGCACTCGCCCACGTTGTGCATGAGGCTTTGCAGGCAAAAGGAACCACCATTGCGACAGCGCATACCATGATCACCGGCACTATTGCGGCCATTAGGAAAATGAGATCTGACGAAAATGATTGGAAGGCATTATGGAGTCAAGTAGAGAATCTCAGAAGAGAAGCTGGCACGGAAGATCTTTCTGAGTCAGCCGCTACGTCATCAATTAAAGGAGAATCGAAATCCCACAACGACGTCCGCGAAAAGGTGCCTCGAATGGCCGATTTCGTTATTTTCTCAACTTGTGGTCAGCGAGAGATCATCGACTCTGCCTGCCCTTCTTATCCTCTTGCGACTGGAACTGCAAGAGTGGCTCAGCGTGAAAGTGAACTGGAAGTTTGGAAGAAACAGATCTACTTACCTGTTGCCGATGCACTCGTTGTTGAAATGCAACACCGTTTCATGGATAATGAAACATTAGCTCTAGTGAGGTCTGTTTCTGCTACTTTTAATTTTGATCTTGATGGCATTGATCATCTCTTACACCTTTATGATCTTTGATGATCTCTGATCTTTCCAGTAAACTTGTAGCATCTGAGCTGATGGATGAATTCGCTAACTGCAAGCAGCGAAAAATGAAGTTGTTTTGAAGCGCATAAGATGAACATGTGCTTTAGGGTGACCGCGAAACAACATAAAAGCAGCACTGACATGTTTCGTTCATGAAAAGGAGGTTTTCATTGCAGAGAATTCGATATTTATGCATTAACATTGTTAAAAACCCACCCCTTCATTGCCTACCCACTTCTAATTTCCTATCTCCGCCTATGTCAGGCAGACCTTATACACTCTATGGCGACATCTTCTACCAACCATAGAACATCGAATATTACACGTATGCATACATGACAGCGACATATTCTACCAACTGTCATCTATACATATCGAAGCATGCAACAAGAACAAGTACTCCCGAACGGCGACAGCTGCTATCAGCCGACGGTCCAACAAAACTAATTTAACTCCGACGTCTTCAATCAAGAGTTAAATCAGCGAAACAAATACAAGTATCCGGTTTCGATTACTCAAACAGAAGTTAGAATTTCAAGGAATAACCAGACAAAGAAAAGTAGGCCTAAAAGAATAAGTAAAAGTATACTAATACCATCATAGCAATCCATACACTCATGTACTCACGTATCCAATCATCCATGACGACGATAACACATTATTATATTTCTCACGTTAATCAACGCAATTAAAAATCAAAGACAAAGAAAATCTTTAAGACAAAGAAATCCAAAATGACGACGCGTGCAATGCGTACGCATAGCCAGGCTTTTCCTACCACGACTATAGCGTACAGCGCGTCAGTAACGAATAAGGCAAAACACTAGGTTTTATACGGCAATTCCTGCCCGGGCGTGTGGAAACCAATAACATAAGAGATCAAGGTCCAAACTCGGCTCGTAAAAATGGTAGAGCCCGGCCGTCGGCCCTTGCAACGTTAAACTCAATGGTATGATCGAAAACTAGGGGTGATAAGTAACTTACAAATTTAAAAAAAATCACTACAATATTAGTATAATATAGTATATTGATAAAAATGTATTATACACATTTGTTTTGGTCATATTGACTGTAATTCATATTTCAGTTTAATTTTATTAAGAAGATTTACAAAAGGCCCTAACCCTAAGCCTCCTAAGGCTTAAGGCTTATACCTGAGACTCTAAAATCTAAATTTCTAAAAGTCTAAATCTAAGCACTAGCCCTAAGCCTAAGCTCCGGCCTAAGAGGTGCGAGACATTATGAAACAAAATTTAGGGGTGCAGGGCTTAAAAAAGGTTGGGAACCCCTGTTCTAGCGATATCAGAATTAATGCTTAACATTATTATTATTATTATTATTATTATTATTATTATTATTATTATCTCGACAAATCTATAGCGCTATAACTAGCTTGATGCCAAAAGCAAGAGCACTTTACATAAATTGAAGTGAAATGTTAAATAAATATGTCTTCAGTGCAACCGAAAACCGTTCAAAGGAGGTAGCAGATGTCACTGTGTCTGGTAACGAATTCTAAAGAAGAGGGTTGCCACTAGTGAAAGAACGCTCTCCGAATTTCACAGTCTTCGACGGCGGTGGAATGTAGCCTACAGTACCAGACGACTGCTTGAACGTAGTTGAAGGCGACGGTCAGACGCTAACGGTTTCCGTTTAAAAACTCCGTAACATAGCTAATCCATTCAGACGCTGCTGACCCATCGTAGAACGGAGGTAGTTCTTAGTTCTTTTTTGATTACTGAATGATCTCTCGGCATCTGCAGCAGATATAGGTAACGTCATGAAAATTCTCAAGTAAATAAACACATTTGGAAACAGATCGACCAGATTTTGAGTCACTATTTCTCGTAGTAGATTTTTGGGTAAAAGAGGAAGCTTGAAATGAATTTTGTGTATTTCTTTGAGAAAAATAATTTCTTCGACGAGCTCAGGTGATATATTTTTTGAACGGCTAACATTTTCTTGGTTCAAAACTCCGTTCTCTGTCACGTTTGTTACAGTCGGCGTGTCAGTCGTCAAAGTCTCTTGGACGGTACTTTCTGATTGTGATGAATTTATTTCTCGAAGATCTTGAGTCTGGCCGAGCCTATTACTATAATATCAGGATGTGCAAAAAATTTGAAATTTTTTGACTTGCTGAAGCAGCTTCCTTTTGTCGAGCCAATTTCTTTCTTTTCTCATGTCCACTTTCGAATGATCTCTTAATATTTCTTTAAGCGATTAAATTAATTAAAATAAACGATAGAGTTTAGACTGTCGAATGTTGATATCACATTTAAGAGAAACTAGGCGTTTACCCGTCAAAAATGACGGGGGAGATTGGCTGTTTTACCACCCGATTTTGCGCAAATGCCATAGCATTTTGCGCAATTATTTGCCCTTAACTCGCCGCCTTTGCCTTCAACCGAGTTAACGCCCATTCGCATGAATTTTCTAAAACTTGATAGTCAACGTTACTGTAATGATTTGGCAGTGTCGAACGACATGCAGTGCTTGATTCTCTTGTTTGCTGTGCTGCTTTTGTACGCCAAGCAACAGCCTGCCTCTCATTCTCACTTGATTGTCGGAAAGCTGGTGAACGCTGGACTTTTTTGTTAGAAAGAGGAATAAAAAAGCTAAACAATGGTGCAAACCTAATCTTCTTAGCTCTTATATAGCCTGAGATATAGCAAATTCAAAAATAGGAAACTTTCTCAGAATTCAAAACTTACGCGAAATTCGCTCATAATACTTATGTTCAAACATTGGGGTCATCGAGTTAGAATTGATAGATCTTTACCAAATGTCAACCGATTTTCAAACTTTTTGGTTCATTTTGTTCCTCTGACATCCCTTTACAACTTTGCCGCTGACCAAAGTGGGGTTACCGCCGAAAATATTTTGCTAGGGGGCTTTAAAAGTTTTTTGGGGAGAGGGTGATATTTTAGGCCGTAAAGTGTACTCTACCCCAATTGTTTTGTAATTCTGCATATTTCAATAAATAATTCCGTAATTCCGAGGCCCTTTATCAAGTGAGGCCTGGGGCCAAATGGCCCCGGTGGCCCCCCCTGTCCTAGGCCCTGGTTGTACCCCAAAATGTCTGTAATAATATGATGGGTTGTGCCGTACGACAACTTCAAACAATCTGCTACATTTTTTATATTAACCCGCCGATCTGTCTGTATCAGATCCTGGACGAATTGGACGTTTTCGTTGGTACAGGTCTCAATAGGGCGACCAGAACGGTGCTCGTCTCCAGCTGATTGCCTACCGCGCTTAAATTCAGCTACCCACCGATATACTGTAGCCTGTGAAGGGCCATTGTCCCCTAAAACCTTCTTCATGTCCGTTGCAATCTCATGTTGAGTCAATCCTTTTAAATGCAAATATTTAATAACCGCACGTTTCTCGTTTTTATCCGTTAATTATACACTGGTCAACAAGGTTTTTGTTTCCTGTGCAATTTCTAGTGTTCCAGGTAGATTTTGTCATGCTGATTACAGGAATAATTTTGAAATTTTCCTATCACGTAAGTTTTTTGAGAAAAAGCTGATTTTAAATTTTAAAATTATAAGAATTTTAAAATCGTGGTTTTCGAGAGTTATCTGAGTTATGGGTATTCAGGTTAGGCAAGAATCTTATGTGACCGCCATAACAGATGTAATATGCACTGCTGGCTCACTTAACTGCATGGATTTTGAAAATTAGTATAATTAGGCATGTCCACACATGCCCAGACGCGCCCAAACCTGTCTTCAAGACTACATGCCTAGCATGTAATGTTGCTATGGTTACGTAGCCCAATATAAATACCAAGCAGCACTAGGAAGCAGCTGCAGTCTTTCTATTTGATGAGATATAACTGTTTAGTTAAAGGCTGTGAATTGAATATATTAACTAATTTAATTAAAGTTTCTGAAATGTCGCGTCGATGTCGCAATAGCAGTGACACGTTCTGCTACATCTGTGGAGAGTTTACGTTGAAATCACAGAAGCGGAGTATGACAGCAATCATAAAGAAAGGATATGAGTTATACTTTGGGTGCAAAATTGGCGACCAGGACAAAGTATGGGCACCTCATATATGTTGTTCATCTTGTGCTACCAGTCTGCGAGCTTGGCTTGCAGGTAAGCGTCCATCCATGCCATTCGCCATACAAATGATATGGAGGGAGCAGAATAATCAAGTAACGGATTGCTATTTCTGCATGACGAATGTTACAGGATTTTCTTCAAAGAATAGGAAGTCTATTGAGTATCCTAACCTTGCCTCGGCAATGAGACCAGTTCCACACAACGAGAGTCTTCCTGTTCCAACCCCCCCTTCGAGTTTTGGACACTGGAGGACGAGGACGAGCATACAGAGACAGATGAAATGCTGCAGATAATTGATGATTCAGCTACGGAAGACCCAGAGTTTGAGCCATCGACATCCAGCAATCCTCATTTGATTTCTCAGGCAGAGCTCAATGATCTGGTCAGAGACTTAGATTTGTCAAAAAATCAAGCAGCATTGCTTGGATCTAGGTTGCAAGGATGGAATCTGCTCTCTCCAGGTACAAAAATTTCAGTCTTTCGTAAACGGCATGAAGACATGACTCGATTCTTCAAAAAAATCGACAGTCTTACTTTTTGCATTGACATTGATGGATTGCTTTCTGCTTTCGGCTGTAAGCACAATCCATCCGAATGGCGACTTTTTGTTGACTCTTCGCTGTTAAGTTTAAATGCTGTTTTGCTGCACAATGGCAATTCATACCCTTCAGTAACCCTTTGGACATGCTGCTTACATGAAGGAAACATATGAGAACATGCAGCTGCTATTGAAACACCTAGAATACTCGAGATACAACTGGAATATATGGGGAGATCTGAAAGTTGTTGCAATTCTACTCGGTCTGCAGCTAGGCTACACCAAGTGCTGCTGCTTTCTTTGCGAGTGGGACAGCCGAGCTAGAGATTCACATTATGTGAGAAAGGTCTGGCCACCTCGCAGGGACTTGGTTCCAGGACAGAAGAACGTTAAACATGATCCTCTCGTTGATCCGAAGAACATTTATCTCCCACCTTTGCACATCAAACTTGGGTTAATGAAAAACTTTGTCAAAGCAATGAACAAAGAAAGTGAAGCCTTTACATACTTACGACAGAGGTTTCCACGCACCAGTGATGCTAAAATAAAAGAAGGCGTTTTTGTTGGCCCACAGATTCGAGAGATGCTCAAGCACAGTCACTTTGAGGGCCTTCTGCAGGGTGCCGAGCAAGTGGCCTAGACAGCCTTCAGGGATGTTGTTGCTAACTTTCTGGGCAACTACAAGGCGCCAAACTATGTTGAACAAGTTGGAAATCTGCTACAAGCTTACAAGGCAATGAAATGCAACATGTCACTGAAGATACACTTCCTTCATTCTCACTTGGACTTCTTCCCGGACAATCTCGGCGCCGTCAATGATGAACATGGTGAAAGATTTCACAAAGACATTGCCAGCATCGAGAAACGCTACCAGGGAAAGTGGAGTCCGTCTATGCTCGGAGACTACTGTTGGTCACTGATACGTGAAGCACAGGACAGTGAATACAAACGAAAATATACAGCAAAACATTTCTAATTTTCTCATGTCTTGTCATTATTGCCTAGATCCTTCTGTAGGATTATGTTGCAGAAGACGTTACAATACTAAATGCTAAATTGTCGATTTCTTAAAAACCTTACGTGATACAGAAATTCTAATTACATATTTGTATTCAACAAGTCAAAATCTATTAGTTTCACCAAAATTTGTAGAGGAAACAAAAATTTGCATAAAATTTGTTGACCAGTGAAATTACAACAGCCGCTGGGCAGACGGCTTCCGGCAGTTGCCTAGCAACCACAGTAATGGCCCACGTGACAATTTTTAAAAAACTCTACTAAAAAAGTAAGCTAATAAATAAAAAATCATTCTGCAAAAAACAGCAGTCTAGTATGTTTTTCTCATTACTTACTGAACAACCCTCGTATATATATATATATATATATATATATATATATATAAATTACACTGGTCAACAAATTTTATGCAAGTTTTTGTTTCCTCTACAAATTTTGGTGAAACTAATAGATTTTGACTTGCTGAACACAAATATGTAATTAGAATTTCTGTATCACGTAAGGTTTTTAAGAAATCGACAATTTAGCATTTAGTATTGTAAGTTATTTGTAACGTCTTCTGCAACATAATCCTACAGAAGGATCTAGGCAATAATGACAAGACATGAGAAAATTAGAAATGTTTTGCTGTAGATTTTCGTTTGTAGTCACTGTCCTGTGCTTCACGTATCAGTGACCAACAGTAGTTTCCGAGCATAGACGGACTCCACTTTCCCTGGTAGCGTTTCTCGATGCTGGCAATGTCTTTGTGAAATCTTTCACCATGTTCATCACTGACCGCGCCGAGATTGTCCGGGAAGAGGTCCAAGTGAGAATGAAGGAAATGTATCTTCAGTGACATGTTGCATTTCATTGCCTTGTAAGCTTGTAGCAGATTTCGAACTTGTTCAACATAGCTTGGCGCCTTGTAGTTGCCCAGAAAGTTAGCAACAACATCTCTGAAGGCTGTCCAGGCAACATGCTCGGCACCCTGCAGAAGGCCCTCAAAGTGACTGTCCTTGAGCATCTCTGGAATCTGTGGGCCAACAAAACGCCTTCTCTTATTTTAGCATCACTGGTGCGTAGAAACCTCTGTCGTAAGTATGTAAAGGCTTCGCTTTCTTTGTTCATTGCTTTGACAAAGTTTTTCATTAACCCAAGTTTGATGTGCAAAGGTGGGAGATAAATGTTCTTCGGATCAACGAGAAGATTATGTTTAACGTTCTTCTGTCCTGGAACCAAGTCCCTGCGAGGTGGCCAGACCTTTCTCACATAATGTGAATCTCTAGCTCGGCTGTCCCACTCGCAAAGAAAGCAGCAGTACTTGGTGTAGCCTAGCTGCAGACCGAGTAGAATTGCAACAACTTTCAGATCTCCACATATATTCCAGTTGTATCTCGAGTATTCTATGTGTTTCAATAGCAGCTGCATGTTCTCATATGTTTCCTTCATGTAAGCAGCATGTCCAATGGGTACTGAAGGGTATGAATTGCCATTGTGCAGCAAAACAGCCTTTAAACTTAACAGCGAAGAGTCAACAAAAAGTCGCCATTCGGATGGATTGTGCTTACAGCCGAAAGCAGAAAGCAATCCATCAATGTCAATGCAAAAAGTAAGACTGTCGATTTTTTGGAAGAATCGAGTCAAGTCTTCATGCCTTTTACGAAATACTGAAATTTGTGTACCTGGAGAGAGCAGATTCCATCCTTGCAACCTAGAGCCAAGCAATTCTGCTTGATATTTTGACAAATCTAAGTCTCTGACCAGATCATTGAGCTCTGCCTAAGAAATCAAATGAGGATTGCTGGATGTCAATGGATCAAACTCTGGGTCTTCCGTAGCTGAATCATCAACTATCTGCAGCATTTCATCTGTCTCTGCATGCTCGTCCTCGTCCTCCAGTGTCCAAAACTCGGAGGGTTGGAACAGGAAGACTCTCGTCGTGTGGAACTGGTCTCATTGCCGAGGCAAGGTTAGGATACTCAATAGACTTTCCCATTCTTTGAAGAAAACCCTGTAACATTCGTCATGCAGAAATAGCAATCCGTTACATGATTATTCTGCTCCCTCCATATCATTGGTATGGCGAATGGCATGGATGGACGCTTACCTGCAAGCCAAGCTCGCAGACTGGTAGCACAAGATGAACAACATATATGAGGTGCCCATACTTTGTCCTGGTCGCCAATTTTGCATCCAAAGTATAACTCATATCCTTTCTTTATGATTGCTGTCATACTCCGCTTCTGTGATTTCAACGTAAACTCTCCACAGATGTAGCAGAACGTGTCACTGCTATTGCGACATCGACGCGACATTTCAGAAACTTTAATTAAATTAGTTAATATATTCAATTCACAGCCTTTAACTAAACAGTTATATCTCATCAAATAGAAAGACTGCAGCTGCTTCCTAGTGCTGCTTGGTATTTATATAGGACTGCGTAATTATAGCAACAATACATGCTAGGCATGTAGTATTGAAGACAGGTTTGGGCGCGTCTGGGCATGTCTGGACATGCCTAATTATACTAATTTTCAAAATCCATGTAGTTAAGTGAGCCAGCAGTGCATATTACATTTGTTATGGCGGTCACATAAGATTCTTGCCTAACCTGAATACCCATAACTAAGATAACTCTCGAAAACCACGATTTTAAAATTCTTATAATTTTAAAATTTAAAATCAGCTTTTTCACAAAAAACTTACGTGATAGGAAAATTTCAAAATTATTCCTGTAATCAGCATGACAAAATCTACCTGGAACACCAGAAATTGCACAGGAAAGAAAAACCTTGTTGACCAGTGTTATATATATATATATATATATATGTATATATATAATAGACCTCTTAAAGTAAGGACTGACGTCTGCCATGATCGGTCAGCGAACTTGTGTCCATTGAATTTTAAACACCATAGCGTCTATAAGGTATAACTGGAATTCGCACAGTGATGTGATACAGCTATGAAATTTGGTAGTCACACTCAGGAATGTACGCACCTCAAGTAACCGGAAGTTGTTGACTTCGTTACACTGGTGCAGATGTACTACTACAAAGGCGCTAAAAAAGTCTACTACTACTGCAAAATACATTGATTTTAAAATTATATATAAATCATGTTAAAATCAATGTATTTCGCATATATTGGACGCTGCTGATCTAGGCCGAATATATAGCAATTAGCCTCGGAATCTTGTAGACACGAATTCGGCTTTAGGGGACTATATCCATCGAGTAGGATCGCAATATCATTGCAAGTAATAGGCCTATAGCCCAGTGGCGTAGCCAGGGTTCCGAAATAGATGACATAGGCATAATTTTGGGTAAACAAGGCTTGTCAAGAAATTATTCGCAAATCCATATATTTTCTTCGATCATACTACCTACCCTTCTCGAAATTTCTCAGCCGTATGGCTCAAATTTAACGACCGGGGTCCCAGCCGGAATAGGGGACCACCCCTTCCCCATTGCGGCTACGCCAATGATATAGCCAAATTGTTGTCTGGAACTGATCCTAGTTTTATTCTCAGTTAATAGCCGGTACTGAACCCAGAAGCAGAGATGTCCATGGGTTGAGTTAAATAATTGGCTGGGCTGGGTTGAATTAGTTTCGGTTGGGTCAGACGTTTTCATATTAATGGTGGGTAGGGTAGGGTTATGTCAGAATGTAAGTCATGGATTAAGAAATTGCAATGTATTATGGTGGGTTTGGTTGGGTTGGGTTAAGTAACTATTGTAGCTATTGCCAGCATGGGTTTTATTGGGTTGGGTTGGAGATTTGATGGGTTGCGTTCTAAAAAAATGGACCCATTATCATCTCTGCCCAGGGGAGCAGCCAGTATCCCAGAATTAGGAGGCACCATCGCTTATAGATCGAGAAAAACGCACTAAGCGTTAGAGACAATTACATTTTCTGCTCGCCAAAACATTGTGGGAGAAAAATGTGAGGGCCTCTATTCTGGAATCTGGCTACGGCACTGCATTCTTGAGACAACTGAATTCAGAAGTTTGTGTGTATACGCGACGGTGCCTCCTTATTCTCGGTTCCTGGCTACTCCCCGACACACAATCAATATAAAATGCACTTGCTCCTGCTGTTACTAATTCACCTAAATTCTCCCATATTTCACCCATACTACAATCATTACATTGGCTTAAAATAATTGAACGTATCCAATATAAGATAATGACACTTACATATAGCTCATTTCAGTCATCAAAACCTGTCTACCTTAGATCACTATTAACCCCTCAGCCTCCTCGACCCACACGTCCATCATCTTACCTCACTCAGTCACGCCACTCAATCAGTCATCCTTGAAAATTTGCAACCGTGCCTTCTCATACGCCTCACGCCCTCACCTGAACTTTGGAACTCGATCCTGCGGCTTCCCTCCGCAGACTTGGACACTTTCCAACAATTAAATCTGAATCCTCATTTCCAATAATTCCTGCATTATCTCCTCAAGTCTTCAGGTCTAAGCTTAAATCCTTCCTTTTTCTAAAATCATATCATCCATAGTTGTAACAACCTAGCCTCACTGCCCTTTGGATGTTGACTATTGCCTGGCTGATAATTATATAATAACTCCCCCTCATTATTATATATATAATAATGTATATTATATATATAATAATGACTCCCCCCATCATTATATATATATATATATATATATAATAACTCTCTATATTATAATAACTCCCTTAGTTTTTCAGAAACCAGCTGAGGTACCATGGTCTAGAACACCAAAAGCTTTTTTATATCGAGGATTGTTCCAATAGTGTGCTTGTGGGATTCAAAATTTGTTATTTTGGTATCAATTAAATTAATTATTGGCATTTAAGTGGAGAAATAGGGCTGAAACCATATTGATAAGTGAAAAGCATATTAAATGCATCTAAGTAGTTTAACATTCTGGTAAGCATTGCCCTTTCAGGAATTTTAGGAAAACTGGGAGATTGGAAATGGGTCTATAATTTCATATAACCATTTTAGAGATATTTTTATAAATTGGGGTTATTTTTCAATTTTTAGGCCTACTTCTGGGAGTTATTATAATATAGAGAGGAGAGTTGTTATTATATATATAATAATGAGGGGGAGTCTTTATTATACATATAATAATGAGAGGGGGAGTTATTATTATACGGGAGTCATTATAATATACTATACCGGAGAAAACCGCCAACTTTTTCGCCGAGCAGCTGGACAATGTCGTATCTGGCATACTAGACGTACATTGCCCACTCATCACTTGCAGAAGATATCTGTCTACTCATAAAATAACTCGCTGGCTGTCTCCTTCCGCCATTGAGAGCAATAGGATGAGACGTCGACTCGAAAGAAGGTGGAATTCTACTGGAACAACTGAAGACTGAATAGCTTACAGGAAAGCATGCCGTACTGCTAGCAGAGACATCGTCAAAGCAAAAGGTCAATTCTATGGTGACAGGATTCAAGCCGCAAATGACTCCCGACATCGCTGGGCTGCCATACGTGATTATACTTCACACCACAGAAGACCGTGAAGTTCTGTCACCAGATGACTGCATTTGGCTCTCAAATGGCTTCTCGCAGTTTTTCATCGACAGGATCAGACGAATAAAACAAAGCATTACGCAGCGTCTCAGTGGAACGACTGTTGACCCAATGCAGTCTGACGTGCAATGTACGTCTAGTATGCCAGATACGTCTGGTCCGGGGCTTGATGATTTGCTGCCACAGACACCTACCGAAGTGCTACGTCTCATCAACGCAATACCAGCCAAATTGTCTCCAGCTGACATTATCCCGACTACCGTCATTAAGTCGTGTCCAGCGCTGTTTGCTTACCTCATTGCTCACCTCGCTTCACTGTCATTTAGCGAAGGAATATTTCCTGAAGGTTACAGGAGATCTATTGTAACGCCACTCATCAAGAAACAGGGCCTGGATCGATCAGAGTTCTGCAACTACAGACCAATCTCAAACCTGAGCACCATTTCGAAAATAGTCGAAAGGCTCTTTCTGACCCGACTCATTCGCCACACCCAACAATCGCCAAGCTTCAGTAAGTTCCAGTCAGCCTATTGACGCTATCACTCAACAGAAACGGCATTGCTAAAATGCTGAATGACTTGTACGGCGCAGCCGATGCTGGCCATCGAACTGCCCTACTGCAACTGGACCTGTCAGCTGCCTTCGACGCAGTTGTTATTAATACTTTTCTGCGCAGGTTTCAATACACGTTTGGCATCTCCGAACGGCCTCTCAACTGGATAGCATCGTACCTCACTCGCCGCACTCAGACAATACGTGTTGGCAGCAAACAGTCGTCGAGAGAGCGCTATGAATTTGGAGTCCCCGGAGGTTCAGTACTCGGACCGCTGTTATTTATACTGTATGTTGCGCCAGTGATACAAATTGCTGCTTCATCCGGAGTGAATATAGCACAGTATGCCGATGACACACAATTATACACTGCGCTCACTAACAGCAAAGCAATGTCGACACTGGACAACTGTTTCCATGCTGTTCACTTCTGGCTTGATGTCAATGGATTGTCGCTGAATCCAGACAAGACGGAAGCCATTGTCGTCGGAACTTGCTCGCGGCAGCGCACAGACGGCAGGATACCATCCGTTGTGATAGGCACCCATTGCCAATGGTATTCAAACAAAAAGCAACATCCGCAGTCTGGGTGTAACCATCGACGACACATTGTCATTTGATGCCCACGTTGACACAATCTGCAAGTCAACATACTTTCACATGTGGGCTATAAGGCACATCCGTAACAGCATCGATTTTGACACAGCTGCCTCAATAGCCTGTTCCGTGGTCAGCAGTAGACTAGACTACTGCAACTCTGTACTTTACAGCACCTTGGGAAAACACAGAAGTTGCAACGGGTACAGAACTCACTGGCCAGGACTGTTTGTAAAGTGCGCCGAACAGAACATATTACACCGATATTTGCTCGTCTCCATTGGCTACCAATACGATACCGCATTCAGTACTAGATTGCGCTAATTACCTTCAAGACAATCTTCAATAATCTTAGCTAATGCATTCATTTCGTCTAAAATCGACTATTGTAATTCGCTTTTTTCGGGTTGCTGAAGTGTTCTCTCCAACGTCTCCAGACTATTCAGAATGCTATTGCGAGAATTGTAATTCCAACGGGGAAATTTGATCACATTACCCCTGTCCTTCGTAGGTTGCATTGGCTTCCCATTGAACAACGTATTAAATTCAAAATTGCTACCCTCGCTTTCAAGATACTAAGAAATCAGCATCCCACTTATCTTCGAGAAATGCTATTATATCATCAGCCATATATGTCCACGAGGTCTGCAAATAAATGCCTTCTTGAAATTCCCTTTCGTCGCACTAAATCTGGGTGTAGGGCCTTTAGTTATGCATCTCCATATGTTTGGAACTCCCTTCCTCTTGATATTCGGATGGCCTCTTCTCTAGATATTTTAGGCATCACCTTAAAACTTATTTATTTCCTCCTTAAGTCTTGGTATAGTCCTGACTGATTTTTGGTTTTTGACCTGGACCGAACCGACCCTCCTCAGCTACAGTCTGCTCTGCCGATTAGCACTGCGGTTTGTGGTCTGAGGCGTCCCCGATGAACACCTATTAAATTAAAAATTAAACAATAACAACACAACAGCCCAGCTACTTGGCATACGTCATTCAATTGCAGGGTCAGTCTCGCCTATTGAGATCACGTGGGGCTAATAAACTGATAAAGCGGCGCACTCGCCTTTCTCTCACCGACCGTTCTTTCGCAATCGCTGCTCCTCCGTCTGTTTTGGAACAATCTACCTAAATCTGTCACTTCGGACTTAACTGTTTCGTTGATTGTTTTTAAACGCCGACTGAAAACTGCACTCTGCAGTTTGGCCTACACTGTTTAGGTCACGCGACTCACCCCTCACTTATGATTCTTCACTTGTGAATGACTTAATGTGCGTTAACAACCATGTAATAATAATGATGGAAAACAGCCTCTCCACACTTCCTGAAGAAGCCGGCATGCTAAGCAGTCGACGTGCTATATATATGTCGTAGATTTCGATATGCAGACCCTTCATTTGCCCAGAATACCTCAGGTGACATACTTGTGTCTGTTGGAAAACTCAGGTATTGAATTTCTTCGGCGTAGCATCTACGAAATTGTTTTAAAAATACTACTTATTACTTGACATTTGTTAACATTTGAAAATGATTTAATTGCTTTTCAAGCTCCTCTCAGTGAGTGCACTATTCATTTTAAACGCCCCACTTCAAAGCACAAATATCACCATTATCTCAGTAATGATTGGTATTCGTCAGTTGTATGCAAATCTGCAAGCTGCTGAGCACATAAAACTATATTAACATTACAACATATCATTAACAAGTCACATTCATTATGCTGCAATCTGTTCAATTATTTTCATCTATTATACTTTGTATAGTAAACCTCAGTAGTACTAGTAGGCTGCATGCTGGTAATAGTAGTCATGTACTATCAGACAACTAAGGTAAGCTACTACTTCCTGTTTGTGTTGATATAATCGTGCTACCACTGCCACAAAAAAACTACTGCCTCTTACCACATTGCTATTTATCCAATGAGTCTAAGTTCTTAGTCGAGTTTATGTTTAACTCTGAAAATCTATTATTCCAGGACAATTTATATAGCGCTATATGCATGGTTTAAAATCTAAAATCAAAAGCTCTTTTACAACGCTGGCATGTCAAGTCAATGAAGGTCAGAAGGTAGCGATGTTAAAATCCACTGTGATGAAGAACTTAGCGGGCATCTTCATTTCTGCAGTTATTAATCGAAAGAAACACGAAAGAAGATTAATGACTGAAGAATAACAAACATTATATATAATATTATACATAAGTAAGTAAGTAAAATCTCATGAGTTTCTACAGCGCCTTGGAAAGCAGCACAACAGTAGCTGCTTATTCTTAGGCGCTCAGCCTTTCTTACAATAGCTATGGGAAAGGTATATGATCAGCCAGGCAATAGTCAACATCCGAAGACGATGGTTCTCAGTTTACTCGCGAGGCGCGGGTGAACGCGGGAACTTCTGCATCTGGCGCAGTAATCGGTCGATCGAACACTTCGAGAATCGTTGCGATGCGATGTCGTTCGAATGCTTCCACTCCCTTCCAGGGCGGCTGTCGGGGTCTCTCGATGGGCATCTGTAAGGTTCTCCATGAAAACACAGAAAGCGCGTGTTCCCTAGGTACACAGCAGAGTTGCGGCTTAGCGGGCATCGAATACCAGTTAAATCTCTACCGCTTTCCAATAGTCCAACCATTGCTGTTCGAAATGCTTCCATTCACTGGCTAGATCGGTCGCATTCAGGTTCAGTGCCACTGGAATGGCCAGACAGACCGGGCCGGACACTGGAACGACGCAAAAGACATTTCGACGCCGTATTGTTTATGATACTGGTCGTGAAATAAATAAAATGTCTATGTCTATGTATAGTGTTCGACGCTGCTACGATCGAAATTCTTAATCTAATTAACCAACTTAATTACACAATGTGGCGTCCTCACTGCCGTTACTTATAATGATTTTTTTACAGAGTTCTAAACTATAAGAATCACACACAAGTTGGCACTGACTGCGTGCAATATCTTCAGCGTTTAAGCAGCAAGTGTCTAGTCAAAGTTCTACTCTACAACATAGCTAGTCGAGTGCAGAGCCGTACAAAGCCATGATTGCGCCCTGTGCCCAGTATGAATCTGGCGCCCCACCCTCAAATTTTGTTACCTAGATAAATTGTAATATGACGCGCAATATATAGACGTGTGCACGACATTAAAATAACTAATAATTCATATGGGCTAATCACCATTTTTGCATTTTATGTGTATTTCCTTCCGTTTCTTCTAACTTTTTTCCTGGGTCATGTACTTTTAAATGGTACTTAACCTTGCCGCATATATTGGCGGCGACGTTGCTGGATCGTGAGATCGAAAATTGTCGGGCATTTCAGCTTTTATTATTATTATTATTATTATTATTGTTATTATTATTACAACGTACTGATTAATGTGGTAACTCGTCCTAAAAGAACTGCGTGAACACATACAAAAACACAATAAAGCTCCTGCGGAAAAGCCAGGTTTTAAGCTTCTCTTTGAAGGTGTTGAGAGAAGGAGAGAGCTGCACAAATGGAGGCAGACAGTTCCACGCTCTCGACGCGGCCACAGGGAACGCACGATCACCGACAGTTCGAAGGCGCATCCTTGGAACGTGAGGTGGAACGGGCGGATCTCAAGCGTTGCCGACCTTCCAAGTTAGCTACTCGTACCAGTTCAGTCGCCAGGTATGCAGGGCCGACACCATTCAGGCATCGGTAGGCTAATAACGCGAGCTTGAAGTGGATTCTTTCTGGCGCTGATAGCCAGTGCAAATCACGAAGCGATGGAGTTACGTGTTCACCTGGTGGAATATGGCAGATCATACGAGCAGCAGCGTTAAGAACGGACTGAAGACGATTGAGAAGGTATTTCCGTATTCCGGCGAGAGTAGCATTGCCATAATCTAATTTGGTCAACACCAGAGTGGAGACCAGTGTTTTAGTGCAGTGGCTGACACTGAGCGACGAATACTTCTAATCAGCCTGAGGGCATTGAAGCATCCAGCCACAGTCTTCGAAACGTGTGTCTTCATTGATACGGTGCTATCCAGGAATATCCCGAGGTTCCGTACCGACGACACCGGCTGCACATCAATTCCGTCGATACGTATGCAGGTAGACGGTATCAAATGTTTCTGTCTTTCAGCAGCCAACCAAAGGACCTCGGTCTTAGCAGCATTGAGCTGTAACCGATGCGACTTCAGCCACTTGGACAACTCTGTCAAGCACAGCGTGATTCTCTGCTGGAGCAGTTCGGTTGTCGCAGGGGAACAGCTCCCGTATACCTTGATCCGATAGATTGATTGATAGCTTGATCCGGATGTGCATGCTGGAAAATAGGAAGTGTGAGCTCATAAGTTTGTTCTGCTGTGAGTTTTTTAAAACTGGGCAGATATTTCGTTAGGCCTAGTATCACTTGACACTGGCATCCCTAACACTATGTCTTCAGTCGTGACTGTTGCAGCTACAGTTAGTTCGAGTCGTTGCATATGAATGTCATTTTCAGGGATTTCATTGTCGCTTACCTTCGCGCCTCCAAGTTTAATCTTTCGAGCAATTTTGGGATGTCAGTCATGTGACGTAGAAGTCTGAGTTAACCGTTTCTCCCACTGATGTTGTACTTGATGGTTACTTTTTTCGCGCTCGTTCGCAATTTTCGAAAGCTGCGCCGGATAGTTTTTTTAAAGAAGTCATTTTGTATAGATCAATATATACAATATATATATATATATATATATATATATATATATATATACTCCACCTGGAGCTATCAACCGTCAGGGTGATTGTATAGATCTTTATACTAAATCAAGTATAATCAACTTAATCCTTAATCACCTATTTAACTCTAACTAATCTATATGGATATATATATATATATATATATATATATATATATATATATTCCCTACCCCACCTCCTACCCTACCCACCCTACTCCCACTGACCTCAAAACCTCAACCCAACACCCCACCCTCATCCCTCCCTCTCCAGCCCCGCCCTACCTCACCTCACCCCGCCCTACCCGAACCCTCACCTTTCCCTCAACCCAGCCCCGCCCTACCTCACTCCCGCCCTTCCTCACCCCGCCCTACCCCACTGACCTCAAATTCTCAACCCCACACCCTGACCCACCCTCACCCCTCCCAAATCGGCCCCGCTCTACCCCACCCCTCTCTAATCCAACCATGCCCTACCCCACTGACCTCAAATCCCAAACCTCACACCCTGATCCCACCCTCACCCTCCCCAACCCACACCCTCCCCAACCCAGCCCCGCCCTACCCTCATCGACCTCAAATCCCCGTTCCTAAACCGGCACAACTCCTGCTCTGAAAACCTGCACAACCCACTTTCCTCCTCGCAAACCTCCCTCCTCTCTCCATATACCACTCTCCCAAACGCTCCGACCCTAACCCATCCCGCCCCACCCTAACCGGCCCCAAGCCCCGTTCCCAAACCCGCACAACCCCGCTCTGAAACTCGCACAACCCCTTTCCTCATCCTAAGCCTCCCTCCCGTCCCCATCCCTTTCTCCCAACCGCCCCGCCCAAACTCCCGGCCCCCGTTATTATATATACACTCCTTCCTTACCCCATTGCGTTATTGTATACATAATGTGTACAGCGTCGAACCGTCGGGGATCGAGCATTTCCCGCGGCCGCGGCTCGGGCATGGAATTGTCTACCGCCATCAATACAGCTCTCTACGACCTTGAATACTTTTAAAGAGAGACTTAAAACCTGGTTATATCGCACGAGTTATCTGTAACTTTGTAATGTGTTCACGCAGTTCGTTCGGACGAGTTACCACATAAATCAGTACGTTAATAATAATAAATAATAGCGTCACCATCTGTTGGTGGGCGGAAGAAGGGCGTGATTTTAACGTACATAATGTACATAATTACTTCTTGGCGCGGAGCTTGGCTAGATGGCGTGATTTTTAGGTACATACAATGCAAATGCACACATATATGTACATTAGTGAAACGTTGTTCCTCTGGCGTTATTCTTTGGATTAGCATTGAACCATCTGATGCGAACGCGTAATTCCTCAATCGCAATATTCGTATGTGTCAACTACGCTATAACCAAGTCAGGATAGTCTCTTTAATTAAGTGACAATGAATGACGATACTCCAGAAGAACGAAGACAGCGAATGGCGCTTGAGCGAAAGCAAAATTATCGAAAAAAATCAAAGTTCGGAAACTCTAGCTGTTCGACGTTCTCAAAATACACAAGAAGTCCAGCGTTCACGAGCTTTCCGACAATCAAGTGAGACCGAGGAGCAGGCTGCTGTTCGGTGTGAAAAAGCAGCACAGCAAGTTCAGTGATCAAAAGCCTGGAAAAATCGAAGGCAAGAGGAAGACAAATAATGACGTATATCAGCAGTTTACTGACGGATGTAAATGGAGTAACTACTGAATTAGAACTCATGCAAGCAACACACAACAGAGAGAATTGGAAGTCCATAGTCGTCAACGTAGAAATACACGACACCTGAAGAAGAAGAATCTATATGGATTTTATTTACATTTATATTAAGAAATATATATTTAGTACATTACTTTCAACAGCACTTCTACATCTAACTGACAATTACCTATGCATACACTTTAGTCACTCGGGTTAATTTTTTCTGCCATTTCATATTGGGTTAACCACCTTACGGGATTCTTATTCCTTAGGTTATCTCTCACTCATTGTAGTATAATGAACAACCTCTGATCTGATTGACTATCACTTTCTATGCTAAATTATAAACTTAACTATTTGAGTTACTTAATTAATTTGTTTTCGAGTTTTAATTTTGACTTTGCTAGTATAAGTTAAGTTTCATGCGTCATTATGTATTCCTGTGTATTTCTTGCGTCATTAGCTATGTATTTATGTTTATGTTGCTGGCCTTATGTTGCTGAATATGCTGAATAAACGCATTCTATTCTAATAAGGCAATTTTTAAACATCTTAGGACAACACTATTAAGTTGTGACTTATTTTTCTACTTCTTCACCTACTATCAGAGTCTGTTCTGATATCATTCTACAAAGAACGTTTATAGACTGCAGGGCGACCTAAGATCAAAAGGTCACATTCTGAATTTGACCTTTTGTCATCGACCTGAGAGGTCGCCCTCCGAGTCCTACGCAATACCTGAAATACCTTCGGAAGACACCCCAAATGGGCACAAGGCGCAATTATGGCTTTGTACGACTCTGGACGGGGCGGAAGTTAGATAATTCCGCTTGGCTCAAGAGGTGCGGTTAGATCACCCACGCTTCCTTGACGATGGAAAGTCTCCACTGCTTAAAGAGTCGGCAGAAGAGTCGTGAGAAACGGTGCAAGCGTCTCAATGGCATCTTTGAGGAGCCACATCAGTAGGAGTCGGCTTGGCATTGCTTACAATGTGACGCCATCACGATGGACGTAACAACTGCAATCGAAGGGACGAAGTAAAAGCGGACTCAGAGTAATCCGGAAACTTTGGCTAAGCCAGCGTTTGCCGTTCTCTCTCTGATAGCATTGACCTTGCCAATATTGATATGTGCAGAATATGTCTTAATCCTTTCATCTCGAACGCCTTGGTATTTGCTTCGTCTCTTTTTTAAAAGTCCATGGCTCACATTCGTCTGTTTTTACCGGCCAAACTAGAGTTTCCCATAGTTTGATCTTTGTGGTTAATGGTTATCGATATGTCGTGGCTGGTTGCCTGTCATTTCATCCCATCCATTTAATCCCAGTCACTTAATCCCAAAGTCTTTTCATCCTATCCATTTAATCCCAGTCACTTAATCCTGAAATTGATTCTTTTAAACTTAAACTTAACCCTCACCCTAACCCAAACCCTAATACTAACCCTAACCTTATTTGCTTTTATCCTATAACCATGTTTAACTATGTTTTTGTAACACAAACATTTCTTGTTATATCATTGAGTGTCATTGGATTATCTGTACAGGTATTGGGATTAAAAGACTTAGGCTTCTCTGCACTGGGATTAAAAGACGGGATTAAACGACTAGGATTAAGTGACTGGGATTAAGTGACTGAGTTGAAAAGACCGGACACCGTCGTGGCTTTTCTATATATTCTATAGTGCTTTGTTTAAGTAAACGAAGTAAAAGCGTTTGCCGTTCTCTCCCTCTGATAGTATTAGTTTTCGATATGTCGTGGTTTTTCTATAGATTCTGTAGTGCTTCGTTGACTGCTTGACTGCAAAAAAGATTGTCTATTAATGACGTCAACAATTTTTGGGCAATTTATTTATGACCACCTGCCCTTGTCAACAACTGTAAAACTTTCATTGACATTTAATATAGTTGTGTACAAAGCTTTTGACCCACACTACCCAAGATCAGTGATGGGCCCCAATTAAAAATTTACAAGGTTATGATTTTTTCGGTAATGAACTTTGTTGACGTCAGTAATAGACAATCTTTTTTCTCCTTCGGACATATAATTGGCAAGAAAGGCCTGGATCATTTGGCAATAATGGGAAAAGTGGAGGGGAAGAGGAAGGCAAAGAAACAATTATAAAGACTGCATACGAGAAGGAATTGAATTAGGAATAACATCGAATTGAAAGAAATATGTCAAGATCGTAAAAAGTGGATATCCATAGTCGCTAGCGTAGGTATATACAACACCGAAGAAGATGATGGTGAAGATGAAGAAGAGGAAAGAAAGAATAAAAATGCAGCTTATGGCGTGTCGAAAACGATTTTCGTAGTCTGTAGCAAATTCTATAGGAATGTACATTACGATGTGGCTAGAGTTTTCTTCTCTTTTGATTAGTAATGC
The DNA here is from genome assembly GCA_018105865.1 of Metaphire vulgaris. Classification (NCBI taxonomy): domain Eukaryota; kingdom Metazoa; phylum Annelida; class Clitellata; order Crassiclitellata; family Megascolecidae; genus Metaphire; species Metaphire vulgaris. Next base: position 8,774,675 of record CM030833.1, on the reverse strand, counting down.
TTAGTAACCTCCATTCTCTAAATTTTATCAATTTATTTGGAGACCATGCTTTAAATTGAAAACTCATTGAACATGAGTGCAAATCTGCCAAATGATACATATTTGCATGCGAATAGACCTTTTAAAACGGGGCACAAACCCTGGGTCAATAAACAACAGTTTCTGTCGATTCGTGACATTTAGCACCTAATCTATTGTAATAAATCGCTTGACAATTTCAGCACCGGTTCTTCGGAAGTAGAGCGGCCATTTTTGGCCTGCAACGTTGGTCTTCAATGTTATCTGCTAAGGTGAAGATGAATTGTACATAAATACCAATTATGTCCCTCCTTCTTCCATTAATTAATTAATGTGCTCCAAGAACTATTCGTCTAGTAGAGCGCTTCCTCAGATTTTGATGACGTCACCTTTAGACAACGTGTAAAATCCAATGTAACAGACATAACAAACTGTTTTAAATTTAAATGCAGAGTAGGTCGGCTAATGATGATACTGTTGATGCTGTTGTATAGTCTTATAAATCCGATTCTGCACGTTTGTATCCGATGAGAAAATAACTTGGAAATGAGTAAGATCCCTGAAAAATACCAATCATGTATAGTAAAATTAGTGCTGCCTTTTAATCGCTATTAACGCGCGATTAACGCGTTAATCTGTTAATTGCGATTGATTTTTTAATCGCGATTAAAAAATTATTCGCATCATAATTAATCGCTTCAAATTTCTCTAAAGAAACTCTTAAAAAACGGAGCTTGAAAGTGATAACGTCACGAGTTTTGTTTAAAGTTGACTTAAATGGATGATGTATGTGCTATATAATGTTATGCGTGGTCACTATTCGAAATTCTGAAAGTCTTTTCTGCAACTGGTGCTTTGTTTCGTTAAATTGAATTACTACTTCGGGACCAGAATAGCGTTGAAACAAAAATGCGATTAATCGCGATTAATTTTTTACTCGCACGATTAATCGCGATTACAAAAATTAATCGTTGGGCAGCACTAAGTACAGTAAAATCAATGTTTTTTTGTTGGTATTTTGCTCAATTATTTTAGTGCCTAGGTGCAGAAATGGACATCTATCATCCCTAATTTAATATGTGCGAAATACATACCACAATTTGACCATTGCTGATATCAGAGTGGTAACAATGTTGGGTGATGGAGCAGGTTCGAGTCCCGCAGGAGCCCTAAAGGTCGGCTCAGCCTTTTTCGTGGAGGTAAAATGAAGAGCAGTGGTCAAAATCCACGCGATAAGTCAAACAGGTACGCTACGCGATACACTAGCTCCGTATCCGTGGCATTGCATACCTGGCTTGAGGGCTATAGTAACGGAGATCAGCGCCGTCTTATGAGCCCGTGAGGCTCGGGAAGGACTTTTTTATATGTGTGAGAAATTTTAAAAAGCAAGAGAGTAAAAGGGGAGGGCCCAGTATGAAGCCATGGTTACACACAATAGATCAGCGGTTCTTAGCCTTTTTATGGCGAAGGACCACTTTGAGATATTCATGCAATTCAATTCAAATTAATTTTATCGTCCGTTTCAAACACATAGGTGTTCATCGGGGACGTCTCAGACCACAAACCGCAGTGCTCATCGGTAGAGCAGACCCTGAGGAGGGTCGATTCGGTCCCGGTCAAAAACCAGAAATCAGTCAGGGCAATACCAAGACTTAATGAGGAAACAAATATGTTTTAAGATGACGCCTAAAAATATCTAGAGAAGAGGCCATCCGAATATCAAGAGGAAGGGAGTTCCAAACATATGGAGATGCATAACTAAAATCCCTACACCCAGATTTAGTGCGACGCAAGGTAATTTCAAGAAGGCATTTATTTGCAGACCTCGTGGATATATATGGCTGATGATATAATAGCATTTCTCGAAGATAAGTGGGATGCTGATTTCTTAGTATCTTAAAAGTGAGGGTAGCGATTTTGAATTTAATACGTAGTTCAATGGGAAGCCAATGCAACCACGAATGACAGAGATAATGTGATCAAATATTGAGCTTACATGGCGGACCTCCTCCATTAGCAGTGCCAAAGACGTTCGTTCACACGAGTAGGGAGTCTGCGGGAGCACCATAATCTATATCTTCTATATAATCATAATCTTCTATAGCCCCACTCTCATAATGCACAGGAGCATCAACTGATGACACACCAAATCCAAATCACTAAAGATCCAGGTCAAATCCAGGGTATCCGGCCGAGCAAACGGGTGACAGTCTATGGTGGATAAGCACGGCCAAAAAGATGGGTCTTTAATCTTACTCTAAAAATTTGTAATGAATTTGCAATGCGAACATGCTGAGGCAATGAGTTCCAGAGTTTTGGGGCGGCCACCGAGAAAGCACAAGAACCAAGAACTGTCCGAGTATGGGAGATGGAGAGTACTATTGCAGACGAGGATCTGGTTTCTGATTTGCTTGTACAGAAAATTTTGAAAGACGGTAACTAGGTTCCTTGTAATAGAGTGTTTTGTATGCCTGAAGGCAGATTTTAAAGTCTATCCTTTCTTTAATTGGAAGCCAGTGAAGACCCTTACGGACTGGGGTTATGTGCTCACGTTTTGGGGTTTTTGAAACTACCCGAGCCAATGAATTTTGAACTAGTTGGAGTTTAGCCAGGTTTGATTTAGAAATGCCAAAAAGAAGGGAGTTGCAATAATCAAGACGACTGGAAACTAAGTCATTTGCCAGAAGCATTAATGCAGGTTTATTCAGAAATTTCCTAATACGATACAAATCACGAAGGGGTAGTGAGCTACTTTACAAATGTTATTTGTGTGAGTTGAGAAAGAAAGTGTGGAATAAAAAATTACTCCTAGATCCCGTGCAGAACTACTTACAGGAATAGTTGAATCGCCAAATTTAATAGAGTTTATAGAATCAAATTGCTTGAGCGTGGGGCTTTGTGCCTAAAAGTAAAAATTCAGTTTTAGCCGGGTTTAAAAGCAATTTGTTTGAATCTATCCAGGACTGAATATGAGAGAATGCTTGAAAAAGTTTCCAATAAAGATTCTGATGAAGACTTATCAAATGAAATAAAGATCTGAATATCATCTGCATATAGGTGGTAATCTAGGTGATGGTTTGACAGTAATGAGCCAAGAGTCGTCGTGTATAAAGTGAACAAGAGAGGACCAAGAACAGAGCCTTGCAGGAGCCCCACAATTTAAATTAGCTGATGATGAAAAGGTGCCATTTGTGCAGACAGACTGAGTGCGAGGACTTAAATAAGTAGTTAACCAGTGCAGTGCTGAATCAGAAAGGCCAAACCAGTGTTGGAGACGGTGTAGAAGGATGGAATGATCCACAGCATCAAAAGCTGCTGATAGATCAAAAAGTATTAATGCAGTGACCTTGCCATCATCCATTGCATTTATGATATGATCGTGGACAGAGAGCAGAGCAGTTTCAGTAGAATATTTATGGTATGCCGACTGAAAGTGAAAAAAGGTCATTTGAAGACAGATGGGCATGAATTTGATTTGCGACCACTCTCTCGAGAATCTTTGATAAAAAGTTCAAGTTGGATCATCATCATCAGTGTTTCTGTCTCTCGACAGGTCCAGGTATCCAGTTATTCCACTCCGATCGATTGCTTGCTTCTTCTTTGAGTTCCTGATATCCTTTATTCATCATCCACTCCAACATCATCTTTCTCGGTCTACCTCTCACTCTCTTTCCCTCTATTTTTCCTTCGATTATTGTTCTTAGTAAAGAGTCATGCCGGAGGACATGTCCCATCCAATTTCTCTGCCTTTTCCGGATTGTATCTATCAGGCTTCTTTCTTCTTCTATCTCCTTCATGACTTCCTCGTTTGTCTTATGCTCTGTGTATTTTACTTTTAGCATTTTCCTCCAAATCCACATTTCAAAAGCCTCTAATCGTTTTATATCTTCCTTTCTCATTGTCCACGTCTCCGCCCCATACAACGGATATAGGCCTATAATTTGCTAAGTCATTTTGGCACAAGGATGATTTCTTTATTAGCGGGTGGACCACAGCATTTGCAAAGGAAGATGGAAAACAACCTTCTGTTAGTGAAAGATTTATCAGATTCAGAATAACTGGACCAAGGATATAAAAACATTCTTTGAGTATGTAATTTGGCAGTACATCAAGAGAACAATGAGTAGGCGGCGATGAAAAAATCAGTTTGTGACGATCAGAAAGAGTGATAGATTGAAAGGAACTAAACACAGGTGGCGGTGAGACAGGAAGAGAGAACCCAGTTGAAGCAATACTAGAAAATTTTCCCCGAATTTTAGCAATTTTATCCGAAAAGTACATAAGAAATGTGTCAGGTAAGGAAGACACATGAATGTTGTTTGGAAGAGCCGTATCCTTGTCCTTGTGTAGAATTTTATGCAATGATTACCAGAGTGACCGATGATTTGAGGAATTTTCAAGGACAAGGTTGTCAGAAATGTTGATTTGGCTGAAGAGATAAGTTTGCGAACAAGCTCACACTGCTTCCGAAACTTTACCTTATCTGAGGGCAAACGAGAAAACTTCCAGCGCCTTTCTAGCTGACTACGACGGCGTCTGGCATCTGCAATATTAGAATCGAACCAAGGTTTGGTGGGTCAAGCAGCAACCATTTTTGTTTTTTAGGAATTAGCTTATCCAAAGCGATGAGTAATACTGTCGAGAATTGGTCCGCTAATTCATAAACCGTGCTTGAAGGGTTCATATATAATGCAGACAATAGGATGTGATTTTTTAAAGCCTGTATATCAAGTTTGGACCAAGGTCGAAAATTAACTTTAGTGTAAATTGGTGGTTCCTTATGAGGGAATGCTATAGAGGCTGATAGAACTAAGTGATCAAATAAGTATGCTTCATTTTGGCTTACATTTGAAATAATTTTGAAGGTCGACCTGGTAATAAGAAGATCGAGAATATGCCCCTTATCATGGGTTGGAAAAACCACATGCTGAAAAAGATCAAATGAATCTAGTAGGCTATTTAACTGAGTAGTCTGGTTTGAATCAGTATCCATTTGAAAATTAAAATCGCCAGAGATAATTAATTCTGAAGGTAGAGAGATTAAATGCTCAAGTAGGGTTTGAAACTCAACCAGAAAACTAGAGTAAGAAGAGGATGGAGGACAATAGACATTGAGAAAAGTTATGTTTTTATTTTTAGCATTAAGCACAGCCATGATTGCCTCAAATGTTTTTTGACCAGATATTGGAAGGGATTTCCTTGATATTTTAAAATGGGATTTTAAAAGTATTGCAACACCTCCCCCTCTATTATCCGACCTGGGCTCACTTAACATTTTATAACCTGGTGGTGTAATATCAGCTAGGAAAGCCGGGGTGTCAGTCGGGCTAAGCCATGTCTCATTTAAGGCAAGTATATCAGTAGGATTATTACACAAAAAATTATGAAGAGGTGCTGATTTACTTCTTAGAGAGCAGATGTTTAGATGTTTAAATGATGAAGTTTTAATAATAATAATAATAATAATAATAATAATAATAATAATTATGCACTTCTATAGCACCATTTCTAATACTCAAGGGTATCAATCGATGGTACTTCAAATCCATCCGCAAAAGACCAGGTCATTCCAGAGATCAGTCAGAGGGAAACAGCAAGACAGACTATGGAGGAAATGCTAGTTGGAAGAAGTTTTTAGCCTAGATCTGAAAATGCTCAGTTTATTGGAAGATCTGACAACCAGAGGGAGAGAGTTCCAGATTTTTGGCCCAGAAATAGAAAAAGCTCTCTTACCAATTTCAGTGTTTGTTCTAGGTACATTTAACAATGAATCAGCAAATCTTGTTGAATGATAATGTTTTGGATGGTTTATCATAGATTTTAAATATTGAGGTTGGCCAGACTGCAGAATTTTAAAAACAAGGACACCAGTCTTAAAAACAATTCTTTGTTCTACTGGCAGCCAGTGTAACTTTTGAAGGACAGGTCTAATGTTTTAGAAGTTTTAGACAGTAAAGGGCCAGGATTAGTTTCAACATCACCCGAGATTATCTTTTTAAAGTGATTTTCTAGAATACTGATGTTGTTTTTTTAGTTTAATTTTGATTTTGAGTGTAAGGTGGTCTGAGAGTAGCAGCATTGCAGAGACTCTATTTGTAAACGGCTGAATTAAATAAAAAGCGTACGCATCATCAATATTACGCATAAGGCAGAGAGATTCATGCACAATTCTAGTTTGAGGCAGAGCAAATCGAGACTTTATTAAACTCAGTGAATTTCCGAGAGAAACAATTCTAAATGAACCAAGAATTAGAATTAGTAAACTTAGCTTGAGTAACATCATCATGAAATACCTATAGCGCTATATGAAACAGTGGATTTTAGTGAAGACAGGCGAGAGATCTTCCGTCTCGTGAGCGACACACGAGCTAAGAAAACAATTTAAAAGAAACCGACCAAAACAAAAAAACTAGGGCTACTAGGCTAAATTAAGTGTGATAAATCTCAACTAGTTAGATAAAGGTAGAAATAAACGAAAAAAGTTAGAAAAAGTTAGAAACTTAGCTGCTATCCCGCCGTCGGAACCGGAAACCGCTACCATAAGCTCCCTCACCGGGGTCTGTGGGAACCATGGATTTATTATTAGAGGATACGGCATTACGTCATTTCTAACCAGGCTGCGTGAAGCCAGTAGCGCGTAGGCTAAAAATAGCACCTCCATTGTTAGCGGCCATTGTGGTTGAATCGGACGTGGGGGGTAACTGAAAGTTGACAGTTGATGACAGGGAGGAGGGCAGTGTTATTTCTAGGATTTTGAATTTGGTGGGGGTGTCGGGAAAATGGGGGAAGTGTCGGAATTTTTAAGTCTCTTCCCGGAAAAGGCTGACAAAAAAGGTCATCCGACAATAAAAGTTTGGGGAAGGGGTGTCCTCCATTGGGGGGAGGGGGTGTTCAGAGCTAATTAGTATCCATTTTGCATTATCACATTACCAAATTTTGGGGGTGTCGACCTCAAATGGGGGTGGTGGTGTTGAGGGTGTTAGGAGGGTGTAAAAATATCCTGGGAGGGGGTCGAAAATTGCCCAAAAATTGTTGACATAATTAATGGACAGCCCCCATGCCTTATTGAAAACACGATTAATGTCATCCAATAGGCTGTCCACTTGCTATTTTTCAGACACAAATTTCGAACAATAGCATCTTAATCAGTGGCGGCTCAGTGGCGGCTCCACAGGGGGGCCCCGGGGGGCGTGCCCCTATTGAGTGCCTGGCCTCCCAGTGGCCCCCTGTTGGGACCCTATACCTAATACTACATACCTGACACCAAACGGTAGGCCCCCATGGTTAGAAGTTGCCACCCCAACGGCCCCCACTTGCCAAATCCTGGAGCCGCCACTGGGCCCAGGGTGGGTCCGTGCCCCCTATTGAGTGCCTGGCCCCCATTGGCCACCCGGTTGGAACCCTATACTTAATACTACATACCTAACAACAAGCGGTAGGACCCCCTGATTAGAAGTTGCCACCCCCAACACCCCCACCACTTGCCAAATCCTGGAGCCGCCACTGGGCCCAGGGTGGGTCAGTGCCCCTATTGGGTGTCTGGCCCCAGTGGCCACCCTGTTGGGACCCTATACTTAATACTACATACCTAACAACAAGCGGTAGGCCCCTATGATTAGAAGTTGCCACCCCAACGGCCCCCCCCCGCACTTGCCAAATCCTGGAACCTCCACTGATCTGAATCTCCATTTTCAATACATACTAATAAAAAGTTCTTAGATCATTGATAAAACATATCCGCAGCTATTCCCCATGGCTCAGCTGATGATTTTTTGGGTCTACCAATGTGGCTGCCGTTTGGGAATTTCCCAAAAAGTTGGCTTCAGCCAAATGACGTAATGCCGTCTCCTCTAATAATAACTCCATGGTGGGAACACCAGTCACCAACGCATGTATTTGCCACTAAAAGTGACTAAATCAAGCATGTTGTTGGCCTATTGTTAGTGTCAACTTACTCCTAAAATAATGCATAGATTTCCGCCACACATTCATTTCCATTTTAAAGAAATCACCATTATAAACAGTTAGACAAAATAAAACATATACTGACCAAATTTGTCTGAACACTTTTAATTTTTTAAATTTAGTCTTCGCTCGCGGACCACCAGAACCACCAGGTCGCGGGTCACTATGGAAGGTAATGTAATCGGCTAGAATATTGCTAATTTTTTTAAAGATGACATCTTTTCCCGTTTTCTCGTCTACGTCACTCCAGGATTTGACTGGAGCCATGTTATTAGTAAGTTGAGAAAAGTTTTTTAAAATGCCATTGGATATATCCTTGTTGTTTGATTATCAATAATTGAGACGTTGATTTTCATGTCATATGGATGCTTTGAATTTCTGAACATTGTCGATGACTATATGACACAAAATAACAAGGCATCTTCTACCGTTATCACTTGTTCTTTATGTTTTTTAGGCCTTTCAAATAAAGTTTGGACATTTCATCTGCTTTCTCAGAAGCCCTCTCAAGACTCTTGTCCTCTTTACGTTTAGCAGTCATCATCATCATCATTGCTTTCTGCCAACCCATTGGTGGCAATAGCTGGGCACAAGACATTTCCAAGAGGCATTGTCACCATCCTGCCCTCTGCCAGCTCTTCAGCGGCAATAGCGAGACACAGAATGTTGATCCGCCTCCTGTTCCCGTCTTGTGTCCTTCCATGACCCTGTTTTCGCCGAGCACTGGTCATGATTTCTCGGTATATCGAGCTGGCCGCAATGCCCCATATACAGTAGTTGGACACGCGCCCTCTGCTGGCACGACAGCGTACGAAGATCTTCCGCCAGTGATGCTGTTATTCCATGCTCTTCAGTTGAATACATCCACCATCCCTGCCGTTGTCTTCTGGTACAGTTGGTCCACGGCACCTTATTCCGTATTATTCGGTGCAATCCCAGGAGGTTTCCCAGCCCAGGACTTCCCCCCATCCGCCACCACGTTTAGCAGTACTAGTACTCTTAGTTTCTCTTCTTCTTCTTCTTCTTCTTCTTCTTTTTCTTCTTCTTCTTCTTCTTCTTCTTTTTCTTCTTCTTTTCTTCTTTTTTTGGATACTGTCAAGTTTCGCAGCCATATAGCAGAATTGGTCACATATAAGATTTCAGCACATTTATTGTACTTGTCATTGTTATGTGTTGACTTTTTAGGATGTTCGTAAGTTCACTAAATGCTGACTTGACAATGCCAATTCCTTCTCTGATTTCTTCGTCGCATCTTTCATCACCTGTGATTTGCGCACCTAGGTATTTGAACTGTTGCACCTGCTGAATTTCGTGTTGTTTAACGTTTAACAGTACTGGTACTCTTTGTTCGTGGCTCTGCGGTTGCACTCAATAAGCCGGAGCATTTGGGAATATCGATGGAACACGTCTTTCTTCAAATCCCTTCATCTTAGCTTTTCATTCGCGTTGTCTTTTTTGGTAGCATTAGTGCTTTCTGTTTCCTGCAAAAGTCACTTTCTTTCAAATGAGTGAACAGAAATATGTCCGTGGATTTGCGCGATTACACATATAGCACAATTCCTTGTCTCCAATCATTTGTTCGTTGATAGTGTGGTGGTTGAATCTTTTCCTTTTTTCACTGCCATCTCCATAGTTGTGTCCATATGCGTAGCACTTCTTTACCATTTTTAATATTAGCCCAAATGAAGCAAGCAATTACAAACACACATTTGAAGAGATAATACAGTTGAATCAAACTAAAAATAAATAAACCCACCAGAATTCACGTTAATTAAATAACGAGTAAATAAATCCACAGAAGCATGAAAAACTTGCTGCATGCCTTCTTAAAGCATATAAATGAGTAACTGATATAAGACTACTGTATATACACAATATCTAATACGTATTTACGCATGCAGTCTACGAAAGACTGAAGTAACCTGTGAGTCACTTGTGAGTATACACAGCCGCCCGTGGTTAGAGCCATAGTAGCCATTGGGACGCTACGCCGCCTCTGATCCAGCTTCTTCTCGGTCGCTCCCTTTTCCTGGTTCATTCTATTATGCCGTACCTTCGTGCTTAGGTGAGTCCCAAGGCCACTCGTGGAGTGCGTGTGAAAAACTGTTTCCGACTTGGAACGTGGAATCCACGTTCTATAAGGAACAAGTAGACGGCGGTCATGAATGAAATTGTCTCCAAAGAACTCGACGTCCTTATCGTAACCGAATCATGGCATGAACGGTCATCTGATGTTGCAGTTCGTAAAATACTGCGCCACCAGGCTATACTTTTCAAAGCCAAGCACGATCTGCTTCTCGAGGCACAAGTGGTCAAAACTGTGACTCAATAGGGGGTGGTATCGTAGTATACCACCGTGCTGCTTAAAAAGCAAAACAAGTCTCCATCAATGCTACCACGACTACCTGGCATTTTATACGCCAGATGGCCCTTGCACTGTTCTTTCCATCTATCGGTTAGGTTCACAACCTGTCACAAGTTAATTTTTCGGTGAACTTGAACATTGCCTGGAGCAATTAGCCATATTCAATTCGCATGTGATAGTGGCTGGAGATTGTAATGTACACATGGAAAGATCTTCTTTGCCAGATGCTAAAACTCTTAATGCTATCATTCGTCAATTTGGGCTTGTACAACTGGTCAATAAGCCAAATCACATCAATGGAGGATGTTTGGATATCATTATCACTCGTGAGGATGTTCCTGCATCCGATATTCAAATATGTACGCCTGCAATATCAGATCATGGCCTTGTCTCGGCATCCTTTCCGCTTTCTTCCAGCAAGCCTGTCTACATCCTCAGGAATGTGCGTAACTGAAAAAGTTCGAAGGTGAAGCATTCTGCCAAGGCCTTCAATCAAGATCTTTGTGCAAAACCTAGAAGACCTTGCCTCTGCTTCTGTGAGTGCATTGTTTGAGCTATACGACTCAACAACAAGACGGTTACTTGATGATCTCCTTCCAGTACGCAAGGTTAGGATTCCTCATAAAACTCTGACACCATGGTTTGACGCAGAATGCAGAACATTTCGACGTCGTGTTAGGAAGTGTCAGCGGAAATTCAGAACGAACAAAGAACCCGGATGACCGTCGTGAGGCTGTACTTATGATCAGGGACATGCATAAGTTTTTTCGTGACAAAGAAAGAATCTATTGGGAGTGTCAAATTTAACGTAATGCTCGCTCCTCTCGTAGACTCTGGGAAACATTAAATGGTATTCTCGGTCGCACAAAGATTTTTAATTCACAACTGAATGCAGATTTATCGTTTACTGCAAATCAGTTCGTGGATTATTTGATACCTCAAGTTCGTCGTGTGAGAGATGCTACTGCTGGTTTTGCAGCCGCCTGTGAAAACCAATTCCGACTTTTATTGTGCACGACTACATTGGCTGTTTATTGCCTTTTTGAATGTTGGTATGCAATAAGTCTCTCAAAGAAGGCTGCCTACCTGCATTGCAGAAACTGGCAATAGTTAAGCCTAGGCAAACTGGCCTTGATGAGTCTGAAATGTCAAGCTATCGCCCTATCTCAAACCTCAGTTTCTTGCCTAAGGTCCTTGAGAAGGTTGTCGCTCTTCAGCTGCTTCCATATCTTGAGGCTAATTACTTACTGTCGAAATACCAGTCTGGTTTCCGTACCACACACTGCACTGAAACGCTTATCTTGCATCTCCTCTGTGGTTCACTGTCTGTTCTTCTCTATATGGCCATCGATCGGTCAGAAGTCACTCTTCTTGCCCTATTTGATGTCAGTGCTGCTTTTGACACAGTTGGCCACGATATTTTTCTCCAGCGCCTCTCTGTCTCATTTGGTGTTTCTGGTGTTCCTCTGGCCTGGTTGAAATCCTATCTGTCTGAACGTCGCACGATTGCATTCTTGGTTCTACCTACTCCCGTGAAGTGCCAGTCACTTGCGGAGTCTCTCAGGGTTCGGTCCTTGGGCCGCTTCTATATATACTATATACTGTTGATGTTGCACGCTTGTTTGCACCTTATCATTTTAAAACACATATATACGCTGATGATATTCAGACCTATTCACATTCCAGCCCCACTAATGCACTGCAGATCACTCGTGAATTTGTTGAAGCCTCTGACTTACTTCGTTTATGTATGCACTCAAATCGTCTTTTACTTAATTAAGCCAGAAGTCAGTTCATCTGGTTTGGTGCTCGAGGTCAGCTCTCAAAAATTGATCATCTGTCTATGCAGTATGCCTTCCCTGACCTCTCTTTCTCCTCTTCTGTCCGTGATCTTGGTATAATTCTTGACTCTGAGTTAACCTTTGTGGATCATAGTAACTCACTTTGTCGCAGTTGCTTCTATCATCTCCGCCAGCTTAGAGTAATTCAACGTACACTAGACATGCCATCTGCTTCTACTTTGATTCATGCATTTATTTGCTCAAGGCTTGGCTACTGTGGTTCACTTTTTTGCTGGTCTTCCATCGGTGCGACTTGATAGACTCTAGATGGTTCTTCGTTCGGCAGCCAGGATGATTGCTGGTGTCACAAGACGTGATCATCACATTAGTGAATATATGATGTCTGTTCTACACTGGCTGCCTTATCCTGCTCGAGTTGAGTTTCGTGTGTCGAGAGCGGTTGCACTCTCTCTTTATGGTGCCACTTCATCTTACCTTTCAGATATACTTCATCCTCTTAGCTCTGTCCCTGGTCGGCCATGTCTTCGGGCCACAACCAATGGTCTTCCCAGTGTACCCCTAGCACGAACCTCCTTGTTCCTGAAACGAGATTTTGAATCAGTTGGCCCTATCCTTTGGAATGCTCTTGACGCCAGTATGCGTGGCTTAGCAACTCCTAATTATATGGCCCTCTTTTTGAAACGACTTAAAACTTATCTCTTTGTCAATGTACAGTCATTTGCTGTGAGAGCGCTTCTGAGTGATTCTTCAGAAGAGGCGCTATACAAATATTTTGTTACATTTCATTACCTTCGATTAGTATAAATGACAGGCCTCCAGGCGAGCCTCTAATGACGTTATCTGCTTTTGCTTCGGATTATTTTCTTTTCCAAGTTGCTGCTGTTTTGTGTATGCTCCGACAGCACAAGCTCAACAAGATGAAAGAGAAGTTTTCTACCAAGATTTGGCAAAAATAATCAGAAAACTACCAAAGCGAGAGATATGGACCATAATAGGAGATTTTAATGTAAAGTTGGAGAAGGCACAAATGAAACTAATGTGTGTTGGCCAATTGGTCTTGGACATACTAATGAACCGGGAGAACACCTCAAGGATTTTTGTGCAGATCACAAATTTCTCATTATGAATACATGGTTTAAGCAACACAGGAGAAGAAGACACACATGGATATCACCAGATGGCAAAACAGAAAACTAAATTGATTATATTTTGGTCCCGGAAAGATGAAGACTATTGGTAATTAAACTGCAAAACTCTTCCAGGTGCTGACTGCAACACGGACCACAATCTTCTATTGGCAGTGCTGAAATTGCGATTTAAGAAAAACAAGACGACACCAACATTAAGACTAAACTTACAACAACAAACATAGGCAGGAGAATATGAAATAATAATTGTCTCAGAAAGATTCCAGGCACTTGAGCTAGCTGTAGAAGAGAATACACCTAATGAGATATGGGAAACACAAAGAAAGTACTGCTAGATACAGCAAAAGAAATCTATGGTTATGGAGAAGAAATAACAAACAAACCATGGATAAATGAGGAAACCTTTAAATGATAAAAGAGAAACGAATAGCAAAGAATAAGGATCCTGTAAAATATAAAAAGTTAAAACATGATATCCAAAAGAGATTCAGAATAGACAAACAGAACAATCTTAATAAATTGTTTAGAGAAGTGGAAGAATCAACTCAATAAGGCTACACATTTAAGCTGGTAAAACACTAACCAAGAAATTTCGGTTACACTGTACAGGTGGTAGCCACCCCAGCTATGACCGCCCCAGTTATGACCGCCCCGGTTATGACCGCCCCGGTTATGACCGCCCCAGTTACTCTATGGGTTTTGACGAAAAGCAGTGTACCCTAACCCTCACGGGGTCATATAATCATTACCCACACCATAAACCAGACACGAAACATTAACCCTAAACTATACTGACGGCAGCCATAGCTGGGGCGGTCATAACGGGGCGATCATAACCGGGGCGGTCATAGCTTTGGCGGTCATAACCGGGGCGGTCATAACTTTGGGGTCATAACCGGGGGGTCATAGCTGGGGCGGCTATAATGTGATACCGAAAGAGGAGCAAGAGAAGAAAACATAGCAGATGCGAAAGGAATTGCTAAAAGATGAAGAGAATATTGTGAATAACTATTTGATGACCAGGACATACATAGCGGGATAGAGAAACAATTAAGAATTCAAATCCCAGAAAGAGAACCACCACCACTACGTTCAGATATAGAACGCGCCATTCAGAACCGGAAAAATAAAAAGGCCACTGGACCAGACATGATCCCAGTTGAACTGTTTAAAATGGGAGGAGAAAAAGCAACAGACAGAATACACAAAATATGCGTGGCCTTGTGGGTAGGGTCGCCAGATGCATTGGTAGCCAAAGGAGGACAGAGCTAGACGAAAAGGAGGACAGAGGAGGACATTGTATACATGAAACCAGCTGTGCAGTGGTCGTCCATAAATTACGTAACGCGGTTGGAGGGGAGTCCAGCCATTTGTTACGAAGTGTGACGACGGGGGGTCCGGAAATGTTACGTAACGCAAAAAAAATTTAAGTGACCGTTTTTGGCTTGTCAGAGATTTTGAAGAGGAAAAAACAAGGATGACCTCTTTTTTTGCTTGTCAGGGTTTATCGAGAGAAAAAAATACAAGGATATGAACTTTTTTGCTTGTCAAGACTTTTTGGAGGACGAAAATGGGGGGTCAGCCCGTTGTTACGTAATATTTGAGGGGTCTGACGTTTTGTTACGTCGTATTACGTAGGAGGTCAAAAAGTGCCAAAATCGCGTTACGTAATTTATGTACGGCCCAAGGTCATCGAGTTGTATGGCTGATGATGACTAGCCGTTTACTGTTTACAGTCTCTGCGTTTGCTACTGAAAATGAAATTAACATTTTGACCAATGACCATAGACTATTGCATAGACACTAGAGATAGAATGACGAGAGTCGAGTATTTTGGGACTTTGGACAATCGATATTGATATTATTATAACGCTATTTTAATATCGATGTATAAACGTATGAAATTCGTCAATACCGCGAGAACGAAAATTGATAGCATACAAAAGCTCAAAAAGGAGGACATTTTACAATTTTTAGCTTTGCCGGGAGGACGGAGGACACGGACCTAAAATGGAGGACATGTCCTCCTTTTGGAGGACGTCTGGCAACCCTACTTCTGGGAGACAGGAGAATGGACAGAATCCGTCTTCATTCCATTACCCAAAAAAGGAGACCTGAAACAATGTTCGAACTATCGAACAATTGCCTTAGTATCCCCTGCAAGCTACGAATAATACTACGAATAATTCTAGAAAGAATGCGAATAACAACTGAATCGGATTTATCAGAAGAACAAGCTGGATTCCGCAAGGGCAGAGGAACAAGAGATCAGATTTTAAATCTTAGAGCATCAGAAGCCAGTGTTTATGTGTTTTGTTTACTTTAAAAAGGCATTTGATTCTGTCTCAAATGAAAGACTATGGATAAATATGTTAGAAATGGGATACCCGCCACATTTAGTGCAACTTTTGATTCAAATGTATAAAAAACAACAGTCACAAAATTAAAGTTGCAGGTACAACATCCGAATGGTTCAGGATCAAAAAAGGTGCCAGACAAGGTTGTGTAATTTCACCACATTTGTTCAATATACTGGCTGAAATGATTATGAGAGAAACTTTGGAAGGATTTGAAGGAAGAATCACTCCATCGGGAATGAGAATCACGAACTTAATTAAGATATGCAGATGACATTATTCTTTTGGCAGAATCTGCAGAAAAACTACAGGAACTAGTAGACCGACTAGACAAAGTAACTAAAGAATACAATCTTTGCATAAATTTTGATAAAACAAAAGTAATGAATACAAGTGAAACTCAATGCAAAATATGTATTAACAGAAAACAACTAGAACAAGTGACAAGCTTTGTTTATCTGGGATCAATAATCACAGAAGATGCGGAATGTGAAACCGAAATTCGCGCCAGATTGGATAAAGGTCGAGCAGTCAACAAGCATTACAGAATTTATGGAAAAGCCGCTACATATCGATAACAACAAAGTTAAAACTATGGAAAACTTTAGTTTGGCCGGTGGCAACATACGGATGTGAGACATGGACTTTGAAAAAAGAGACGAAGCAAGAATCAAGGCGTTTGAGATAAAAGGATTAAGACAGATTCTGAATATATCAGGGACAGAAGAAATAACTAATGAACGGGTATTAGAGAAGGGAGGCGTTACAAGAGAATTTTTGGAGTCTATCACTATAAGAAAACTGTCGTACTTTGGCCACATCATGCGGAAGACAGGTACCTGTTCGGAAAAAAAAATTATATAAGGCACAACTGATGGAAAAAGAAAAAAGGCAAACCCAGAACCAGATGGACTGATAACTTCATGCAATGGACTGGAAATACAATGGGAATGGCGATCCGAATGACAGAAAACAATGGAGAAATCTCACTCATAATGCGGTTTACCCTCGTAGCGAGGATGGCTCAAGACAAGACAAGCTGTTTTGCTTCTTTCTAGTACTCTGTCATTTGATATCTTATCTATCTAGCTGATTCACTAAATCCTTCTGTATCACCATAACTCAAAGGCCGAGATTTTTTCCATCATCTTCCTGTTCATTGTCCGGGTTTCGTACCCTTGAGTTACTTCTTACTAGCTATTACTTAGCTAGCTTACCGACAGAACTCAGTAAGTCTTCTGCGACAATAGTCTTCCAAATACTTGGCTGAACCGTCTGAAATCAGTGTTGAACGTATTTGCTCGCTTGATTTTCGGCTGACGTTGGAACGACCACGTGACGAAGCGTTACGTGACCATGGTCGTGGACTCTCAGTGACAACTTCATTGGTTTCGAACGCGTGAATCACCTTCAAGCAATGTCTGTCACCTACCGAGCCTTTAATCATATATTTCTGCCCTGTATACATTTCCTCGTTCGTTTCCAGATCAACGTCGAACGAGAGCCATTCTCCACTCCCCTCCGGCCAAAACGACAAAATTTGGTGAAAGATCAGCTTCACGCAGCAATCCAATTACATAGAACTGTCGTCTGCCTGAGAACATTACGAAACTAACTCTGTTGCGATATTCATAAAGAATTAAAAGACTAGCAGCAGCAGCAAAAGTAGCAGCAGCAGTAGCAGCAGCAGCAGCAGCAGCAGCAGTAGTAGTAGTAGTAGTAGTAGTAGGGTAGGGGTAAAGACGAGCGGCGTAAGGTATCACTACGCGTATCAGTATAGGTTAGGGTTTCGGTAGGGTTAGTGTTTAGGGTTAGAGTTAAAGTTAATCCTAACCATAACCCTGACCCTACCCTGACCCTAACCCTAACTCTTTCAACGGAATTTCTATCAGTGTTTACGGACTACTTTCAGTTACGTCGCTCGTCTTTACCCCTACCAGTAGTAGTAGTATAAATAGTAGTAGTTGTTGTTTTTGTTAAGCTTACAAGTCAAACTTAAAGTAATTTTAATATTCAAATCGCTAGTTTTACAATGTCCGTGCTGCGCTGACCGGAAGTGTGCGAGCACTGTTTTGTAGCGCTAAATTCTAAGAGTGTGCATAGTCAGATACTTAACACCTTCTTTCTCGAATAACTTAGTTCCAACCAAATATAATCCCGTTATCGAGTTGGAGGCTTGGTGATGCGAATCGGTCGGTAAGGAGTCTGTCTGATTCAAGATGATATTTGGTGCTGCAGAGCTTTCATGTTCTGTGCGCTGACTGAGAATGGCATCAGGTGTACAAGAGGCATGGATCATCTTAAGGTGCTCCTTGCTGTTGTGTTATTCTGTATATACTGAAGGAATAGTCTCGGAACAGATATTCGAATTTTCGTCTGAAGAATCTGAAAGAATCTCTGTATTGATCTCTTCCGGTTGAGTGGCTGGACAACTCTCTGCGGTTTTAATGAGCTGTAGCGCTAAATTCAAAGAGTTTAAATTCTAAGAGTTGTTGTCAATTGTGTCTTCAGATAGAGCCTCCGTCCGTTTGGACTTGGAACGACCTTGGAGCAGGATGCTTGATGAGAATTCTGCCACGAATTAGATGACTCTGGTGTTTAACTCGTACAGAATCAGCAGGTTGCAAGGGTGGTAGTATACGAACATGACGATCATGGAATCGTTTCTGTCGCAATTGACGAGATGTCTTAACTTTAACAGTTTCAAGAATCAAATTGCTCACCAGGCTCGGCAGCTTTGTACAGAGTCGTCGACTCATCAACAACTGAACTGGAAACAGATTGAAGTCTGATAGTGGTACATTACGGCATTGTAGCAATGACATGTAAATATAAGATCCTTGTTCCTCTGCCTTATTCGCCATTCTATTCCATTATGCATGACGGTTTATATAGCGCAGTAACAGCGAGGACCAAAGTCAAGAGCGCTTCACATTAAACAATCGTAGGATAAATTTAATAGGTGCGTCTTAAGTTTAGTGGCGAATGACCCGAAGGAAGTGTCTGCGGTCACTGAGTCGGGCAGCGAATTCCATAACAGAGGATTGCCTTGTGCGACGGACCTCTCTCCGAACTTCGCGGTCTTTGACGGAGGAGGGACGTCAAGTAGAGACCGCGTACTGAATCTCAGCTGGAGTTGCCGGTCAGCGGTCGTCCGTCTACACATCAAGGCAGATAGGTCATCCGGGCAGGTAGGGTCGTGGAGGGCACGGAAGGTCAGCCAGCACCATTTAAAGACGATTCGCTCCGGGATTCGAAGCCAATGGAGCCTGTCTCTTAGTAGTGGTGTCACGTGGTTGTGCCATCTGACTCAGAAGATCAGCCGGGCAGATGCGTTAACGACTGATTGCAGACGGGCCAGCCGGTAGTCGGGAAGACCCGGGAGAATGCTATTACAATAGTCCGTTCGCGATATAACGAGAGAGCGTACGAAGAGTATCGCAGCCGCTGTCGGTATATAGCGTCGGATCTCCCTGATCTTCCGCAGCTGATTAAAGAACGCCCGAGTTACGTTGGTCAGGTGGCCCGCGAACACGAGAATGTGTCGTCCAGGAGGACACCAAGGAGTTGCACTTCAGTGGAAACAGCAATCTCGATATCGCCAAACGAGAACGGCTTGCCGCATATCTGGTGCTTTCTTCTAGAGGTGCTGACCCAGAGAAGCTCGGCCTTTTCGGGATTTAGTGCAAGACGGTTAGCAGCTGTCCACTGCTTGATCTCACGAACGAAATCATTGACTTAATGATCTGGAAAGTCCGTTCTGCCTCACAATTGGATCTTGGAAACAAGGGGGATGAAGTGGTCAAAGTGAACAGCCAATCTCTGGCAAATTCTTTCAGCAAGCGACTGTTAAATGGCATGTTGTCGCCATGTATGACTTCCGAAATATCGTGGCGAGCAAATAACATGCTTCAAAGCCAAGATAACTGATTCTGCAGTCTTAGTTCTCAAGTAAGCAATCTCTGGATATTTTAAATAATAGTCTACAACAACTAAGTAATTATTTCCTGCAAACTGAGAGATATTTAGCTCCCAGCTTTTGCCATGGTCTTTCTTGTACTGGATGTGGCAATAATGGCTCAAAAGACTGCTGACGGCGAAATGCGTTGCAGACAGAACAGCGTCTTCCACATCCCTAGACAATCCATGCCAATACAATATGTCACGTGCAATGGCTTTCATTGTTTGAATACCCAACTGCCCTTGTTGCAACAGAGCCAACATTTGTTGTTGCAAGATCTCCGAGACAACGAGAAGATATCCATAAAATAAAAGGCCATCAATTTCATACAGATCAGGCATTAAACTTCTATACTGTTTGGATGCAGTCATCAATTAGAACCTGTCTGTTCGGACAGCTTGAAGAACTGATTTAAAAATAGAATCTTCTCCAGTTGCTATTTTTCATTCTGTAAGTTTAGAGTTACTGGCTGGAAAGTCATAAACCACATTGTGAACCATTACTGTAATGTCATCCTCCAGTTCATGATCAACCGACATAGGCATTGGAAGATAGGCTCTTTATAAGGCATCTGCCAAATGAATATCTTTGCCCGGTAAGTAAACAACTTCGAGCTGATATTTAAAAAGCTGTAATAGCATGTGTTGGAGCCTTGGAGTGGTTGCATGTATAGGCTTATTGAAAGTGTATTCCAGTGGTTTATGATCTTTTTGCACCTTGATGAGGCGTCCATAGACATAGTGAAAAAACTTCTCGCATGCGAAAACAACTGAAGGTAATTCTTTTTAAATATGAGCGTACCTTGTCTCTGCTTCATTTATCGCTCTGGATGCGTCAGCAACAGGCTGGTTTTCTTGCAGGAGAACACTACAAATGCCAGTTGATGAAGCACCTGTCTGTGGATAACAACAGGGCAGTCCTGGCCAAAGTATCTGAGAACTGGTTTGCTCGCGACAAGGGCTTTAAGAGCTGCAAATGACTGTTGTTGTTAATCACTCCAGGTGAAATCTACGTCATTTTAAATAATTTGACGCAACGGGAAGCTGAAATCCGAGTAGTTCGGGATGAATATCGATGGGCAAGTTGTGAGGCCAAGAAATCGTTGGACACTAGCCTTGTCCGTTGGGATTGGCATATCCGCAATCGCTGTCGTCATTTGCTCATCTGAAAACACACCCTCCGAAGAGAGACGATGTCCCAAGTATCGAACGGTATATACAAGAAGTTGCAGTTTATCTCTATTAAATCGCACATTATTTCTTCGGGCCTATGACTTTTTGAAAGACTTAAGACTAAACGGAATGTCCGATCATGTTCTTCGTCAGAGGATGCTGCAATGATGATATCATCAAAAGCTACAAAGACTCCCGGAATGTCTCCAAAGATGCTGTAAATGCGTTTCTTAGATACCTCTGGCGCGGATTTTATTCCAAAGGCTAAACGACAAAATGAATACCGGCTGAACGGTGTATTGAAAGTGCAAAGCTTGTTCATATATTTCCTGCTACCAAAAGCCATCCTTCACGTCAATTAATTATAGAGAATAGTGATTTTTCGTTGGGTTGTGATATCACGTCAGATGCTTTTGGTATCATAAAGTGTTCAAGTGTTCTCGCTTTATTGCTCGATTTAGATCTTTTGGGTTCAAGCATATACGAATCGATCCATCTTTTTTCTCAATCACCAGAAGAGATCTGATCCAGTTTGTTGGCTCATCACGCTTGGTGATTATTCCCAATTCCTCCATTTCTTGAAGCTTTGATTTTAGTTTTGGCATAACTGATAATGGGACACGCCGAGTTGCATGAAATTCTGGTGTAATAGACTTATCCACGACAAAGTGATGCTTACCAGGAATGCACCTGATCCCTTTAAAGACATCCTCATACTCCTTAAGCAATCTTTTGACAGAAGATACTTCATCAATGCGTTGAATGATGTTCATTTGTAAACAGCCTGGTAAACCGAGTATTGTTGCCGCATTTGGTACTATAATATGAAACATCAGCAAATGTGTCTGGTTGCGGTGCAAAACCGACAATGTTATCATAAGCAGACAACTTCTGACTTGTAGGAGGTCGGTTGATTCTGCAGAGTCTTTAAGGTATACCATGACATTAAGGTATACCATTAGTCTCAGCACCTGTGTCCAGTTTACAGTCAATAAACACCACCATATGACCGTGGTTTTGGCGCCGTCATGGCGGCCAGAATGCGCTTGTGCGTGCCACCGATTCGCCGCTGTTTCCAGAATCTACCGACGTTTGGCGCCTGAATTTTGCCCCAAATGCGAGGACTGCGGTCTGCTCATCGGTTTTTGGAAGAGATTCTTGCCGTCCTCCACTCCTCCGCGTAGTTCTGGAAGTCGGTCGCCGCCGCCGTTGAGGAGTCCGCCAATGTCGACCAAAATGGCCGCCGCGAGAATTTCAACGTGACTGCGTGTGACTGTAGTTCCGGACTTCGCCGGAACTTCCATCTTCGTCGGATTTGCCGATTTCGGCGACGAACTATTCTAACGGAAGACCGCTTCTTGGATTTCACCGTCGGATGTTACCGTGTGAAGAACTCCCGCTACCAACTCGCGGCACCCTAACACCATCTTCCGTTTCTCGTTGACCTGTCAATGTGGCTACAATTTTCTTGCGAAGGACCGCTTCTAAGGACTTAGCACCGGATTTCTACACGGCAGCGAGTCCTTTCTATCACCCGAGCGGATTTTACATCGCCACCTTCGGACCTTCATCCGCATGTCAGCGTTGTTAAAGCGCTTTTGATTTTGGTATTTTACTATGTTACAGCGCTATAGAAATTGTCCTGGAATAATAATAATAATAATAATAATAATAATAATAATAATATTATTATTATTATTATTATTATTATTATTAATGACCGCTGGTGACTTTTCACCATAGCTGTTAACAGAACCGATTGATAAATCAGAAATTTCTGTTGACCTTTTCTCATCAGATCTCATCATCAATAACGGCAACATCAGCAGTGTCGTTGCTATTGTTGCTTCTCCTGGCTGAACTAGACTGATTTAGACCAGCTGCACTTTACCTACAAAATGCTGAAAAATGGTTACAAAATCCATATGCATAGCACGTCTTTTCATGAACGGGACATTGAGCCACAATTTCACAGTAACTCTGCTGACGACTTCAGTAGCTCAAGGTCACGTTACAAGATCATTCAACTCAGCTTGGTTGAGTGATCGGTGCATTCCCTCATCAACTTCTGGGGACACGAAAGCTTCGTCATCGTGTCTGTTGACTCATTTGACTGACAGAATTCATCAGAAACTTCCAAAGCAGTGTAAATATGTACGGGAACTTCGTCACTGTGAGCAACCGGTCTAAGAGCAGAAGGGAGATTTGGGTACTTGATGGAAGATGTTGTCTTTGTGGACATGCCTGCAATATTTATCAGATAGAAGTAGCAGTCATCAACGTGTTTACGAGGCTCTCCCTACACCGTAGAAACTCCAAAGCTAAGACTTTTTATCCGACCTTTATTTAGTCCACTGTCTAAGTTTTTCAATACATGTTCTACTCACTTTATGTGGCGCTCAAGGTTTTTCTTGGTCACAGGAGTTATCTCCTAAATATGCATGATAAGCTTTATGCACAAATTCAGACACATCTCTCCTTTATTTGTGTGTTGTAAAACAACCACAAATGTAGCAGAACTTGTGAGGATCATTTGTGCACCGTCCACAAAGAGTTCGAGTGCTGGTTGACATATTGCAGAGAAAACTATTTAAAAGAGTTAAATTTGTTGCGAATTGCAAACCTCATGAAAGACTGAATGCTGCGGTCGGTTTCACGCTGCTTATAATAGGCCTACGGCCATACAATTCTGACGTCTGCAGTTTTTAAAGTGCCTAATTAAGCTGTTGTGCTATCTAAATAGTTATACCCACTGCTTATTCACATATCTTTTTGCACATCCTTATCTTTTGCATATTAAAGTAAGCTAAATAATCGTACTAAATAATGCTACGTTATTGCTGTAATAGTTTATCAGTGAACAGCCTTTTACGGTAAAACTGCACGTGACTGGGGGAAACGGGTGTGATTTTTGAATTAAGCGCACCAAAGTGCATAAAGACCACATGTTATCTTCAAGTTATCAAAATTGATGCAGACCATTGTTCCTTCCAATTTTAAAGACAATTGTATAATTTATGCTATTAAAACATAAAGCAAAAGCATAGTACCAAGTTCCTCTATTGAAGAAGAGTGGCAAGTGATAAAGAAAACTATTAAAGAAACAGCCATGGAAGTTATTGGAAAAGACAAGAAAACTCTGAAATAGAATGGGTGTCAAGAAGCAAAAGATTTCAGCCAACATGGAAAAATTACGAATCGATGGAAGAACAAACACAAGTGAACTGGCCTACAATAGAAATTTCCAGACATCAAAGTCATCAAAGACATCAGAAACAAGAATTACCTGTTAACATGTATTCAATTCGGTCAGATATTGCTAACCAGTGACGAGTGGTCAGCATAAAATCCAAAATAGTGGTCAGCATAAAATCCAAAATAGTGGAATAGCGAAGAGCTTTTGCCACAAGACGAGCAGTAGCATTTAGTACAGATTCCAAAGTACAGTAGACAAGGGTTTTAGGGAGACCAAAGTAAAGTGCATTGCAATAGTCTCCTATAACACTGGTCAACAAATTTTATGCAAGTTTTTGTTTCCTCTACAAATTTTGGTGAAACTAATAGATTTTGACTTGCTGAACACAAATATGTAATTAGAATTTCTGTATCACGTAAGGTTTTTAAGAAATCGACAATTTAGCATTTAGTATTGTAACGTCTTCTGCAACATAATCCTACAGAAGGATCTAGGCAATAATGACAAGACATGAGAAAATTAGAAATGTTTTGCTGTAGATTTTCGTTTGTAGTCACTGTCCTGTGCTTCACGTATCAGTGACCAACAGTAGTCTCCGAGCATAGACGGACTCCACTTTCCCTGGTAGCATTTCTCGATGCTGGCAATGTCTTTGTGAAATCTGTCACCATGTTCATCACTGACGGCGCCGAGATTGTCCGGGAAGAATTCCAAGTGAGAATGAAGGAAGTGTATCTTCAGTGTCATGTTGCATTTCATTGCCTTGCAAGCTTGTAGCAGATTTCCAACTTGTTCAACATAGTTTGGCGCCTTGTAGTTGCCCAGAAAGTTAGCAACAACATCCCTGAAGGCTGTCCAGGCAACATGCTCGGCACCCTCTCGAATCTGTGGGCCAACAAAAACGCCTTCTTTTATTTTAGCATCACTGGTGCGTGGAAACCTCTGTCGTAAGTATGTAAAGGCTTCACTTTCTTTGTTCATTGCTTTGACAAAGTTTTTCATTAACCCAAGTTTGATGTGCAAAGGTGGGAGATAAATGTTCTTCGGATCAACGAGAGGATCATGTTTAACGTTCTTCTGTCCTGGAACCAAGTCCCTGCGAGGTGGCCAGACCTTTCTCACATAATGTGAATCTCTAGCTCGGCTGTCCCACTCGCAAAGAAAGCAGCAGTACTTGGTGTAGCCTAGCTGCAGACCGAGTAGAATTGCAACAACTTTCAGATCTCCACATATATTCCAGTTGTATCTCGAGTATGTGTTTCAATAGCAGCTGCATGTTCTCATATGTTTCCTTCATGTAAGCAGCATGTCCAATGGGTACTGAAGGGTATGAATTGCCATTGTGCAGCAAAACAGCCTTTAAACTTAACAGCGAAGAGTCAACAAAAAGTCGCCATTCGGATGGATTGTGCTTACAGCCGAAAGCAGAAAGCAATCCATCAATGTCAATGCAAAAAGTAAGACTGTCGATTTTTTTGAAGAATCGAGTCAAGTCTTCATGCCGTTTACGAAATACTGAAATTTTTGTACCTGGAGAGAGCAGATTCCATCCTTGCAACCTAGATCCAAGCAATGCTGCTTGATTTTTTGACAAATCTAAGTCTCTGACCAGATCATTGAGCTCTGCCTGAGAAATCAAATGAGGATTGCTGGATGTCGATGGCTCAAACTCTGGGTCTTCCGTAGCTGAATCATCAACTATCTGCAGCATTTCATCTGTCTCTGCATGCTCGTCCTCGTCCTCCAGTGTCCAAAACTCGGGGGTTGGAACAGGAAGACTCTCGTCGTGTGGAACTGGTCTCATTGCTGAGGCAAGGTTAGGATACTCAATAGACTTCCTATTCTTTGAAGAAAATCCTGTAACATTCGTCATGCAGAAATAGCAATCCGTTACATGATTATTCTGCTCCCTCCATATCATTGGTATGGCGAATGGCATGGATGGACGCTTACCTGCAAGCCAAGCTCGCAGACTGGTAGCACAAGATGAACAACATATATGAGGTGCCCATACTTTGTCCTGGTCGCCAATTTTGCATCCAAAGTATAACTCATATCCTTTCTTTATGATTGCTGTCATACTCCGCTTCTGTGATTTCAACGTAAACTCTCCACAGATGTAGCAGAACGTGTCACTGCTATTGCGACATCGACGCGACATTTCAGAAACTTTAATTAAATTAGTTAATATATTCAATTCACAGCCTTTAACTAAACAGTTATATCTCATCAAATAGAAAGACTGCAGCTGCTTCCTAGTGCTGCTTAATGGTATTTATATAGGACTGCGTAACCATAGCAACATTACATGCTAGGCATGTAGTCTTGAAGACAGGTTTGGGCGCGTCTGGGCATGTGTGGACATGCCTAATTATACTAATTTTCAAAATCCATGTAGTTAAGTGAGCCAGCAGTGCATAATTACATCTGTTATGGCGGTCACATAAGATTCTTGCCTAACCTGAATACCCATAACTCAGATAACTCTCGAAAACCACGATTTTAAAATTCTTATAATTTAAAATTTTAAAATCAGCTTTTTCTCAAAAAACTTACGTGATAGGAAAATTTCAAAATTATTCCTGTAATCAGCATGACAAAATCTACCTGGAACACCAGAAATTGCACAGGAAACAAAAACCTTGTTGACCAGTGTAATGGCAACAACGAGAGTTCGGTTTATCAGTATTGCGAGTAGCTAACCATGTATATTTAAGCATTTATTGAGAATAAGCGTCTAATTGCAATACCGTGAAAAAAACTGATTTGCTCTCAAAGGTCTCTAGCCAAATTTCAATGGAAAATCTTCAAAGCCAGATTTTCACGCAAATGTAAAAAATGTCAAAGAGTGCAAAGTTTTCTAATATAACTGTATGCAGCATTGCGAACTGTGAATGTAGACAGCTGCAGTACCGAGGGTAAATGTCCTATGTCGTCGTCATCATCATAATTGCTCTCTGACAACTAATTAGTGACAATAGCTAGTCAGAAAACATTTCAGGTCTGAGGCTAGCTTTTTCTTCTGCAATTGCCAGTTCTCTTCCTTTCAGATTTTCTTTTATGTTGTCTACCAATTTTTTTTCTGGTTCCATCTTTTCCCTTTTTTATCTTCCTCGTATGTGTAGAGTGCTTTTTTGGGAAATCCCAAATCTTTCATCCTATTTATATGCCTAAAGTCTTTGAAGTCTCGCCGCCCATTTCTGCAAGGAGTAGCCTGTTTTCTTCGTCTCTTTTTGTGACCCAGGTATCTGAGCAATGTAGTTTTTTGTAGAATGACGATGGTGCTGTAGATTTTTGTGTTTATTTTAATTTATCTTGAGTTTCAGATGCGTTTCAGTTTTCCCACTGTTTGTAGTCCTTTTGCTATCATTTGTTTTATGTATTCTTGGTGGCTTCCATTGGTTGTTATTTGTCCTTCTACATAGGTCAAAAATTTGACCTGTTCAGTTTCTATACTTTCTAGACTTTAGAGTTAATCTATCTTTCTCCTGTTTTGCTGACCGACATGGTTTAAGTTTTTGCTGCGTTTATCATAAAGGCCGAATCTTTGGTTCGTCAGTTCTTGTAGATGTCCTATTTAATTATGCTAGTTAATTTAAAAATTTAAAATAAATATGCGCATCTGATGTAGTAACATGAAGTAAATTAATAGCAATAATTGTGCCGCGATAAGTCATATAGTACAATTTAAATGTGTCCAACCTCCTTGACGAACACAGTGTCTCGCATTTTTAGTTCGAATTCTCCCGTTTTCAAAAGAATGACGGCCGTTGATTGAGTAACTTGTATCTGGTCAGCTGCCCGAGAAGCAGTTCAACATGTTTAAAATCATATTCCCTTGAGCTTCTTTTATTGATTTTATTCATGTTACTAAATCAGTGTCGGGCAACCTTTTTTCTCCCAAGTACCCTGATACAAAAATCCACCACGGCACTCCTATTATAGACTCCAGGGTCTATACTATGGCTATTATAAAATCTATACATTAAGATAGAGAAATTTATATTTTCTAAAGGAACATTATATTGTTTGTATTTTTATTTGCGTTTCGTAAAAAATTTTAGAACTTCTAAATTTGTCGCGGCGCCCTTTAAATTTCTTGCGGTGCCCCAGGGTGCCGCGGCACACCGGTTGCCCGACACTGTACTATATAATACATGATAACGGCAAACATGACACTGGCTTGGCTGGGTTCAATGGAGTGCTGCTGCTGATGATTGTAATGGTGGTGGAGTGGCGGCGGAAGTGGTGACGGCGATTATGATGATTGTCATGGTGATAGTGAAATGGCACTGGCGGTGGTCGTAATCGTGGTGACGGTGATGGTGTCATGAGAGTAGCGATGATAACAAAGACCATTAACTGACGATGATGACCAAACCAAAAGGAAAACACTATAAAGACTTACGAACGCCTGTAGATTCTGCTTTGGCAGCGATGGAAACGGTCGGACCAAATAAGCAATAGTAAGGTACCTTAAAACCTAAAACTCCAGCCAATACTGGACCTATAAAAGAAACAAAGCAACCGAAAAGTTGAGCCATAAACACTTGTGTGAAATATAAGTTCTACCAACAGAGAGAGGGGATTTGATAGAAACACACAAAATAATGACTGGGAAAGTAGATGTGCCATATGATCGATTCTTTACATTGGCACACTATAGCAGCACAAGAGGCCACAAGTGCAAATTGTTTAAGCAGAGGGTTGGTCCAAGAAAGAAAAACTTTTTTAGTGCAAGGGTTGTGGACAAATGGAACAGTTTGGACGAGGTGGGAGTGACAGTTGAAACAGCGAACGGATTCAAAGGCTATCTAGATAAACTAGGTTATTGAATGCAGATGGTTACATCAGTGGTTTTCACACAGGCTTACTGAGCCTCCTAAACCACTTAAAATCATATTATTATTATTATTATTATTATTATTATTATTATTATTATTATTATTATAACTTAAACTATCTCTTGAGCCATCTTGATTCCGTAGTACCTTCCGCCGAGTCCACAAATTGAGGTAAAAAGAGGCAGGTATAGTGGAAGTACTCGAAACTGACGTTGCGTTATAATTGAACATAGAAATAGGTCGACAAGAACTAATATATTTCCGGTAGCGCCATTTTGGGTGCTCGCACGTGTCTGTACGTTCTTCGGAATATCGCCGTTCTTGACGGTTTTGCCGGCGTCTTGCGCTAATTTCTTTGCGCTAAGCGCGCATATTGTTGCCTAGCTGTCGTTTTTAAAGCGGTCGGCGATAGTCTTTGCTTTCTCTGCGCTGAACGGATCGGATTTATGTCGCCCGTGTCGGTGCGGTTGGTCCGCCATTTTATTTAAGCTACCAGACCGTCGACGTATGCTACAAACGGCAAAGACTGTTCCGGTCTACACGCGGAGTTCTATCTTCGGTCGGTTCCGTCAAGTTCGGCGATGAATTACTGTCTCGCAGACGACCGCCCTCAAGGATTCGCCGTCTGATTTTGCCACGCGGAGAATTCCTCACTACATCCATACGGTCCTTCAACATCCTATCTGCGTTTCGCTGACTCATCAACGGAACGTCTTCTTGCAGAAGACCGCCTTCTGACTGCCCGATTTCGACACGGTAGCGAACTCTTTCGTGCCATATGGGCAGACTTTCCCTCAAGACCAACATCTTTCGTTCCGTGTTGATTTGTGAACGTTGTCGACAGCGCCTTTGACTTTGGTCTACGCTCTGCTACGGCGCCATAGAAGTTGTCCAGAAATAAAATGAAATATCATTCGTTGACTTCCACTTGTACTGCCTACTTCGAACTGCTATCAATGGTTGCGTCTCATTTTGAAGGATTTTCATTTCTCAGAATTCCCATCGTCACGGTTCAATTGGTCTACCGACACTTTAAAGTTCCAATTGGACATCGAATGTCCCAAATAATCATTGAATGTCACGGAAAACAAATAATTTAAATTTCAAGTGCACAGGGACTGGGCTGGACTGGTTAAGGCGTGATTAAAAGGAACTAGATTCGAGTGTTATTATTTAGTGTTATTATTATTATTGTAGATGTATAAATTTCATAATATAAATTATAAAGCAAAGGCTCTAGGC
The DNA here is from genome assembly GCA_018105865.1 of Metaphire vulgaris. Classification (NCBI taxonomy): domain Eukaryota; kingdom Metazoa; phylum Annelida; class Clitellata; order Crassiclitellata; family Megascolecidae; genus Metaphire; species Metaphire vulgaris. The sequence goes on along the minus strand of CM030833.1, from coordinate 8,744,605 downwards.
CTAATATGCAACAGGCTACCGATATCTAACGCTCTAATGGGATCATCAGCATTTCAGTAACGTCAATTTTGCATGTTTACAGCGAAGTATAGGCCTATTTCTATTTACTCAGCTACAGATTTCGCCCGTTTGTTTCATTTTATAACAAAACTTCTTCCTGAAAAATTAAGCATTTGTTATAATTATTTTGCGATTTCAGCATTTTTCAATTAAATACTTCTTTTTATCATAGTCTGAATGGAATGGAACATACAGATTACTTACTACGAGACGGGGTAGACGGACTGTCGCCCGGGGCTACAATGAATAGGCACCTCCCGCTGTAGCTGAATAGGGGGTGTCCATTATTGACGTCAACAAAATAGGGAAAGGGGTTGATAATCAAATTTCGTTTTCTAGTGTAAAGACGCTCGATGTCAGTAGACCAAGTGTCGGTAGACCAATTGTCGTAGTAGACCTATTGTCGGTCGACAAGTCTGTAGACGAAGTGTCATAGACGAAAAGTGTAGACGAATTGGATTTATCGCGTAAGCCATTCCGTGACGTCATGCATTAAAATAAATAGGTCAAGCTGCGCTCAGCTGTTTATGCAAATGTGGTTAGCGAAGAGCACTGCAAGCAGAGCGTTCTTCGAAATAAAGCTGTTAGAATCAGACGTTCCATGAGCAAAACTTCGCCGTAGTAAAGTTACAAACAATTCAGTTGTTGAATTAAAACGTTGGCTCGAGTGCAGACAGGGTCCGATTAAGGTCCGAGTGGGCAGAGGGGCTGAAAAAAGGCCGTCGCCTATACTGAAAAATCTCAATCTCTGACAAGCAAAAAATGTTATCTCCCTTCCAAATCGTGCTGACAAGCAAAAAAAGGTTATCTCGAAAATCGGTGGGCCTATTTTTATGATGGAGCCAGGCATTACGGCCCCTCAGTTAAACCTTAATATGGCCCTGAGTGCAGAGCATTGTTAACGACCGGAAAAGGGATGAACTGTGCATAGGTGATGTCTAATATAGCGTTAAGTAAAATGTGGTCATGCCGTTTTTTTCATCATCTTAATTTTGTGTGTATATATATATATATTGTGTGTGTGTGTGGGTGGGTGGGTGGGTGGGTGGGTGGGTGTGGGTGTTATAATTTTTAAAAAATCTTGTTAGCTCTTCACTCTAGCCAGAATAAATTAACTAGTTTTAGAGATTTTTAGTAGGCGACGACCCACGAGTACGAGTGAAACTGCAGTGATATCATGTAGAATGGTTAAACGTTTGGCTAGGGCTGCCCATTAATTATGTCATGTCAACAATTTTGGGCAATTTTTGACCGCCTACCCCTCTTGTCATCAACTGTCAACTTTCACTTAACCCCCCATAATTACGTGAAAAACTTTTGACCCCCCAAGATCAATGACAAGTCCCAATAACAAGGTTATTTTTTGTGGTGATGACAATTTTTCCTTTTTTCTCATCGAGTGTCAAAATGTGGTGGTGATGAACTTTTTGCCATGCTTTTTTCCATTGTAATAAGTAGTATTTCATGAAATTTCCTATTTTTGATTATTTGTAAAAAGTTAAATTGTTGACGTCAACTTCTCTTGACCCCCTCCCCCTGTCAACAACTGTCACTTTTTCAAACCTCTTCCCCCTAAATTGTTGACGTAATTAATGGACAGCCCCTAGTAGACATACTTTAACAGTTACTGAACGTATGCCCTGTGCCCCGTTCATGAAAAATGCAATTTGACGCTAGTATTGTATGATGTGTGGAGTTGGCTGGTACAGGATCCGGATTCATCTGAGTTGGCCCAGTTGGATCTAAGAAGTGCTTGTTGCAAATGTATGTCCATCTGGTAATGTTCCCGATAGTCAAATTCTCTCGTCGACATGCTACAACCCAACTCTCTGCTTTTGTTCTGTGCCTCTGTCAGTCGACGGACCGAGGGACTATATAAAACGAACGCCTTCTTTCAAACAAATTTCAGTTTTCCTATTGTAATTTGCACATGTTCCATAACAACAGTTTTGATGGGCATACTTAATTTTATCGCGGAACAAATTAAACTTTAAGAAATCTATTTAGTAATTCACACAATACCGCTTGAATTCAGTTATCTAATGACCACATTGCATACGCATTCGCAGTGCGCGTGACCTCCTTTAGGGCCGATTCTAATTTTAGTTCAGCGATAAGCCTAATTGTCGTGATACCCATCGTCACTGCTTCCCACGCAGATTTCCACATTGATAAATTTATAGAATACTAAATGTAAATGTACCTATATGTTTATTCAATTTTAATGGAAATGCTCACCAGTGTGTATTCCAATTCGGACACGTATTGTCTCGTTTGAAGCATGAGGAACAGAAAAGGACTTAACGACTTCGAGAGCTTCAAGAGCTATTTGAGCGATTTCAATCGCATGTCTTTCTTCGTTTCTCACTGGCACTCCGCTAGCCACTATGTAGGCATCACCTATGGTCCCAACCTGCAAATGAAGTAAAAGTAATGGAGTATCGACGGCTACTCTGGTGCCAGTAGGATCACCTACTGCCAGGTGTCCGGTACTTGACCGAACTGTCCGGCATTTAGGTAATTTGTTCGGTTAAAAAATGGAGGCAATACCGGACATGCATATGTCCGGTATTTTCTTGCAAACTACAAAACTACAGTAAATAAGTCACTCTCAGTCTAATACGATCTGATTTCTGGATTTGACTTTGCCCGGCTGACCATAAAACTTAGGATATAGCTATTTACTTACTTACTTGCAGTGGTTTGCAGAAGCAACGAGTTAGTGACGCAGACTAGATTCTTTAACTATTCAAATTTCTAATCTTTGCCAACAATCTGTGGGTTAGACTAGTGAATTTTACAAATTGACCGTAAATTTAAAATTTCTGCGCCAACGAGTCTACGACGCTACTGCGCTGGACTGGAGAAGTTTGTTATTCTAATAACTAATAATAACTTTTTGTATCATGGATTATGTCGGTGTGCTCTCATTCGATTATAATTTAATCTTGTCTTTATGATAATAAAATATCCAAATTTAATAGTTTTCTCACTGTGGGTAGCCCACTCTATTACCATTGCAGTACAATATAAGAATTATAAATTCTAATTAGAATTCAGCTGTATCCATTATTTGTCAATTTGAACGCTAAATATTAAATGATAAATATTTAAATTATTTTCACATTTTATTTTCTACATAGAATTATAAATCGCTATAAAATGAGTCAAGAAGATTGTCAGGCCTCCAGTAGAATGTGGAAACTGAACTCTGTGTGTTCTTTAATGTACCTTATACTTGCACAGAATTCAAGGAAGCAATTTTTAAAAACAAGAAATTAATAAAAGCTTCCACGTCCGATAATAAATACGAAGCAGGGTGGATATAAATCGCGATTTTTTTAATAAAAATCAAAAAATCCGATTTTTTTGATTAAAATCTGATGTTTTTGATTTAAATCGGACATCATGATTAATATTAAATTTGACTTAAATTCTTTTTGTGTTGATCAAAATTTCAATGTATTATATTAGTACTCAACTGTAATTGTGTAAACAATCTAGCAGGCCTGCCATCTAACAAGGCTTAGATGTTCAATAGTAAGATTGCACCATAAAACAAAACGACAATAGAATCACATGAAACATAAAAGTACTACATCACTAGATTTCTACTTTTACTGTACTGCACATTATAAGTCATCAATTTGACAACAAAGTTGGTT